>CM031235.1:63041138-63641138 GCA_018340775.1 Taxus wallichiana var. yunnanensis | reverse complement strand
GTCTGTCCATTATGTTATCCAAGGAGTTACCATTAGGGATTTTTTATGAGGGAAAGGTTGAGCTAGAAGATGGTGCAGATGAATCATTCTTAGGAAAAAGTACATCATTTGGTATATAGGTCATGTTGCACCCTTGGAAGGGAGGAGCATCCTCAAGGAGTGTGATAATATTTCCCTCCTACTCATATTTAAGGGAACGATGGAGTGTAGAGGAAACACAACGCATGGTGCGGACCCAAAGTCATCCAAGGAGAACATTATATTGAAATTCTCCCTCAATAATGTAAAATACCTCATGGATGAGTTTCTCACCAATGCGGATGGGAAGAAAAAAAATTCCCAAGGCATGAGTAATGGCATCGTTGAAAGTGCAAAGGACCACAAGCATCTAGGCGACATATTCCTTTAGGATCTTGAGTTGATCAAAATTATGTGATGGAATGATATTAATGCTCACCCCACTATCGATCATGGATCATTGAATGAATGTATCATTAATCTTGACCATAATAAAGAGGGAAAACCGTAATATTTCAATGGGATGTCCAGAATTTCAGCATCATCAAATGAGATGGTAGTAGTAGAATCTCGTAAGTGCTCCTACAAGTGATGCTAAAGGCTAAGGCTAGTCCATGGATTTAAAAATACACTTTAAGGCTTTAGTAAGATCCTTTCTATGATCTAGTGAGCTTTGGATAATATCATAAAGAAAAATCTTCACTAGGGCCTCGATGAAGCTTTCTAACGATACTTTGTTCAATAGGCCTAGGGGATGCTAAAATGGAAAATTTTGTTTTCAATCATGTGGTTAACTCTTTAGGAGGAGGAATAGTGACAAAGGCCTTGGATTTTGGTTCAGAGGTTGGTTTTGGATCGTGTAGGTTGGATCGAGTGGTCACTCAAATTACATTAATGAACAAAGGGGGACCACCCTATAAGATTCATCTCCAAAGGCGAGATGGCAAATATATGACTAGATATGGAAGGAAGGGACTGAATTGGTCCAAGAAGAAGTTTCTCCTCTTCAATGATGTTATGAATAATGGCATGGAGATATCTACAATGTTCAAAGATCATGCCAAGGGGGTACGATGAAAGGCACACACAAGGTTGGAATTGAACCATAAAGGCTTCTTTCTTTTACGGTCAAAGGCCATGAAAGGTGGAAGCGTGATTGTATAGGTTTGCAATAAGTTTTGGAATATTTCAACATATGATCTAACTAAAGTACTAGAAGATTCCTTATGAGATATCTTGGATGTTTGTGGAAAAATCCGAGTATGTTGATGTTTTGGTGGCTTGAATTCACTTTTATTATTGATTGGTGTTTAAGTGTTAAGCATTTTGGATTTTTCATTTGAAATGTTTGTGGTCTTGAAACAAATGATTTTAGATTGGATTATTTAACCCTATGAGGGATTATAGATTTTTTTGTGAAGATGTATCCTTGGGAGGAGTGAAAACAACTTTAATTAGCGGTCGATGGTAATGTTATGGGTCATTTAGGTGTAGGAAGAAACACTTGTCTGAGGTGATCTATGGAAAGTGGAGATTGATTAGATATTGTTGATGATATGGAAGGAACACTTGAAGTAATTTCTAGATGAATTTTTCTTAAAAATTCCTCCAATGATGGAATTAATGCAATGGGAGAAGGTAGTGTGGTCATGACCACAATAGTAGATGTGGGTAGAAGAGTGGGAGGAGGAACTCGAAAAGGTTCTAAGAATGGTTTGACAACAAAGTGTGGAAAACCGTAGATGAATTGATTAATTCTTATAATGGGGTGGATGTAATTTGTAAGGAAGTTGACGAAGTATCACCACCGGATGTTCTTAGACATTTCTTTGAATATTGACGAAACAGATAGGGTAATGGACATAGGAGGAATACCTATTGAAATGATGATTGATAGGTTATTACACGCATGTTGACTCTTTGATCCACATCTGATCGTGAGAGATTCCTTTTGGATGGGAGGAACTACCTAAAATGAACACAAGACCACCAAATAAAAGTTAAACAATATGTGCAGTGAACTACCTAGCATGTGCTAGATCCGGGAAGTGTGATACTTCCTAAATGATCTCATTAGTCCACTGTTTAAAAAAATTTAATGCTGGTAATGAAATAAATCCTATTGTAATTGAAATGATTTAGGTATCTCATTAAAAACACAATAAGAAGATCTAATCTAACAGGCTAGGTTAAGATAAGATCCAAAGTTCAAATAATGGGTTCTGGTTCTCTACAGGTCTGACAGAGGTCTCAGGTAGGTCACAGGTGATTAAGGGTGATGGAGGGATAGGTGGGTAGGTCACTGTTCTTAGCTGTATTGATAAATACAGAGACCAATGCCGGTTAAGGGTGACTGACGCTAGTTAGGGAGAACCAAAGGTTCCGCTTCTTATGGAAACTGTGGAATGCCATAGAATGAGCTTTGATCTCCCTTATGATTGCACAAAGGACTAGGCTAGTCAAAATGAGGTATTAAGTTGTTTGGATGGGATTTGGTGAGGTTTTAATGGGGATATGGAGGGGTGAGTATTAAAGGAGGTCAATGGGTGGCTAGGAGAACAAAGGATGAAGATATAATGATTAAATGAATGAACCAGAGGAGTAAAACTATTCTACTTACTTAAAATCTGGTTCTGGGCGCCTGTGAGTGATGAATGAAGGTGTTGGTAAGAGGTTAAATGTTGTTAAGGATCACCAAATGTTGGGGAGTTCTTACATGGGCTGCATGTGCTCTCCTTCTTGCTTAGTTAGATCAAATCTATGTTGGGTGGTTGTTGGATGAATGCTGGATGTCTGTGTAAGAGAAAATGTTTGATCTCCTTCCTTGCATGTGTGTTCTCGTGGAAACTTGTTCTCAAAAGATGTGTTATCTCTCAGGAATATGCCAACCTTTTTCCAACCTCAAAAATAAGGTTGTTTTGGGATTAAAAGGTGACCGATGGCGGTTCCGAATTAACCGGTGGTGGTTAAGGGTAACTGGCGTCAGTTAGGGAGGGATTTCCTAGTTTTACTAAACTAGGCATATCCCCTTGATTTTCTAGGATCTCATGTCATTAACCCATGTAGATTAGGATGGAAGCTTCTTTTAAGCATGCAAGAATGTGGTTAGAGGGAATGTAGGCATTGATTTTTAGGGTTTGGGTAAGTCTTAGTTAGTTATGGCAACTTACTAAGAATAGGTCTTAGGGTGAGGTGGCTTGATGAGGTGTCTAGGTGAGGTGGATGTGTGGGCATTATCTAAATTAAGATATTTAAATAATAAATATGGTGAGGATAATGAATTAATTTAATTAAATTAATATTAGTGGGGTGAATGGGGCCATGGTTAAGTGAATGTGATGAAGGTGTTTATTTGTCGAGGGACCAAAGGGGAGTGTGACCTAATTTTAGTGTCTACATTTTTCCCCTTTTGTTGCGTAGCTTGTATTGGTAAGTGACGTTAACAAAAATAAGATGTGGTTGCCCCATGTGTGGGTGGAGGTGATCCCCCTCAAACTAGGAAATGACAAGGCGTAAAGGAAATTTGATAAGTGGTTTGATAAAAAGGTGAATGTGAGAAAGGGAAAGATGGGGAACAAGGGGAAAAAGGAAAAAGGTCTACTCGGGCAATCTAGGTAATGGGTCAGGGTCAAAGGTAGTAACATTCAAACGCACACACACGTATAAACTGTAGCACGCTACTAGATTTGAAGAGCATGCAAACTCTACATCGTCTAAGGTCAATAGGTTTATCCAAACAAGGTTGAGGTGATTCTAGTATCCAAGGTATAGGATATGGTCAGGAAACATGATGTAGGTTAGGTGCAGAATGTTTAGGTATGTTTCAGTACACCAAAGGTAGGGTCAGGATAAATGGTCATGGCAAGAGGTAAGGTAAGGTCATTAGGTCAATCAACATAGGTAACAGTGCTACAAAGTATAGCAAACACATGAGGTCAAAGGTCACTAGTGATGGTCCAAGTCCAAATATCTAGGTCATGGCATAGGTAAGGCTGAGGTATGGGTAAAATAACAAGTCCCCAAAGGAGGACGAGGTTAGGCAATAAATGATGAGGTCAGGGGGGTGAGGTAAATGGTTTGGGTAAAGGTTGGGTGTGGAAAAAAGAGTGACGGTAGGGTAATAGGGTAAAATTTAGGGCAAGGTGCAAGAGAGGGTGACCAATGCCGATCAAGGGTAACCGACGCCAGTAGAGTGGAACCGATCATGGTAAGGTAGGGCATGTGACCGATGTCAGTGAAGGTAAAACCGACGTCGATTAGGTCGGGTTTGTTATAAAAACAAAAAATCCATGTTTTTTTTATTCATTTGTCATTTAGCGAATTGAGAAAATGACAAAGGAGAGAGAAAAAAAGGGAAAAGTGTCTAGATAGAATGGAGTGGTGAGTTGGCAATCTAAGCAGTGGGTGATTGGTTGTTGAGAGGTGGGTCCACAGGATCGGTGGGCATGATTTGATTGGTTGGAGAATGTGGGTAGAGATTTTGTGATGGCAGAGGCTGGAGAGGGATCGGGTGGACCACCAGCAAGTAGCGATCATACATGCCACACATGGTGATAAAACATGATGAGGTAAGCATCCAACTCTTGTTGTATTTTTTTAAATAGATTAGGTGATTTGCAAATTGGGTTTTTGGTTTTTTTTTTTTTTTTTTTTAATCGGGTGGGGGAAAATAAAATTGGGAAGATGGGAGGGTAAATTAGGTCGAATAGAGGGGGAGAGAGATAAGTGGGAGAAGAGGGGAAGGAATGAGGTGTAGGGGGGAGGTGTAGGTGATTTTAGGTGGGAGAAGTGTCAGGGTAGGAAGTTTTTGAGAAGGGAGGGTTTGGGGGTCGTGGTTTTCACCGTGACACCAAGGACCGGGCACGACGGTTGGCGTACGTCGGTATTATTGAACCGGTATTAGTCACGAAATAGGTGACCGATGCTAGTTTAGGGGTGACCGGGGTCGGTTAGAGAGAACCACACCGGTTGAGTTTTGAGAGTAAGGGGCCAAAAGTGCCACATGTTGGGTGGTTGAGATGGGTAGAGGTAAAATAGGGTGTAGAAAAATGATAGTGGGTGAGTATGGGTATGAGAAATGTAGATTAATTTGTTGTTTGTATTAGATGCAGGGGAGAGATCAGTTACACATGTGGGACAGGTTCCACCCTTCTCATGATAGTTCATTCCACAAAGATATAAGCGACCCCTGAGGAGCTATAGCATGTGGAGGCGGTGGGCCTGAGTGGGGTCCGACACTATCGGCATGTAGTCCTAGCCTAGTCTGATGGTCACGCTCATCGATAGATGGGATTCTGTGACCAACACATTCCACCTACCGATAGGTGAGATCACTGTCACCCTGGAGGATGTGTTCAGGATTCTATGGCTACCCATATTGGGTACATAGGTCTATTCTATCTCCTCCGAGGCCTCGAGGAGCTGATGTTGACGGTGTTTGGAGAGGGGATGGCCGAGCTAACATTCCATAGTGCCAACATTCACTATGGAGAGATGTACCTAGCCCATCTGGAGGAGATGAGGCTAGTAGTTCTATTAATGGAGGTTAGTTTGTTGTTTTGCACTACCGCATGTAGAGGAAGTTAGATTTCCCCACTCATTGATGGGGTACTCATGACATGATGATAGATCGAGACCTATTTTCTTGGGTGCCAGCATTCCTAGTGCAGCTTATACATGGAGTTATGGGCATATGGGCAGTCATGTGTTCAACCTATGTTGTACCTTTTTACTTCATTGTTGGGCTTATGAGCACATAGTTTGTGTGCATGGCCAGTAGGGATGCCTGAGCAGATGCATTTCCACCAAGATTGGTGTGGGTGGGGTATAGGCGATGGGTGCCTACTATTGAGATCATAGATCAGACATGCCCACACATGATGTGGCCTATTTCTCATTTATTGAGGGGTTGTCTAGAGTGGACATCATATGGAGGCCATATGTGGACTTCCCATCATATAGGCATATGCATGATGAGCTAGCTGAGCTCTAGCTATTGAGATGGATACAGGGTCATGTCATGTCGGGAGCACGAGATGATCCTAGTTGATAGAGTTAGGTGGCAGTTTGGGCTACTATAGGACATACCTCTACCTTCCCAGTATAGGAGAGATGACGTGAGAGGCCCTTACCTCTACCATAGCCCGACAAAGTGCCCACAAGGCAGGAGGGAGGAATAGGAAGTGGACCAGCGGATTGATGATGCTGGGTCACGAAATATATAGCTAGTGGTGGGTGGCTCATTTACGAGCCATACCACCTAGGTCAAGGCATCCGATCTAGCCACCATCATGGTGCAGAGGGATGCCCTACAGGGGAGTGGTGACTCTAATTACCCAGTTGGGTATGGTGCAGACATAGCTTGCAAGCTTAGAGGTGGAGGTAGCAGAGTTACATGCTCAGTGGCTACTTCAGCCCAGATGGTCTGGGGGGGATGGAGATGGAGATGGGGATGATGGTCGGTGGCTACCTTACAGGCATAGGTGATAGGGTTGTAGGGCCAGTTGGCCATAGCTTAGGCATAGATTGGGGGTCCTTAAAGGCCTGATACAGCACAAGGGGCAGAGGCACCACCACATGCACCGGACAGGGTCCTAGTTCATAGGCAGGAGTTAGACAGGGTCCCACAAGATAGGTATAGGGGCCGAGGCCTATGGGGCCACCACATACCATGCCTATATCTAGGTTACAGGATGCCCTAGGTGAGGCTAGATACTACCAAGATCAGCTGATGGTGGTCGGGATAGACTTTCTATCCTATGGAGAGTACCGGGCACAACAGCCTCGAGTGAGAGGACTAGATCTCACACTCATAGTGTAGAGAGCACAGGGGGCCATCAAGCTCTGAGGCCAGATCATGGAGAGGCCACCAGCCTCATAGACTAGCTCTAGGTGAGGTGCACCAGTAGGGACCCAACCACCACCCATGATGGGTGGGGAGATGTTAGCAGGTCACCAGACTAGGGCCGAGGAGGCAGAGGGTACAGGCGACATAGATATGGAGGATGTGCACCGAGATATCCTGATATATGGTGCTTGATTTTGATGTATTGTAGTCATTTTTTGATATATATCACACATACGTATGTCAAAGATAGTGAGGATGTATGAGATTTTTTGTATATTTTGAGCATATACCGCCTACATACCAAAGATATTTTGTATTGTTTATTATTTTATTGTATATGAGACCGGCCTACATGCCGATGACATTTTGTATTGAGTATCATCTTACGTGCTAAAAAGATTTTCTTTGAGATAGACATGATGGGATATCCATGTATATTATATTGAGACACACATATTTATTTATATGATGAGATGGATGAGATTCTTGATTTTTTCGGTGTTTTATGAGACTTTTAATTTTTTTTTGATATGGACAAAAACTAGGTGAGTGAGGCATGATGGAGTCATGTTGGTTTTAGGCATGGATCGAGTCAGGTCTGGTTTAGGCATGGATTAAGTCAGGTCATAGGCATGGTTGATTCAAGTTGGTTTAGGCATGGTCGAGTCAAGTTGGTTTAGGCATGGTTGAGTCAAGTTGGTTTAGGCATGGTTAAGTCAGTTGGTTTAGGCATGGTTGAGTCAAGTCATAGGCATGGTTAAGTCAAGTTGGTTTAGGCATGGTTGAGTCAATTTTAGGAATGGTTGAGTTAGGTTTGTTTAGGCATGGTGGAGTCGGTTAGTTTAGTTTAGGCATGGATGAGTCAGGTTGGTTTAGGCATGGTGGAGTCAAAGGGTTTGTGATCTAGGCGTGATTGATTTTAAAGTGGTTGGGGTTGTGATTCATTAATTTGTATAATGAATGATAATATGGGCTATTTTTAAGATGCTTTATAATATATGGATGATGATGGTAGTCATAATAAATGTATGTTGTGGTGATGATAAAAATGTTAAGCAACTTGTTATTTGTTTGGTTTAATTTCCAAGTTTTAGATATAAAAAGGAAACTAAGTAGGGTAGAATGTAATTTGAGGAAAATGAAAGATGAATTGGTTAGGGTAGAGAGTGGCCGAGCTAACCTCCAAGGGCCCCATGCCCTCAGAGTGCTACCTACATAGTCCCAGTGAAAAGGGACCTCAGCCGATGTAGTTCTCCCATGAGCTAGGGAAGAATATGAGGAGGTAGGAAAATGAGTTGGTAGGTTTTAGGCATGATTTAGGTTTAGGTCTATTAGGTGTGGGGGGTTATAGGAAAATTGGTATAGGTGATGTTGATTGTGGAAAAAGAAGAAGATTACCCAAAGGTAAGCGTCGAGGACCAAGTCCTATATAAGGTAATCAAGATGTAAATAAAGACGTTAAAAGATAAGAAGGGGCAATAAAGCCACCTGATTGGTTAGGATCATACCGAGTAGATCATACCTTGAGGAGGTGATGAACGTAAGACCCTAAAGACATTGCATGATTGATTGTTCTAAGGTGAAAAGTAGTCACATGATCACCAAATGTCTTGGTTTCCAAGAGGTCCCTTGAGGCGGTAGGAAAATGGGGGGAATGGTGAGAGGGGTGAAAGGTGGGTAATTTTATATGATATGAGGTGGCATGCTCTTTGGGCAAGAGATCCGAGGTCACAATGGGCAAGTCCATGACTAAAAAGTTGTTTGTTTTGACTTATATTTGAGATAGACTGATCGATGGGAAGTCTATATGGGATGAGGAAATGAACTCCTTGAGGTCTTCATGAAGTTGATCGATGTGGGAAGCTTCAAATTCTCTCATTTTTTTTTTTTAAAGAGGATTTACATAGCTGTCCTTCGAGGGAGCAGTCTATTTATAGTAGCGATTATCAGAGAGGAAGATGTCCTTTTGAGGGAGTCATCTTTTTATTAGAAGTTTGACTCAAGGAGTTGGGTCCCATGTGAGGGCTTTGAAGTCATGGACAAGACCAAGGTGAGGAAAAGGATTCTTGTTCGAAAGTAGGGTGAAATGACCATGGGATCTCATCTAAAGGTAGATGAAAAGTATCCATGAGAATCATGCTATGTGCAATGCCATGGTACACATATTCAAGAGAAGATAACAAGTGATGGGTACTCACATGATTCTTGTTTAATCATTGGTGAGGTGTAAGAAGTGGAGAGTGCTCAAGGGATGAGCATGGAAGGAGGCAAAAAGTGATGTAGGACTAAAAGTCAACAATAGAATGGTCGAAGATGCAAGGCATTAAGGGGCTCAGTTCAGGTTTACCATCAAGGAAGATAAATGATAAGCACTTGATCCATAAGTATGGGTCACGATGTATGGTCCAAGCCAATTAGGAGAAAATTTTCCCGTTTACTTTTTTTTGCTTTGGTTACATGTTGATTTTCTTTCAGGACAAGGTCACCAACTTGGAAGGTTCATTCATGGACACATTTTTCATAGGCACGTTTGATACATTTTTGGTAAACTTGAAGGTGGTCAAGAGCGTTAAGATGATGTTCATCTAATAACTCAAGTTTTGCTAAACTGGTCCTGACGAAAGTCATCATCATTGAGCATGTCATGGAGAGAAATGTGGAGTGAGGGAATCTAGACTTCGAGAGGTAGAACAACCTCGGTACCGTAGACCAGAGAAAATGGTGTGGCCATAGTGGAAGTGCGATACTAGTGCAGTATGCCCATAGGGAAAAAGGAATGTGTGTATGCCAATCCTTCCCAGTATCGTTAACCACTTTCATGAGAATTTTGTTTAGGTTTTATTAGTGGATTCGGCTTGGCCATTGGTTTGTGGGTAATAAGGTGATGAGAAACTTAGCTGAATGTCAAGGCATCAAAAATTTTTTGTAATGTTTTGTTTTTGAATTGTTTTCCATTATCAATGATGAGGTGATGAGGAACACCAAAGTGACAAATGATGTGATGATTGATGAACTCACATATTTTCTCAGCTTTTCATGGAGATGAGTGGTATGGCCTCAACCCATTTTGTGTAGTATTCGGTAGCGGTGATGATCCATTGATGTCATTGGGAAGAATGGGGTTAATCTCTCCGACAAGATCCAAACCCCATTGAGAGAAGGGCCAAAGGTCACGGGTGACCTGTAAGGCATGATCTGGGTGTATGATGAAGGTTGGCATGTTGTTGGAATTTTACACAACGTTTAACGTAGTCACAACAATCATGGTTAAGGGTGGCCACTAATAATAGCCTAGGTGAAGAATACGCTTAGCCACAACAAGGCCACTGAAGTGACCTCCACATATGCCATCATGAACTTCCTTAATTGTATAAGGAATTTCAGAACTCGTGAGGCATCGTAAGAGAATACCATCAAAGCCATGCTTATAGAGAAGGCCCCCATGATGACATAATGAGAGACCTTTTTAAGGAAGGTGCGTTGTCCATTACGGTGAGATCAAGAGGTAAGATGGAGAGAGAAAGGTAGTCAGAGTATTGTTTATACCAAAGGTCACTCGGATCGGGGCAACGGGTTCCGATAGAGTAAACTTCATGAGGTAAATAAGAGGGTGATTGAGTCATTGTATGGTGACAAAGATTTTAGAATCGGTAGGTGAAGTGGGTATTTGAGAAGCCAAGCAAGCCATGGTATCTAAAATTTTTTTGGTTGAACGTGGGATGGTTTGAAGGGCATAATGGTCAAAGGTGGTCAAAAGTATGTCTACATGATGTTTATACTTTTGAAGTATCTCATTACGACATTGGTATATACCATTGACTTGGTTTATGACCAATTGGGAATCACCAAAGATGTTGATTGATTTGACATCTAGGGCATAGGTGGCTTGGAGACCTAATACGAGCGCTTCATATTCGGCAATATTGTTTGTACAATCAAAATCTAGTTTGAAAGACAAAGGCATGGGTTCACCATCAAGAGGAATGAGGATAATACCAGCCCCACCTCCACGCTAACACTTGAACCATCAAGAAGAGTGTCATTTGGTAAGTGGGTTCATCCAAGGAAAGGGTAGCAATGGACTCATCTAGAAAGTCAAAATTAGAGGGTTGATCCCCGAAATAGGTGCGTCAGCCAATTGGTCAGCATGATAGCTTGGCCCTTGATGGAATTTTGATGAATGAATTCGAGGTCAAGGTCAGCTAAAAGCATAAGCCATCATGTGGACATGCTGATTTTGATAAGGTTTGGCATACATGAAGTGTAGGGGTCAGTGTTGGTTACAACATAGGTTTTGTGGTTGAGTAGGTAATGGCAGAGTTTTGTGGCAATGAAAACTAAGGCTAAGAAAATTTTTTTGGGATGGGTGTATCGGGTTTCATAGTCCAAAAGAGTATGGATTATGTAATAAACCACCTGCTCCCTATGTTGTTCATCATGATGAGTGAGCATGGCTCCCAAGGAATGATCGGTAGTTGAGATGTATAGGTAGAAAGGTTGATCATCTTTAGGTGGAATGAGTATGGGTGGTTGGAGAAGGTATTGTTTTAAGGCCTCAAAATCTTTTTGGTAGTCATCATCCCATTTAAAGGAGACATCCTTCTTGAGAAGATGATGAAATGGTTGACACCGATCAAATAATTGTGAAATGAAATGGTGAATAGACTGCAACTTACCTTGCAGGCTACGGAGTTGTCTAAGGTTAGTGGGCGGAGGCATTTCCAGAATGGCCTTGACTTTAGTAGGGTCAACTTCTATACCACGTAGGAAATGATAAAGCCCAGGAGTTTTTCCTGAGAGGACCATGAAGACGCACTTCTTAGGCTGAAGGTGAACACAATATTTAATGAGGTGGTCAAAAATGGTTTTTAGGATGGCAAGGTGCTCGAGTGGCATTTAGATTTGGCGAGGAGGTCATCCACGTAATCTTCCAATATACGATGCATGATGTCATGGAAGATGTAAGTCATAGCCCACTGATATGTGGCACCAACATTTTTAAGGCCAAAAGGCATGACTCGATAGTAGAAGGTCCCCCAAGGGGTGATGAATGAGGTCTTGTGTTGATCCTCTGGGGCAAGCAAGATTTGGTTATAACCCGAGAAGCCATCCATGAGTGATAGCATCTCGTGACTAGTGGTAAGGTCAACCAGTTGGTCAATACCGGTAGAGGGAAGTCATCCTTTGGGCAGGCAAGGTTGAGGTCACAAAAGTCCATGCAAATGTGGAGTCCCCCTGTCACCTTAGTGATAGGGACAATGTTAGAGATCCAACGAGGATAATCAATGGGTAATATGAAGGAAATGGAAAGAAGACATTGAAGTTCTTCTTTGACGAGAAGGGCAATGCGAGGGTGCATTTTCCTCAATTTTTTTTTGATGGGTTTGGCATCGGGAATGGTTACGATATTGTGGACCACTATGGTGGGGTCAATACCATGCATGTCTACATAAGACCAAGTGAAAGTGTGGTTATGATCTTTGAGAAAAGAAGTGATGGCTTCCTGTTCAACAACATCTAAAGATTGACCGATCTTTAGGATGTGTGGGTCATCCTGAGTATGGATGTTGATCTCGATAGTCAATTCATTCAACATGGTTTATCTCATAAGGTAATGACCGATGAATATATGAATCTTCTACACCAAGGTAGGTGAGTATAGATTCATCATCCTGACATTGAATGACGTTAATGGAAGGTGTATCATCATCGATCATTTCAGGGTACATGAAGGGAAGAGAGGAAGGGGCCTCACCCTCACGTTGATAAGTCAAAGGCCCCAAGGAAATGGTGTTTATGAAAAAAAGTTAGGAGGGATAGATTCTGGATCCATCAACTCCATCGGAAGGTGGTGATGAAGGTGGAGCGGGTGAAGAAGGTGGAGAAGGGTTGATGTTCTCGATGGGTTCAATGTGGGCTTGCTTAGTAGGTGGTTCAGGAAAGCCGATACCACTATAGGTCATTATGTTTATGGGTGGTACATGGGATGACAATATGGCAGCCTTGTTTGTAAAATCCAAAACCAAAACCCTTCCACACACATCAGTGTAGGAAGGTGTGGGTGAAATGGTGATTGGTGAGAGACTAGAAGTCAACAGAAAATGGGTGGGTTTGTGATGGTGGTTCGGTGTGTAAGTGGTAGTATCAAGTCCCCATAGGTGAGACTAGTATGAAGATGAGAGGAGGACCATAAAGGAGGCATTCTCCATGTGGTGATCATAACGAGGGTGTTGTGAAGACTTCCATACTCTTGTGGAGTAAGGAATGTGTCGACACTATATAAGCATATTCTCCCAGAGTGAGTGAGGCATTGAAAAATGCCTTCTTCCAAGGGATCAGTGGTTGGTATGTGGGTAGCTGGAATAGATGATGTGTTGAGGTCAATGCAGAGGTGGAGCTAATGGATTGGGAGGCCGATGGGTCAGGCCGTGGAGGTCAGGGCAAGCGGTAGGAATGGAGGAGGCATGTGCGTGAGGAGGTAGCATAATCTGTACTAGTAAGTGGGGTGTGGGTGCAGTGGTAGTGGTCAAGGAGGTAGATGCCTTAATGGGTATGAGCATGTCATTAGGTCAGTAGAGCATGTTGTATGTTTTAAAAGGTGATGGATCAGCTGGAATGGTATAGGTGTGTCCTTCATGTTCAAACTTTACACAACGATGCAAAGTGGAAGGAACGCAACCCATGACATGAATCCAGGGTCTGCCAAGCAATAAGTTATATTGAAATTCCCCCTCCAAGACATAGAATAGCTCTGGAATAGTGTGGGGGCCCACGCGAACATGGAGAATGATAATGCCTAGTGTAGAGGTGATAGCATCATTGAATGAATGCAACATGACAGGATGTTTATGCATGTAATTTTTAGGTATGCATTTGAGTGAATGCATGGGATGAAATGATGTTAATGCTAGCACCCCCATCAATCATTACACATCGTACATGTATATCATCGATGTGGATAGAGATGAAGAGGGTGGGTCTGGGTCATCTATTTGGTGCGGTGTGATCTCTTCCTCTGAGAAGCTAAGGGAGGCTACTTGGTGAGTAGGGTGAGGTGTGGATAAAGGTGGTAAATTTGGTGAGAGAGGCTACATGATGGGGTGTGATAATGGAGGCTACGGGTGTAGGGTCATTGGGTAAAACCTCAATAGATTGAAGAACCTCCATGAGAGCTTGACGATGGGATTCTCGAGGTTTGGATGAGGTCATATAGGACATTTTGAGGGGAGATTGGTGTAATTGTTTGAGCATGGTGCGATGTGTGACCCCATTAGAAATAGGGTATGTGGGTCCATGGATAGTAATCTTAGGTGTGGGTGCAGATGGTATGTTGGGTATAGGATTGGTTGGTGGGTCAGTTGCCTTTTCCTTACCTTTATCCTTCTGAGCATGGGTAGTAATGTGGATCATGTTGATCTGAGGGGAGTTGGAAAATGGAGAAGGTGTAGGGTGAGTGGTATAATGACATGATGGAAAAAACCTACCGGGGAGAAAAACCCTGTGAGGTGAGCTGGGCACAAATGACATTTAGGTAATGGTGTAGCAAGTTCTCTGATGCAAACCATGTTAATTTCAAATCTTGAGGTGGCTCTAGAGCATGGGGGTGGAGGTCATGGTTGAGTGGGTAAGTGAGGGAAGGACTATGGGAATGGGTGTCAGTGAAGCAGGGTCCTCATCGAGAAGGTCATCATCATCAAAGTTGGCTTCCGAGGACACAACTAGATAAGGATGGTTTTCAAAGCCTTGCAGTTCTCCACATCGTGCCCTGGCACACGATGGTAGGCACAAATTTTAGTGTCATCAAACCCTTTTGGCTTGGGTTTGAGGGGGTCATAAGGTCTGAGTGGTGGTAATGTGATAACAGAAGTCTCAAGGAGGTTGGTTAATATTTTGGCATAGGACCCCGCTAGTGGATCACAATGGGAAGTGAAAGTGGGTTTGGGTGTAGGTGCGGCTGATTGTTGAGGAATGGTCCTTATAGGAGGGGGAGTGGGTCGAGCCATGGTTTTGGGTGCTGGAGTGGTCTTGGGTGTTGGTCATGTTTGTTTGGGTAGGGGTATGGTAGATGAATGGGCAGGAGGGTGTATGGTTGCTTTGACTACCTTATTGGAGGGTAGCGGATTTTTGTTTTTGGGTTGCACCTTCTTGGGTAAAGGTGATATGGGTGTATAGATCTCTAGAGGGAAAAGTAGATGGGGAAGAGGGTGAGTTACCCATGGGGATAATGGAGGTGTTGTGAAGGTAGATGATGTGGGTCGAGTAGGGGGTGTGAGAGACAAAGACTAAAGTGTAGTGGGTAATGAAGAAGTTGCTGAGGGTATTGGAGGTATGGGTGGTAAAGATGTCAGCAGGTGTAGGTGTAAGTCATGTCGGGCACTTGGGTATGTTAGAGGTTTGTGAGGAAGGAGTGGGCTGTTGTGTTTTTGGTTTATTGATGGGTGGAAGTTTCTTGACCATGTTGGGAGGTTGAGGTCCTAAGATGGATGGAAAGGGTGAAGGTGATGCAGGTATGATTGGCATAGCCGGGTATGAGTTCTATGGGTTTGGTTCTTCTTGTTTGGGTGCCGAGTAGGTTTGGTGTTGACTTTGGAGGATGTGGCTAAATCTAGTTTGATAGGTGGATGAGTAAGGCTGGTGGTCAGGGTGACCCCTAAGGTAGTAATAGGTTTAGTCAGGAAGATGATGAAGGTGTGGGTTTGGATTTAGATGTATGTTGGGTTATGGGTAAGGGAGTATGTTGAGTGGTGCGAAGGGTTATGGAAGAAGTAGTGATAGAGGTGGTTGTGCTTGGTTCAAACTTGGTCGAATATTTTTGGGTAGATAGTGGAAGTATCAACAAGCGACATCTACATTTGTGTTAAAACAGAAGCAAAGAAGATGCCCCCACAATAAGGCTCATCCACATAATCTAGGTGATCGCCAAACATGAGAATGACACGTCTATAGGTGATGTTGATGAGGACCCAATGGCTATTCCCATAAAATGTGTCTTAGAGATGGGAAATTTGTTAGCTTCAGCTTCCGTGGGTAAGAGAGCCAAAGTAGGTCTGCAGGATCTTGGGTAGCTGATGGAGAATGCTCACCTAGAGGCAAAGGTATCTCTACTGATCTTTGATAGGTGGAGGAGAAAATGGGTGCTCCTCTATAGGTGGAGAAGATGATGGGTGCTCCTCTGTGGGTGGAGGAGATAATGGGTACTCCTCTGTGGGTGGAGGAGATAAACAAGTATCTTCCATGGACTGAAGAAGTATTATGGGTGACGGTTCCCTAGGTGGAGAAGCCAAAGGTGAAATGGTCTCGATATTAGTGAAGGGCTCCTCCATGGGTGAGGAAGGAGGTGAAAGGTGTTCCTCTATGGGTGGAGGAATAGGTGAGGTAGGTTCCAATGTAGAAGGAGGATTTCGAGCTAGAATTTCCTCTATGGAAGGAATATGGGGTAATTGGGAAGCAACAGGTGCATCACTAAAAATAGCATGGACCTCACGGGTATGGCTATCATGAGTTGAGGTCTCACCGGTTTGATCAGATGAAGGGGCATGATTGGGAAAGGGTTTCTTGAAGATATGTAGGTTTTGATTGGTAGGTGCATTAGGATTATCCATGGTTAACTCACCTTTCTCGAGCATTTCTTGACAATGTTTTTGAAGTGATGCATTTCCATCACTATGACCCTTTACTCGATGATAGTTACAGAAGTCATGTTCTTTATACCATGTGGGCATGGGGTGAGTAGGGTCAAAACTAGTGTGTGGTTTTATAGGTGGAAGGGTGATGGCCCCAACTTTGATGAGCTTTTCTAAGACAGAAGAGTAAGGCTCCCCAATTGGGGTGTATTTCCGTTGTTCTCATCTGAATTGAAAAGTCTGATGGGTGAGAGATTAGATGAGGGGGTAGCCTGATTTGATGGATGAGCCGACCGCTTTGAGTACCACTACGTTAGTGGTGCCCTTAGCTTTTGAATAATTTTCTATGGTTTGGAAGAAGAAGAGGTATCATTCAACTTGAATGCCAAATTCTTATTGCGTAATTGGATTTTCTTCTCTTCGATGGCCCAAATCTCTAACTTTCATGCCATGGTGAATGCTTCATCAAATGTTTGGAAAGTTTGAACCTATAGGGTCGGTGAGATGTGTCTAGCACAAGCCCATGTGAAGAGCTCGATGAGTTTAGTTTGTGGTAGTTGGAAGGTGAGTTGATTGATCAGGCTACGCCAGCGAGTGACAAAATCTGTGATAGATTCATCATCATACTGACGCGTGGAGTATAGGTCAGTCATGGTAACCTTCTTGATGATATTGATGGAGAAGTGATCCAAGAAGGCTTGGGCTACCTGATTAAATGAAAATATAGAGTGTCTAGGTAACCCACTATACCAATCTAATGCAGTCCAAATCAGTAGATGGGGAAAGGTCCTTAAGAGCAAAGCATCATCATGGGTGATTAGGTAACACCCATGTTTGAATGACCACAAATGTTGTTGCGGGTCTTCCTTGCTATTGAAATGGTTGAATTTAGGCATTTCCCAATGCATGGGGTATGGGAAAATAGGAATGGATGGGTGGATAGGCTCATTGCAAATTTCATCATAGGTGAGGGTATTACATGAGGAGCTAAAAACGATGCCTCCAATGTCTCATGATCTTGTCCATCATTAATTTGATTAGGTCATTGGTAGGTTGTGATGATGGTCAGGTGCCTCTAGTAGCATAAGAGGGTTGGTGTTGGGCATGTAACAAGGGTGGCATTCCAGTATATGGTGTTTTGTGTAGGTTGATTGAGAAGAAGGTAGTGAAATAGGGGGTACATACCCAATGAATAATAGATGAAATAGAGGCTGCTGATAGTACGTATATGGAGGTGGAAGGGTCATGGTGACCCTAGTGGCAAATGGGGGCTAACGATTGGGGAATAGAAAGGACCACATTTTGAAAGGGGTGGGGTCACCAACATGGGAGGTGGTTGTGTAGCTACGGGTATATGTGAGATAAATAGGGGTGGATGAGGTTGTGTTTTGAGTGGTTGTCAAAGGTATGGTGGATGTGGCGGGTGCAATGGATGTAGCAGATGTGCACTGCAGTCATAATGGGTATAGGACCTAGCTACGAAATGACTGGGGTAAGGTAGATGTGGGAAACACGGAGCTAGATGGGGCTGATGCAGGAGTGGGAGTGAGAGGGTCGGGGGATAGATACGGGCATGCCATATATCAACTGACCCGAGGCATCTCGAGTGGATGAGTGAGAAAAGATAAAACTGCAAGGTGGCAGGGTTTTGGTCAAGGAGTCATGCGAACTCCTCATCTCTGGTAGCAATAGTGATAGGTTGGATAGGATCCATGGCGGTGATAAAATGGAAGGTGGCGAAGGGCTAGGTGGGAGCAGTTGACAACTGGCATGGAATACGAGGGCACTAGCTTGTCGACGCGTCAGTACCATGTGAACAAGTACTGATCAAGTTGGGCTACCTTTCTGTAAATGACACAGAAATACAACAGGAATAGGAAGAACAGTGTGGTAATAAATGGATTAGGTACCAAATGTTAGTTGAAAGTGGCACAGATAACCGATGTCGGTCAGTGGTAAACCGATGCGATGTCACTACTGGGGTAACTAACCGGTTATGGATCCACTCCAAATATGGGAAATGGACAATTGGTCAAAAACAAGGTATAAGGCCAAATTTGATAGGTATGCCAATACTGATGAGATTTACAAGGTCAATGGGAATGATAGTAGTGACAGGACTCTGAATAGTTAAAGAAGGTGAATAAATGTCCTTTTGGGTAGGTTAACCAAAATGACAGTGAACCGATGCCGGTTGGGTATAACCGATGATGGTCAGGGGGTAACCGATGATGGTCACTGGACCGACACCGGTCGTCATTACTGTGAAATTGAAACAATGATGAAAGAAAAGTGGTTGTGAATTAAAATCTGATGTGGAATCAAACCCAAAATTCTGAGAATGATGAGAATGTGGTCCAGGCACACTCAGAAGAAGCTGGAATACACCAACTATGATGAGGAGCATGCAAGGAGAAACAAGAAGAATGAAGAACGTGACCTCTCACCTCAAAATGCAAGCCAAGCAGAAACACTAAGAAAAATGTGATCCTAAGAGTGCCTTTTTTCATTATGTTTGTTTAGCTTATGCTATTTAAGGACTAACTCATGAACTGTAGAATAGATTTTTTGGTGAGGATGGCTTCCTACAAAGAAGGAGATCTAAAAGGTGAGGTTTTAGGTATGTTATGGTGGGGGGCTTCACTCTGAAGTATGACTCGACAGAGCAAGCGAGATGGGGAGTACCTACCAATCCTCATATCAATGCGATCATTGATAGCATTCCCAGAAAGATGTTGTTTAAGAATATGTATTTGTTTTGAATTTGTGTAATTTGGCAAGACTCGAGAGAGAGAGAGAGAGAGAGATGTGCTTTCTACGATTCATTTGTCAACCATCAGCGGGAATGACTTCCAATATAGGTTTCCCTCAATTAATGTGAGCTAATGTGATAAATCAGAATGAAATGCAATGATTTTTAAGCCCAAATCAAAATATGAAGTTCGATGACACAAATAGATGAAGAGGAAGAGGGATGCTCTTTCACTAAAATGTAGAAAACAAGAAGAAATGGTTCTTTTTAAGTACACCAAAAGAAAGGTTTCTTTTAGAGCAAATAGAAAGAAAAAGAAGGTTACCAAGGAAGAAAATTAATGTGTATGCTTTTCAGAAGGGAAAAAACACACAAATTTTCCTAGAATGAATAAAAATGCAAGGAACCCCGAATGGGTCCCACCGGGCATGCCAAAATGTTTCACTTGATTCTTAGACGTTTCTTTGAATATTGACAAAACAGATAGGGTAATGGGCGTAGGAGGAATACCTGTTGAAATGATGGTTGATAGGTTGTTACACGTGTTGACTCCTTGATCCACAACTGATCGTGAGAGCTTCCTTTTGGCTGGGAGGAACTACCTAAATGGAACACAAGACCACCAAATAAAAGTTAAACAATATGTGTAATGAACTACCTAGCGTGTGCTAGATCCGGGAAGTGTGATACTTCCTAGACACTGTCAGTCCACTGTTTAAAACAATTTAATGCTGGTAATGAAGTAAATCCTATTGTAATTAAAATGATTTAGGTATCTCATTAAAAACACAATAAGAAAGATTTAATCTAACAAAGCTAGGTTAAAATAAGATCCAAGGTCAAGTAATGGTTCCGGGTCTCTCTGCAGTCCGACAGAGGTCTCGGTAGGTCACAGTGATTAAGGGTGATGGAGAATAGGTGGGTAGGTCATCTATTCTTAGGTCAGTATTGGTAAATACAGACCGATGCCGCTAAGGGTGACCGACGATGCCGGTTGGGGAGAACTGGTGCCAAGCATCATGTGGAAAACTAGGAATGCCACAGAATGAGCTTTGGATCTCCCTTATGATTACACAAAGGACTAGGCTGGTCAAAATGAGGTATTAAGTTGTTTGATGGGATTTGGTGAGGTTTTAATGGGGATATGGAGGGGTGAGTATTAAAGGAGGTCAATGGGTGGCTAGGAGAACAAAGGATGAAGATACAATAATTAAATGAATGAACCAGAGGAGTAAACTGTTCTACTTACTTGAAATCTGGTTCTTGGGTGCCTGTGAGTGATGGAATGAAGGTGTTGGTAAGAGGTTGAATGTTGTTGAGGATCACCAAACATTGGGGAGTTCTTATATGGGCTGCATGTGCATCTCCTTTTGCTTGGTTGGATCAAATCTATGCTGGGTGGTTGCTGGATGAATGTTGGATGTCTGTGCAAGAGAAAATGCTTGATCTCCTTCCTTGCATGTGTGTTCTCATGGAAACTTGTTCTCAAAAGATGTGTTATCTCTTAGGAATCTGCCAACCTTTTTCCAACCTCAAAATAAGGTTGTTTTGGGGATTAAAAGGTGACCGACGGTGGTTTCGGCTTAACTAGCGGTGGTTAAGGGTAACCGACATCGGTTAGGGTGGATTTCCTAGGTTTACTAAACTAGGAAGATCCCCTTGATTTTCTAGGATCTCATGTCATTAACCCACGGATTAGGATGGAAGCTTCTTTCAAGCATGCAAGAATGTGGTTAGAGGGAATGTAGGCATTGATTTTTAGGGTTTGGGTAAGTTTTAGTTAGTATGGCAACTTACTAAGAATAGGTCTTAGGTGAGGTGGCTTAATGAGGTGGATGTGTGTGTATTATCTAAATTAAGATATTTAAATAATAAATATGGTGAGGATAATGAATTAATTTAATTAAATTAATATTAGTGGGGTGAATGGGGCCATGGTTAAGTGAATGTGATGAAGATGTTTATTTGTTGAGGACCAAAGGGAGTGTGACCTAATGTAGATGTAGGAGTTGATTTAATGACAACAACATTGGCCATCGTTTTTATTTTTCATTTTGCACGAAAGGTTTGGTAAACTCATGTTTAGTCTTGTTTGATTTTAATTTTAAATGATCCTGCTCAAGGGTGTATGTTTCAAGTTTTGATCCATGGTAAAGGCCTCATTGAAGGTTGATATCGATTGGATTTGTAAAACAAAGATATATGCTTCACACAAGAACGTGAGAAGATAACAATGAGGTCAATTTGTAGGAGAGAAAAGGATAACTTGTTTATAATGTCATACCTGTTGATGAAAAATCACAGCACCCGGACGCCGATCAGATTTCTAGGTTGATCACTCTAGCATCCAAAGTGTGATTGCACAACATTGAATCCTTTCTTGAGTGTGGGACTCATACAAATGAGAAACGAATCTCCACAGAAGGCTGGTTCCTCTTCCTAAACTACCTGCCACAAGCCATTCCAGTATAGGCAAGCTAATCTAATCCTAATCTAACCATGCTAAGGAGAGACAGAGAGAGAGAAAAGGGAAAAACAACAAAAGCCTACACTAAAACGGTGATACACCGAGAGAAGGAAAATCTTGAACATCTATCAAAACTACCATGGAACAAAGAGAGGTGAGCAATGGGATCAACATTTGGGACAGCAGATGGAGAGTTTAAAACTTGACACTGCTGAGATAAAACAGATTGGGAAAGAGGAAAAAGAAAGGCATGAGATGGCGTGCTTACCCGTTGACAAGGTTGCTGAATACTCCTCTCATACACCTCTATTTCTTCAATCCACTTTGCAAGCAATGGTAGTGTTGCAATCATGAAGTCAAGCTTCTCCTGAGGGCTGAAGTGTCTTGGAAAAGGGCCTCCCCATGGACAAGGAGTCCTGCAACCAATTCTGAAAGCTCTCATTTGAGTTGTTGCTCTGGACTGCACCATCTCTACCTCCATCTTTTGGATTTTCTCCAACAGACCAGCATCTTGCATCTGATTGTCTTCATTATATGCATACTCTTGCTCTTGGAAAGCTCCATAGCCAAACTGATTTTGGCATTGCTGCTCATATGGGTATGCATGCTGATTTTGAATTTGTTCAAAATGCTAATTTGGAGGATTTAAAAAACATGTTGGAGGTGGGAAACATTGCTGCTGTTGCTGAAAATGTGAATTCCATGATGGAAATGAAGTCATGATTTCACAACTTCATGGAATGGAAAAGAATGAAAGAGATGGAAAGAAGGATGGATGGGAATGGATGAAAAACAGGTCTGCAACTTCAAAAATGGGTTGCTGATTAGATGGAGTCACCAGATGTGTTTACAAGTGCCTCCAAAGGCTGAAATCTTCACAGGAACACACCAACCTGCAAAAGATGAAGTGGAAGACCTCTCAATGTCCCACCGGTGTGCCAAAACTGTTGATGCAAAATCACAGCACCCCTGGATGCTTGATCAGATTTCTAGGTTGATCACTCTAGCATCCAGTGTGATTGCACAACATTGAATCCTTTCTTGAGTGTGGGACTCATACAAATGAGAAAGGAATCTCCAGAGAAGGCTGGTTCCTCTTCCTAAACTACCTACCACAAGCTATTCTAGTGCAGGCAAGCTAATCTAATCCTAATCTAACCATGCCAAGGAGACAGACAGTGTCGAGAAAATGGAAGAAATTCGAGAAAACCAAGCTTGGGCCAGAAAAAATGGAGAAAATCAGCTAAGTCCTAGTCCAGGCGGTCCTTGGGACAGTTGGGACGTCGGGGCGCGAACCGGCCGAAAAGCCTCCAGGCGGTCCATGCAGCAATTGGGACATCTAGGCCGTAGGTACGCGCGGGACGTAAAAAGCCGATTCGGCCGAAAAAAGAGAAAAAATTTCCTAAGTCTTTGTTTCGCACAGTTGGGACAGTTGGGACAAAAGTACGCGAAAGACACGGATCGGCCGGTTTGGCGCAAGTCAGTCCATTTCGGGTGGTTCAGAGAAATTTTTCCCAGACGGTTTGGGGCGTCCATGCCAAAAGTACGCGGAGGATGCGGAGAGCCGAAAGAGCCAAGAGTGAATGGAAATGTGCCACGTGTCTTCGCCTCAAAGAGGGACAGGGAAGCCCGAATCGGCCAGATCGGAGAAATTTTTCCCAGATGGTTTGGGACATCTGGGCCAAAAATACACGAGGGATGTGAAGACCCGAGAAAAGCCGCCAACGAATCAGAATGTGACGCGTGTCACAAGGGGAGGCGCAATAAAAATTTCGACTAAGTGTTTTTGGGCCCAAAAGTTCAAAGGGCGAGGTTTGAAGGGTCAGCCCGAGCCAATAGACACAGGACACGTGTCCTAAGGTGGGGGAAGTGCAGAGCTCGGGAGGACTTAGGAAATTTGACAAAAGTCTTGGGCCAAAAAAATTAAAAGACAAGGATGACCCCGCACCCCTGTCCTTGAACCAAATGATGCCACGTGTCCCAAGTGGCGGGCGCGGGGGAAAATGGAAAATTTTCCAAAGTTATAAAAAGTCAAAATTTTCAAAGGAAACCCCACGAGAGGTAGAGGAGAGAAATTACTCAGCCAATCGAGTGCGACACGTGTCATCCAGTGGCGAGCGTGAGAAAAAAATTCAAAATCTGTTTTAGCTTTGTTTTTACCCTAAATCTTCAGATCACCATAACTTTCGATCCAGAGCTCGGATTTTCACGTTCTTTATATCAATGGAAAGCTGGAAAAATTCTCTACATGATTCCAGGGTCAATATTGTATTTTGGTTCAGTTTGGAGAGAGAAAATCAAGAAACATCTCTGGCACGTGGTAATGGCCAGAACTGACGTTTCAACAACCGGTTTTAATGCACATGGGTCGCATTCTTCTTCAAATAGCCAGAACTGACGTTTCAACTACCGATTTTAATGCACATGGGTTGCATTCTTCTTTAGTATGGCCAGAAGTGATGTTTCAACCACCGATTTTAATGAAGAATGCGTTTTGGTCAATGGTTGGGCTACTTGCACGTTTTCCTACGTTTTCTCTCTCCTGGGCTCGACCCATGCATTGTAAAAAGCTAGATTTGGCTCATTATTACAAGTTGTTCATCTTTTCAGCTCTGCCCTCCCTTCTTTTCTTCTCTAGGGTTGAAAATGGAGTTCAAACCTCCTCCCTTGCTCTGTAATGGCATTTTTGCCTTTTACTATTGAAATGATGTTCTGTGTAAACTTCTGAAGCAACAAAAACATGTTTTGTGATGCATCTGTCCATCCTTGCTCGTTTTTCACTTGTTTTCTTCTTGCCTCTCTTCATTGTAGGTATTTTTGCATGTTCTAATGTTCATTGCAGGTTTGGAGCTGTGTTCATGGAGTTTTGGGACATTTTCTGTGTGAAATCTATCCTTGGGCTTGTGATGCATCTGTCCATCCTTCCCATTGCTCACCTCTCTTTGTTCCATGGCAGTTTTGATAGATGTTCAACATTTTCCTTCTCTCGGTGTATCACTTGTTTTAGTGTAGGATTTTGTTGTTTTACCCTTCTCTCTCTCCTCTCTCTCTCTCTCTCTCTCTCTCTCTCTCTCTCTCTCTCTTGGCATGGTTAGATTAGGATTAGATTAGCTTGCCTCGCACTAGAATAGGTTGTGGCGGGTAGTTTAGGAAGAGGAACCAGCCTTCTCTGGAGATTCCTTTCTCATTTGTATGAGTCCCACACTTAAGAAAGGATTCAATGTTGTGCAATCACACTAGATGCTAGAGTGATCAACCTAGAAATCGATCGTGTCCGTGGTGCTGTGATTTTGCATCAACAATACCTTCACATGATGAATTTTGTAATTGACTCATTTTCAAACTACTTTGGATAGTGTATAGATCATTGGTAGTTAATTTTCATGCAATTTTAATTGAAAATTGTTATAAAAATAGTTGCACCGAGTTAGAATAAGGAGAATATTGAATATTGAGTAATACTATTGTACCAGTCTAGTGTGATGCCACCAAGGACATGGGAAAAGTGTGAAGAATTAAGTCTTGGTTGTGCGTGATAAGATAAAATGCATGTCTAAATTCCTAAATGTGTTGTTGTGGATCCTTTTTATATTAAACTTGGTGAATTTCAGAAATTCCAAGTGTAGAGGATACGGTTTGACCGGGTACAGATGGGTGAATAGGCTCGTTTAATATCTCGCTTGTAGGATAATTAAACTTTAGATCCTAGAGTAGTGGCTTCAAGATTGGATAACATCTTTACAAGAGTTTGCATAGGTTCATTCGAAAGAGTTTATTGGGGGACGATAGGCGAGGTTGCATGTAAGAAGTGATCGGATGAGTTTTTGATGAACTTGTAGATGTGTGGGTGTTTGAGGCATTTGTTGGGGGTGAGTGTAAATCATGGGTTGTGATTGAAAGGGTGGTTTTTGAAATAATTATTGTTGGGAGATGGGAACATGATAGGATTGTTGGGATTGGGTAGGCTATAGTAATGTGGGTATGAATGGGTTGAAACTGTTGTTGAAAAGGGTTAGATACTGAATAATGTAAAGCACCCATGAAAGGGGTTGGGAAGTATTGAAAGACATGTTAGATGTGAGAAGATCATACTGTCTAGATAGGGGATATGATTTTTGGGCATATTGGTTAGGGACACTAGTGGCAATAGTGACTAAAGAGGTGAGGGGAAGAGTAGTGTTAATTGTCATGTTGATTGGTGGGAGATTTTGAGGAATAGGTGTGACTATCTGGGTAGTTTGATGAGATGAGGGATTGGTAGAAGAGGAAGCAAGATGGGTTGTAGAAATCTCATTTACTTGCAAACTAGGTAGTTTGGGGATTTGTTTGATAAGGATAAACTTGCTAGAGTTGCAGACCATCTAAGGGAATTTGAGTTGCTCTCCTAAGGATATAATATAGCGCAGTGCCACCAGTTGGCTTCTAGAAGCTCTTGGAACATGGTATCACCGAGAGGGATTTTAGGAGGTCAAAAATACTCACCTAGATAGTATAGATTGATGGTATAAAAATGGATTAGTCTCACCTAAAGTTGTAGTGTGAACAAGGGGTTCTAGGTGAGAGAAATTAATGAGAATTTGAGTTCTCATGACGAAGTAATCAAATGCATGGATGAGGTAACTATTGTGGTGAACATTTGTTGAGATAAGGAACTATTTGAAGTCATGTTTTTTCTATTCTTTTGGTTGTTAAACAATTAATTATGGGCATGAAACAATTTTTATCTAAGAAAATGAAGCAAACAATTCTTTTTATGTTCTTAATTTATTTTAGAAAGTGTGAAAATAAAATAGGATGGATAGCAAAAGACCTAGGAGAAGGAAAATTATGTTTTGTTTCGTGCTTGTTGTGGCTCTAAAGTTGGAGGTGTCTTCCCGTTGGGTGATCCCAATCAAAAAAATAGGTAAGGGGATGTTTTGATGTCTTAATTTGATTTTTTAGGTTTAGGTTGTGTGTGATAAGATGTGATTTGCAGTCAATTAAGCCCCTACTTAAACTATATAAGAAAGTAGGAGGCATAAAGAAAGTTATTTTTAAGCCCAAAACATAGTGTGATATTCGATGAGGATATAGACAAGAACAGAAAGTTACGATGTGAAAAGGGGAAAAGTGAGGAATGTCCGGATAATTATTTTCCTATTTGTCTACACTTTTAAGCAACAGTGATCTAGGCCATGAACCCAACATGAGCAAGCAATAAACGGGAGCCTCACACTTGCAATGTTAGTGTAAAAAGTAAAAGTAAAGAAAAAATTAATAAAAGCAAGATATCACCTAAAGGGTAGTCCCACCAGGTGTGCGGGAATTTTACCAAGTTTCTCTTTCTTAATGAGGGTTAATGCACTAACTACTAAAGAAACTAGCAACCTCAACAATTTTGGAGAGTTTATGTTACTTTGGATATGATGTGATATGGGCGCAAGATGATGATGGATTCCATTGTTGTGAATCATATGAAATCGGAAAATAAGACCCACTTTGGAAGAAAAATGATTTGATGGTTTGGGCAGGGTTTCTCAAAAAATAGACCCAAAAATCATTTAACTTCCTTGTGGATGTCAACCCCCATTGTTAAACAAAATTGATACAAAGTAAAGATAAACTAAAATATGTAGAAACTGAAGGATTTACATAGTCTACGAGTAATTATGATTGATTTAATGTTGATTTTATTGAAATAAAATACAAATTAAATGCACTGTCTCAAGGTTAGTAGTGACCTAGATCACATGGCAGAGGCAGCAGTCGATGGTGACCCGAGGTAGAAGGATCGAATAATAGCTGGGAGTATGGATCTGGATACTTTGAATGCCAGCTTAGAAAAAATAGAGGCCTATAGAAACTAGAAACAAATTACAGAGGAGGTATGAGGCAAAGAAATGAAAGGAATACAAGGTAATAAGGATCACGAGGGATTTGGGGCTCAAAACTAGATATGTTCGAGAAGTAGGATGAAGATTCATGTCCTATAAATAGTATAAGAACTAGAAACAGACACTAAAAGTAATTTTAGACGAAAGGATAAGGATGATAAACCGGCTTGACGATGACCTAGGAAAATCAACAGTGATTTCGGAAGTACTGGACAAGGCCAAGGGAAACAAGCTAGATCAGAGAACCTACAAGAAGAAAAATTGATAGTATAGGCTTATAATGGAGTCTCGACTATTCCTAGACTTGCAAAAGGTTATATGCAAAGAAGGCAATGATAATATGATAATAAATGCATAAAATGATATCAAACATTGATAACCTCACAAAGGAATGTCTACGAGTAACATAAACAAACTAGAAGGAGATCCAAGAGGTTTGTGATCATCGCAAAGATGTTTAGGCATGAGGGGAAACTCACAAAGTTGCGAGAAAGATAGGGTATCTTTATACATCTGATGATGAATGGAAATAAAGAATTCAACTCTATAGGGGCAACGACGATCAGTAGGTTGGGTCGCCACCGATTGTGGGGTAAGTTTCCTAATGGGAGGAATTTTCTTATTTGGGCATGATTTTCTTTTGTTTAAGGATAGTATCAAGTGCTTTAAAGTATTAGGTAGGAAGAGGGTGTTTTAGGATAAGGTCTAGGTGAGTTAGAAATAGAGATAGGTTAGAAACTTTGTACAGATAAATGTTTACCAAGTTTCTCATTCTTAATGTAGGTTAATGCATTAGCTACTAAAGAAACTAGAAAACTCAAAAATGCTAGAGGATTTATGTTACCTTGGATATAATGTGATACAAACATAAGATGATGACGGATTCTTCTACTACAAATTATATGAAACCTATAGATAAGACTATTCTAGGTCAATGGTGAGCCCGATTTGTATACAAGTAGGTCGATGGCGATCTAGGAGGATGGATCTTAACCTAGAGATAAAATGTATAGACTGCAAGGTCCGAATGTAACCTAGAAGTTGATAAAATTCGGTAAGTGTTGTGAAAGGATTTGCATAAAAGAACCATAGATATAAAGGTAGGAAAAAGGATGGGAATGGATGATTTGTATGGATTATTGGGTGGGCGGGGCCATGGCCGACGATGACCGGGAGGGATCATCGTAAATTGTATCGTAGAAGTACGAAGCCGAGGATAAAATGATGCATATAAAAGCCTCAGTAATCAATGGAGCTATAGGATAACATTTCTAAGTGTTCCCTGATGTTTCAAAATATGTTATGTACTTGCAAAGGTTTAGGAACAAAGAATATGTAATAATATGATAGATATACCAAAATATAGATAACGATGATGAGAAATATCATGAAGGATGATCGTGAGTGATGCAAGCATGCCAAAGGGATGTTCAGAAGATCTATAAACATCTCAAGAATTCTCATGCATGAGGAAGGATGTTCGGTGTTTCAAGGAGGCTTGGATTTTCATGCATCCGATTGAAAAATAGAAATAAAACACTTAGGTTTATAGGGTCAATGGCAATTGGGCTGGGTTGCCACCAATCATGCGGGCTAAGTTTCCCCAATGGGAGGATTTTTCTTGCTTTTGGCATGGTTATGGATTTTTTATGAGTTGTTCAGATGCTTTAAATCATATAGGCAGGAAGATGATGAGATGTGGGTAGTTAGGGCATAAAAATAGATGGGAGAAAATCTTAGAAAATCAAGGGGATGGATTTAGGATAAAATCATCCTAAATAAAAGGTAGGTTAGGGAAAGATAATGGGTATTAATTAATTCATATGAATTAATTAATTAATAGGAATAAAGACTAATATGGATGAGATAATTGGGCATGTAAGATATTTAAATGATTAATTAATTAATGTGGCTTGATTAATTAATGGGAATTGGATGGGAGTTTAATTAAATAAAGGGGATGAAATAAATAAATATGTGCACGTAGGAGGTCAACTTTATAGATACCAAATTTAGTTATCTACATTTTTTCCCTTTTTCTTGAGTGGTTTGGATTAGCACGCCATAAGACAAAAACGATAAGAGTTGGATGAGGATGATAAAAAGTATTTATGATGAGATGCCCCTCAAACAGGGGATCAAAGACGTTAAGGGAAATGGATGGCATGTTTGAAAAAGGTAGATGATAAAGGGCGGGTGGGTAAAAAAAGGGTAAAATGATTACCAAAGCAAGATGGCCCGTAAAAAGGATCACAATATCAATAAAAATTATGGCCATGACTCCAATATCACATCGATAGAGGAGAATTGCGGTCTCAATAGAGAACATACTACAATGTTCTATGGACCAAAGGTGAGTGGGTGAAAATCATTGCAGTATGGAGACAAGCCAAGATGACCAATGGGTCATAGGAAAGTCATAAAAATATGTGTAACTATATGTGAAAAATTAGATGAAATCCTTCATACACTAGGAATCGAACGAATAGGTATGCATCCACAAGGGATAATGATGAAAGGTATGCGCCTAGTGGGACACAAAAAAGGGTCGAGACAAAGAAAATGAAAAAGTGGGTGATGAAGCAATATGCCCCAAAAAGGGAAATTATGTCTCGCAAAGGAAAAAAGGAAAAAAATGCCCCAAGTGGGGAAAGTATGGCCACAAAGGTGGACTTAAAACAATAATATGGTTCCCCCAAGAAGGGAATGAATATGGCCACAAGGGTAGACATGATATGAAGAATTTAATTCCCAAAAAGGGGAAATGAATATTATCTCAAAGGAGGACTTTGTGTGTGGATAAGATAGGATTGTGAATTAAAATTTCCCAAAAGAGTGATTATGGCCACAAAAGGTGGACTTAGGGGGTATGATAGGATTAAAAAGACCAAAGATAAAAAGATATGGCCATAGATGTGGAATTAGAAAATATATATGCCTAGAGGAGGAATAATTTGAACACCGGATCACAATGCCCAAAGGAAAAATGATTATGGACACAAATGTGGACTTAAACGTAAACAAAAGATGATGTCGTAGGAAAAGAAGCAAGGAAGGGGGAAAAAATCCTGAAAATAATTATTCCCAAGGGGCATCGATGGTGACTAGGTCTAGTCAACAAAGTGACCTAAAGGAGTTGATGATGACCTGAAGTCGGTTGCTATATAAGCCCGAGGGTTACCCAACGACACTTATTTGCATGCACAAAATTGATGGGAGAGAGGAAAGAGATTAAAGGGAGAGTTGAGAGATGGATGTTTGTTGGAGCCGCGGAGGATGGTGAGTAACAAAACCCACACTAGTTTTTAATTAAATTTAATGTTTTATTTATTTATTTTGTATTGTTTACAAAAAGTGGATGATGCTAGGGGCAGTTTTTGGTAACCCATGTGGGTCTATGGCAACCAAAAATTAAGGCACATCGATTAGATTTTGACCCCTAAAAGATGCTAAGTATAGGTGACATGAAGGATCTTCGAGTTTGGGGTTAGGCACAAAGGCACGCATAGGAGTATTACGAGACAACACATGATGGTTCACACCTGTGCCAAACATGTTCAAGGACTTAGCCACATTTTGATAGAACAAGGAGATGAACAATTTGAGTGGTTGCTAAGCAATATTTTGGAGATAAGAATATAACATGGAGAATTACGGTTCAAGAAAGGTCTATTTTGGGATAAGAAGAAGACCAAGTGACATGCATAAGTTCTGAGCTAATAATAGGATCTGAACGAAGAGTTAACTATAGTAGATCTATTATTAGGAAATCTTGCATGCTTTTTTATTTATCATGTAAGGGCACATGGCTATTATTATCATGTAGCCTATTTTAAGGATGCATGGGTGGTGAAGGGAAAGTCCCCACCCCTATATATATGTATATATGTTTGTATGTATGTATGTATATATGTATGTATGTATGTATTGATTTGCACGGTTTAGAGATCATCATCCATGTTTTAGTAGAGTTATGTTGTAGATTTATCAGCGCGTGTGACTCATGGTGACTATATTATATATGTATGAAGCTTCTAAGTTTTACAACAATTAATATAATGGACCTTTGTGGTTGGATATTGGTTGTTGACTTAACTAAGCATGGATCTTATATGGTAAATCTGATTATGGTTCTTGTTTAGATATTCTTGCATATGGTTAAGATCTAGATCTAGTTTATGTTATGCAATATACTTGATTATCTATTATGGATATGGAATATTTGTATGATCATGCTAATGTCTTGATAAATCTAACATAAAATAGGAACTCGGTATTGCAAGCGCGCTTTGGGTGAGCTCGCAGTTATGGTTGAGTGATGCTCCAAAGATGCCTTGGGATTCTCGTGGATAAAACTAGACTACACCGAGACTAGGGTCGGCGTTGGCTGACCGGGTAGGATTAGATAGATTAGTGTTTAGACTAAATTTTGAATTAAAATTAATGGATTAGGATCTATTTTTTATTTTGATGAATTTCAATTGATTATGATCATATTTTGTATGGTCAATCTAATGTGTGTATGTTTGTTTTGTGATTGTAAGCCGATAGACATTGTATTTGAAGGACATAGTGCCCCCTCTATATGAGCATATTAGAGGAGGTGTCATAGATGTTGAGTGGGAACACTTGGCCGTAGTGGGGTCTGGTGGATTTAGGTATTATCAAAGGATCCCATGGGATTTGGGGCTTATGATTTCTCTGGTGGAGTGGTGTGATAGGAAAACAGGGACATTTTGGTTCAAGACTAGGGAGATGACCATCACCCTTGATGATGTGTATTGGATCCTCAGGTTACCAATACAGGGGGGAAAATAGTCCCTATTACAAGTGAGGATATATTAGCAAAGTGTTAACATGGATATTTGGAGCAATTGTGCCTCTAGATCAGGTTTTCTTGAGGATTTTGCATATGATTTGAGATATGACGTTTGAGTACCATGTAGTTATTTGATATGCATGGTGATGATGGCGCGTTAACATTAATTAGGGATATTTTTAATACAATGTTCTCCTTAGATGACCATGAATCTACGTCATGCATTGTGTCCTCTCTACACTCCATTATTCCCTTAAATATGAGAATGAGGGAAAGATTATCACGCTCCCTGGGGACACTCCTCCCTTTTAAGGGTGTAACATGACCTATAAACCAAATTATGTACTTGTTCCTAAGAATGATACATCTGCACCATCTACCAACTCAGTTATTCCCTCATCCAAACTTCCCGACATTAATTCCCGGGATAACATAATGGAAAAACTTATGATGGGGAGTATCATCTCCTCACACTCAACACTTTTCCCACTCCTCACCGTATTGGTAGACCTAATAAGGTGCCTATGTACTAGTCATATATCGTGGATTTTTTCCCTTCAATCCACCTCATCTTCACACCAATCTTACTTATGGTGGTTTTAATACCACCTCTTCCCACATCGATGATATTCCACATGCCAAACCTTATACCGGTGGTTTTAGCTTTCTCAACAAACCATATTTTTCCTATACCTATTTCCATTGTTGTGCATGGAATGGATTCATCCTAGGTTGTTATGAGCACGACCCACATGGCCTTATTCTTGATCAATGTTGTAAACCTTACAAAAAAATTGGGTTAGGCTATAAGGAGCAATCCTCTGATCCCATTCCACCATCTAAGATACTCATGGACATGCCTCCTCCACCTCCTTTGTATTTTCCAAATTTTGAAGACATGGACATACCTTCTCTACCTTCTCCATCTTTTCCAACCCTCAAAGACATGGACATGTTTTCTCTACCTTCCCCATCTCTTCTGACTCCTGAAGACATGAACATACCTTCTCTACTAGCTCTTGAAGACATGGAACTGGATGACACCATTTCCATTACTTCTAACCTTTTTCTAGTATCACCATAACTTTGGGATTCGTCACTTATCGGTGTGAAAATAATACAAGGTCCCTTCCCTTTGATATCCGAACATGATAGACTCATACTCTTCTACCATCGACATACTTCATTGTACTAAGGATAATGTTATTCTTTCCCACATGGGGCGTAAGATTATAATATTCAAAAGACCTCACCATTTAACACACCTAATTTTCTCAATGAAACCACCATCGATGTCAATAGTGGGACTCCTCAGAGCCTCGCATTCTCCAAGTGGGCCAATCTCTTGATCCACATGAACTAGAATCTTTCACTTCATTCCTTTCATGTCATACTCAAGCATATTCATGGTCATATTCAGACATCTCGGTCTTGAACCTTCTATTGTCACTAAAAATATCATCACCTATCCCAATGTTAAACCAATGAAGCATAAGCTTTACCACATGCATCCTCGCATTGCCCTTCTTATTAAATAAGAGCTAAAGTGCCTTCTTTCTACCAATTTCATCATTCCCATCGACTATCCTCAATGGGTTTCAAACATCTTTCCTGTCTCTAAAGAATCGAGAAAGCTTCGTATATGTACAAATTTTTGAGATCTAAATATTGTTTATCCTAAAGATGACTTCCCTATTCCAAACATCAATCATCTTGTGGATCTTATTGCAAGTCATGACATACTTTCTCTAATGGATAGTTTCTCTGGTTACAATTAAATTCTCATCGCACCAAAATATAAACACAAAACCTCCTTCATTAATCCTTGGGGGAAATTATTCTATCGTGTCATGCCTTTTGGTTTAAAGAATTCGGTGCTACTTATCAATGGGCTATGACTTATATATTTCATGATCTCATCCACAAAACTATAGAAGACTATGTTGATGATCTTCTAGGAAAATCTAAACATCAATGTGACCATCTTTTTGTTCTCAAAATCCTTTTTGAGTGCCTTATTCATTTTTGTCTTCATCTCAATCCATCCAAGTGTGTATTTAGAGTCTTAATGGGAAAACTCCTTGGATTTATCATTTCTATTAGGGGCATTGAAGTTGACCCCGCAAAAATTAAGGAAATTATCAAAATACCTCCTTCTTCCAATCTCAAGCAACTTTGCAGCCTTTAAGGCCTTCTTTAATTTGTCTTTCATTTCATTTTGAAACTCTCTTATCATTTTAAACCTTTTCATCACCTCCTTGAGAAGGACATAGAATTCAATTGAATCATGATTTCCAGTAAGGCTTCTGATGATCTTAAATAGTATCTCCTATCTCCATTGGTTATTATACCTTCACACAAGGGGGCCTTTTTACTTATACATTTCTACCACTAATCACACTTTAGGAGCCATGATAGCACATCATTATGACCAAGGTCATGGCCAGTTATTTATTATATCATTCACACTCTTCATAATTGTGAAACCCGCTACACTAAAGCTGAAAGGCTATGTTGCGCTCTCTTATTTGCTATATCTAAGCTTAGACATTATCTTCTCAATCACAAAAGTTATGGCGTTACTAGATTTCATCTTTTCAATACATTACATTCTAAACCTTATCACGGCTATCACGTTACTCGATGGCTCTTTCTCATGATGGATTTTGACCTTGAGTTTGATTCTCTAAAATCCATTCAGGGCCAAGTTGTTTCCAATAAATTATCGAAGCCCCTCTTCCTAGTACGCAACATTTTCATGAGAAATTTCTAGATGAATCAATCAATCAATTACATCATGATTATGGCATCCTTAAATTCACTCTTTTCTTCGATGGCTCTAAGTGTCAGCAAGGGGGAGGAGCTCACATTGTTCTTATTTGTCCTTAGGAAACTCTTTTTCCCCTTGCATATAAACTCAATTTTGAGTGTATGAATAAGATGGTAGAGTACAAAGCCCTTATCTTGGGCCTTGAAACAATCATCTTTCTAGGTGTTCAAATTCTTGACATCTATGGGAATCATGAGCTTATAATCAAATAATTCATAGGAGAGTATCAATGTAAAAATGATACCCTTCAAAAATATCATGACATTTTTCATCTTCTCCTTGAAGCCTTTGATTCCTACACCATCCAAGTTATTCCCTGATCAACCAATCATTTTGTTGATATGATGGCATCCCTTGTGGCTCTCATCCCATGGAAAATAGAAGATTCTAAGCTTCATGTCATCGTTCATCACCGTGATTGACCTTTCCATGAATTACCCCAAGTTAATCTTATTGAATCTAGTTCATCAGACCTTTGGTATTCTCAAATCTTTGATTATTTATCCCAATCCATTATTCCTCCTGATCTATCCAAAAATGCTAAGAGGTATTTTCTGTAGGGCATTAACCACTCGTGATCCTCAAGGCGGTATTCTTTATAAACGCAAATTTGACAAAGTTCTTCTCTCGGTGACTTAAATCCCACGAAGCTTCCCCATCCATCCAAGAAGTCCACAACAGTATTTGTGGTGGTCACTTTAGTGGTTTAGCTATTGCTAAGCACGTTATTTTCCTCGCCTATTACCTTCCTTCTCTCAATCATGATTTTTGTGAGTATGTTAAGAAATGTGAAAAATGTCAGTAGCATTCCAATCTTATTCCTATTCCTAGTCAAGCTTTGCAGCTGGCTCAAGACCTTTAGCACTTTTCGCAATGGGATCTTGATCTCATTAGCGTTATCAATCCTCATTCTTTGCAACAATATTATTCTATCATCACTACAATGGAATATTTCACTAAGTCGGTAGAAGAAATCCCACTCATCTCAACTAAATCCAACCTAATAATTAATTTTATTTATCAACATATTACCTTTTGTTTTGGCGTTTCCCACAAACTTGTCATGAAAAATGGAAAGTCCTTTAAAAACAAATATTTCAATAAAATCTATAACACATTCAAAATCCAACTTAGCTTCTCTTCTCTATATTATCCTCGAAGATAAATGAAAATTTGAAGCTACTAATAAAACCCTTCAAAATATTCTCACGAAAACTATTGATCAAGCAAATTGTAATTGGCATCTCCACTTCCTTTTGCCCTTTGGGCCTATCACACTAGCATTTGTACCTCCACGGGGCTACACCTTTTTCTCTTGTTTACGCCCCAAATTTTTCCTTCCACTTGAAGTTTAAATTCCATATTTATGTGTATCTCTTCATGACTTCATCTCTGATAAATACTATTGCCAAACTTGTATAACACATCTTGAGTTGTTAGATGATCATTTCCTTATTGCTCTTGAAAACCATCATGTTTACCAAGAGTGTATTAAATGTGTTTACAATAAGAACCTTAAGGAATGTGAATTTAATATTAGTGAACTCATCCTCAAAGAAAATTAGAATGTCATTACTCTAGAAAGGAGCCAACATGGAATGTTTTCCCCTACTTGGATTGGACCATACATTATTACACAGAAGTATGGATTGGGAGCCTATCATTTAGCCTCCCTTGATGGTAAACCATAAGTGGAACCTCTTAATTCACTACACTTACAACCATTGTATTATTAGAAAATTTACCAAAGTGTTAGACATATATTTATGTCATTCCTCCATCTTAGCCTCTTCCATTTCTCATTTTGATGATTTGGAATTATGTGGTTTTCTATCACTTCCTAGATGTGGCCTTAAATATGAAAACCACATCTATGTCAATAGCATATTCCTTATGGATATGTTCTCCTTTTGATCAGAAATATATGATCATCACATCCATTAGCCTCTTATTCACTATATGGAAACATGTAAAGGATCTAGGGGTATCTCTTGTACATTCTTTATCCTCCTCGAAGTGATCTAATTAGCTAGTCCCAACTCTCCCCATGTGAAATTTAAAACAAATAATCATGGATGCTCTTATCAAAAATATCAAAGTTATCAAAAACAAACTGATCCCTCAAATGACATTTATTCATGCAAACGAAAAAGAAACATGTAGATCAAATTCAAAAGCAAAAATCAAGAAAAATAGACCGATTCCTCGAAGGATGACTATCATATTATTCTTTCCATATGTACATTATATATAGTAGACAGACTTTGAAGGATGAGTACTCATTACGGAATTTCAACCTTCCATTTTATTAGCATCCTAAAAAAGCTTCCCGCATTGATCAACTTTCTTCTAGAAGACTTCCCGCATTGATCAGTTTGCTCTTTCCCCTTCCCAAAGCTAGGACATAGTTTTAGGGAACACCACTTTTGGAGAACCCTCTTCCCTTAGTACAAGTACATCTCAAACTCCTTTGTCATGTCAACATTAGGTTTATGATTTCATTTCATCCATTTTTTCCTTATGATCTTTGAAATGACTAACTATCGTTGGTTACTTGTTAGGATTATTTTTGGTCACATGTACCTTACATCACCTAGATCCCCCTCTTGTTTACATCCAATGAGATTGAAACATATTTTCCTCACACGTTCCTTGATATGACATAGAGACGTTTATATCTATAGGTCATTATCATTAAGGTTGTGTCTTATCCTACTCCTCATTTGATCTTATCCTCTCTTTCTCATCCTAAGTCCCATTAGGCCATACATATTTCCCCTTTGGGACACGTCTCTTAACCATTCATTTATTTAAGTCTATATTTGTGATCATGCTCATCTTTCCCTCCGGGAATTTTATTATGATATTCAAATTATCCCTTTTTCAGGCATACATTCTTTTTCCAAATTCCAAATTTGTGGCCATATTCTACATTCTCCCTTTAAGGCATTCTGTTTTCATATCTCGAATCCTTTCCTTCTCATTTCAAATTCCACTTCTTTGGTTATTTTCACTTTTCCTTTGGGAATTTTCTTTCACTATCTTGATTCAACTTGTGCAAAAATCCCTCCTGGTGGCCATACTTTTCCTTCTTGGGGCATATGTTTTTTACCTCCTTTTTCCTTCGTGGCCATAATTTTCCCCACTTGGGGCATATTTTTCACTTTCTGCCTTCGCAGCCATACCATCCCCTTTATGACATTCCTTTTCACCACTCACCCTCTGGGCCATATTTGTGCTTCCCTTTGGGGGAACCATTTTTTTGTCCTTGTGGACACATATCTTTTTCTTGATTCCTTGTGTACAAAGGGTTCCACATACCTTTTTGCATATAGTTGTGCATATGTTGATGACTTGTTTATGACCCGTTGGTCATCTTAGCTTACATCCATACTGCAATGATCTTCACCCACTCACCGGGTCATATTTATTTAATCGATCACCCTTATATAATTAAATTCCCAATTTAATATCTATCACCTTTAAGTTTACATTAATGAATTAATTAATTAACTAATCAATTAGCCCACATCCTTTGCTTTCCTTTCCTAATGAACTTTCTATTTCATATCCCTACACTTTTTCTAACCTATCTCTATTGCCAACTCACCTACACCTCATCCTAAAACACCCTCTTCTCTCCCAATGCTCTAAAGAATTCAATCTTATCCTTAAAAACAAAAAAAAATTAAGCTAAAAGTAGAAAAATTCTCCCATTGGGGAAAATTACCCTACAATTAGAGGCAACCCATCTCACTATTGTGACCGTATATATTTGAATGTTTTCTTTCCATTCATCGTCATATGCATGCACATACCCCAAATTTCTTGCAACTCGCGAGTTACTATACGATGGAAAAGTGAGATGCGAGCATGGGAATCTACAAGTAACCCTTCCTCACACCCGACCTCCCGAGGTCATGCCGAGACAATGGTGGGGATGGAATATACGTGGGGTATAGGAAAACTAGTTAGGTAATCTTATGTCTTCGACACGCACTAATGGAATCTACGAATCTAAGGCAAAGAAGGCCCTCCTAACTCCGAACCGGCATGATAGATCACCGGCGAGGATGACTACTCAAAGGCTCCAATCAATATCAAGCTCGTGTAATTCGATCTATAGGTTTTGGAATACGTGGAAGATAACCTCGTGGGTGCTTCATATATGTCTCCCAAGACAGGTCATGAAAATGAATGACAGACATCGATGGTGGATTCTATGGGCAATTTTCTGTCTAGTCAAAAATCCTTAGCTTGATTTGCTGCTACATCTAGTAAGGATAATCAAAGCGATAATGATTAGTGGAAGTGGAGTGGATCTAAATACTAATGTGCATAAACCAAAGATCTACGTCCCGATTGACTTGTGGACTCATTGGGTTGAGGGACCTATGGATCACCACCGTAGATTCGTGGTTATTGTGGACCTCTTATGGTCGTGTGTAAAATCAATCCCTAATCCCCAAGATCCAAGAGTCAAATGCCTTTTCAGCTTCTATATTTAGAGCTAACAGCTTGTGTAATCTTCTCAGAGTATTTTATAGGTGTCCCGGCAACTTGAATCCTTAAGCTAGTGTCTATATCGGTTATAATGTCTCCCGTATCTCGGCTATGGGACCAAAGGATCGCAGCCAAATGTTTGTTCTTTTTCAAGCCCTTCTATAGTCATGTGGATATTTATCTAGGGTAATCTGTAGTTTGGCTGGTTTGACCAAAACGTATGCACTTTGTCATCTTCTACGTTTAATCCTCTTAATTGTGAGCTAATTTCTTGTAGGTCTGTTGTTGTTTGGAAGACTTGGATTCTGAGATTTTGATCTACATCAGTTATTGCTACCACAAGATTGGGTTGAGGCATGATTGGCTCAAATATGTATTCTCTGGGCTCCCTAGGTCCCGTGATTGTCATACAAAAGAAACAATGTAAATCTAACTGAAGCAAAGTAAAATTAACTATGTAAAGTATATCTACAACATATATAACTTCTCTATTTTTGTGTTTTTGATGAACTATTTGAATGAAATTGAAAGAGCAATTATTTAAAATATCTAGCAATTGAAAACTAAACTAATGATGAAATTAAAACAAACAAGGCAGCCGAGTATAGCTACTTGCCTCAAGCTTGTAGCTTGTAAGTCTATTCTAAATAACGAAATAACTCGATCTCATCTATTTGAAAGAATCTCGATCCTACCTCGTAAGTGAGGAATGAATCATATTTTCTCATAAACTATCGATCCCCACGCCTTCCCCAAAATATCGAAAGTGAGATCAACTAAAATGAAATGCTTTTACTATTCTATTTGATATACCTTAACTAGAACTTTGAAAGTTTGAACCTCGATTTTACATAACAATGGCGAATTTGATTGTGTGTGGCTTTGTCCCCTCGTGTGGTATCCTAGTTCCTTCATGCTCATGTGAATCCGTAAAAGCATGTAATGCTAGCATCAATGTAGTAGCTATTGGAACAATAGCATTTTTGGGTATAGACTCAATATAATGTGAGTAGGAGAGGGATAGCACAAGAGAACAGAGCTTGGCTTATGCAATTCCTAGTGGGATTTATTGCGAGTCATACAACACAAAACGTCTAGAACCTGAAGCTATTCTTTTTTACGAACAAAACCTGCAACTCTAATGGTTTCATACTGAAAATGAAACTATCCTGTCTCAATTGATTGTATGAAACAATAACAACACTAGCATAAGAAGATTATGTGGCCTCTAAACAAAGAAATAACACTAACTATACATGTAACAACCGAAAACTATGAATTCCTAAGAACCGAAAGACTAAAACTATGAAATGAGAAGATGAGAGGAAATTTTTGAGGGCCCATTTGCTTAAAGATCAGCTAGATATTTATAGAATCCCCATTTAACCAAAGGTGAAAACCAATTTGAACTCTTTAACCATAAACAATGCAAAAACAAAAAAGATTCCAGACACGAAATCATACATACGAGCAAAGGAAATGAAAAATTTGGTAAACGTTGAAATTTTATGTGAGTCACGATAAAAGGAATGTTCTAGAAAAATGCTTAAAGGAATGTTTCCCCTGAGCAGGTGGTGGTTACAGGACGTCCGCCCCGCCCGGTAGTGATCACGAGACTACCGCCTGTGCAGGCGGTGGTTTCAAACCAAGATCAAAACGCAAAGAAAAAGAGGGGAGAAGAGAAAAACAAAGCACGCAGGAGCTAAGTGGGATATGCAAGATGTTAACACATACTTAGAGAGCTTTTCCATACCCCAAACACCTTACGAGGAGACTCAGTATCATCATTGGGGCACGTGTTACATTGTTCCATCGATGCGCACTCTACAATTTCGGTATGTACATATTGCCCCCTCGGAGAAGCGTTTTAGCCATGAAGAGGCATAAAATGGTGGGTCCGAGTATGGCAGTCCCAAAATGGGAGGTTAGAAATTATACTTGACATGTCCGTGTGTCAAAATGACGCCATCCAAAATTCCCGCTACCTATAAAATGAAAAGAGGACTCAAGTGCAGATAGATAAAATAAACCAAAAAATAAAAACTAAAATAATATGAAATGAGGACTTACCATTCATGTGGGGATAAGAACTTACCTCCATCGACACTCCAAACCTGCAAAAGGGGCATTCAAAATGAGTCAAGATGCTATATATGTAAAAATGGGCCCATTTTCCTATTCATTTGTGCGTGTCGATTTGATTGATTTTGAGCTCTGGGACCCACAGTGACGGTTTTTGATGAGAGTATAGTCAAAATTTTCGTGACAAGATTGTGATCATGCCTCCATGAGTGGAACATCGACCCGCGAGATCACATGTTAGTTTTTCTTGATTTAATGTTTTTACCCTATAAATGTAAAAATGATGAAATCTCTATCATAGGGGATTATTTTTAAAATTTCAGTGTTAATAGGGTCACTTAGGGGGTTGCCTAATGGGTAAGTTTTTTTTTGGTCAAAATAGTCATTTTTCATGTTTTTAGCCATTTTTTAGGCACGTGACCTCAAGCGCAAATTCGGGACACGACCGCCACTCCTCGAGCAGGTGGCGCTTATAGGACCACCGCCCGATTAGGGTGGCGGTTACAGACCACCACCATTAAGGCGGCGATTCGTAACCGCCGCCCTACTCGAGGGTGGTAATCCTATATAGAATTCCAAAATCATACTTGTTTGAAATCATTTTTGCATTTCTAGCATTCTTACCTACTTTCATGATTTTTCCAATGTCATTTGAATACTAACTTACTCCTTTTTGCATGTTTTTGGGTGTATGCAGGTGAAGGAGGAATATATCAGATGGAGTCAAGAGAGAGAGTGTGATTGGCTTCTAGCAGTGTTGGATGCACTTTCTCAGGCTGAGCAAGATACGCTTCAGAGGGCCGGCATATTACGTATATCATGGTCCCCGCATGTTGCACCTTCTAGTCACATACTTTGTGAATTGTTTTCATAATGGGATGCTTGATCGAACACTTTCCGATTTCCAGAGTCGGGGTGAGTGGACCATCACCCTGGAGGATTTCTACCATATCTTGGGGTTCCTGATCATCGGGAGATAGCTTATGCTTGAGACAACAGGGTCACGGGCTCAGATAGCATAGTGGGCTACATACATAGGAAACGTAGTTATCTCCACCGGGTTTGAAGAAGGGGGTGAGGGTCCGTTCTATTCCTATCATACCTATTCCCTTGATTCGTCAGGCCATTATGGGGATCCTTGCCTCGAGATTGATCGGGGACAAGGGAGGGGATACCTTACTCTAATGTTGGTCCCCCATTATTGCACATATTGAGGGACATGGCCGATTTATGCCCGGGAGCCGATATACTTGGGACTACCTATCATGATTTGTATCGGGTGGTTCGCTTATAGGGACAATCTTTGAGCCATCCGACCCTAGTTATGAGCTAGGTCTATGAGTGTTTCATCCCTTATGGGAGAGGTGTAGAGGTGGCAGATCCCGGAGCCATGAGGGCAGCTAGATGGACAGATATGTTGGTGCTTAGAGCACCCAACCAGCAAGTCAGCCTCCCCACTCCATTGATGATATGGAGGCCACACCTTATCAAGCCATGGCAGGGTTGTGGGGCGAGGAGACCCTCACTTTGATCTCTTGCTCTACCACAAGGCAGCTTGTGGATAGGATGGGGAAGGTGGAGACACACCCCTTTAATCGATTGCCTCAAAGTTTGGCCTTCCTTCTATTGGTATGCTCCCCCAGAGTGGTGCGTATTCGAGATCAGTTCGGGAGGCTAGGGGAGGTCCTAGAGGCCGGGGTTGGACCGTTTTTAAACTCCGGCATCCCTATTGCAGCCAGTGGGTGGTACGTGCTCGAGGGAGAGTCAATGCTCCTCAGAACCCTTACTTCAAATTACCATTGGTCCCGCCCACATTAGTGATGACCCCACATATATAGACTCGAGTCTAAGGAGTTCACAAGGGGAGAGATGGAGGAGGAGACTAAGGCTAAGGAGGTTAGTGAGTCGGGGAGAGTAGGATGCTGATCCTGAGTGGCATGACACTCAGGATATCTTACAGGCTGAGAGGGCAAAGCAAAGCGTGGAGAGGGTGACTCTAGTTTCAGAGGAGCCACCTTCATAGGACCTAGGTGGGGAGGATGAGTCCATAGCAGACACTATGTCATTCCGGACACATGGGAGGAACACATCGGTCCAAGTGGCGGCATCTGTGGCAGGTGCTGACCCTAGGGATCCCTCTTGGAGGCCCGGAGATCCGAGTGAGTTATCATCCTTCCTTTAATGTTTGTTTCTAGTTAGGATTGCCTTAGTTACTATCTCTACTCTTATTCATTTTGTTTTTATCTTTTGACTATTTCTAACTTGTTTTCTCCTTTTCTTGCAGAGACTACTGATGAGTGGTGAGACCTGATTCACCGGGTATGCACTGATACCCTAATGATCCCCATGGAGAGGACTCACGTGGAGCTATCCGTGGATGCAGGGGAGCCTTCAAGAAGTGGGTAGGCATACCGACATTTTTTCCCCTATCTGGCATGTGGCCAAGATGGTGACTACCCTCCATACCGAGTTGGTAGGGTATAGGACAACAGAGCACCTGATGAGGAGTCGCTCTCATAGCGAGGCCGCAGCTGCTCCTCGGGACCACAAGCCCTCGGTGTACTCGAGCTCTCGCATAGCTAGAGTCCTAGACATGGTCGTGCACCTTCAGAAGGGTCTCATAGGGGTTGAGAGGCCACTTGGCTCTCGTAGATTGTTTATACAATTTATTTTGTATTTCCCGGGCTCATTGAGCGTTTTGACCATGCCTAGCGCATGATGGCATTGTACAGGAAACTTGATTATATATATATATATATATATATATATATATATATATATATTCTTATTCTTTTTTGGATCAAACTCTTGGTATCTAGGATTTTGTGATTCATTTCCACATGTATATTATAATGTTTCTTTTATATGCTTTTTAGAATGTATGCAATGGAGAACAAATGATACAAATGCTTTCTTTCTTTTTGTATTTCGTGATGCTGATATATGATAATGCATAGACACAATGTGATTTTGAACTTTAGCTTCTATAAGAAATTTTTTGGTGCTTCGTATAGTATGATGAGAGCAGATGAACTTTCCCCACTCCTAACTCCATGCAACTAGTAAGATGTGAGGGCTCACCATCAAGAGCTAGAAAGGGCACAAGCTATGAATTTGTTGAATGGTAGTGATGAGAGATAGACAAATATTTTGTGGAACCAAATTAGGATGCTACAAACCTACTCTACTCAAGTGACTCCATAGTTTAGAATGCAACTTGCTTTTCGGTTTATCTAGACTTAGATCCGTAGATGGCCACATGGTAGACAAAATCTGGTTTTCGGGTTTTGAGCTCTCTTAGAATTTTGGACATCTGATTCATTTATTTTTTACTCAAGATTTCAAAGGTTTATTTGAATTGTTTTCTTATGACCTTCAACGTTTATTGTCAAGAGGACCCCTGCACCTTGCCCCATGCTTCTAGTAGGAAGCATGGGCTTATCACCATGGACAAGGCATAGCCAAGTAAGGGCATTCACGTCATTTCCCAACCCTATGTCACTAGTAAGAGATGTAAGCTCATCACCAAAGGTTGGTAGGGCAAGGAAATGTGTAAAAATAAAATTTTCTATTTGATCTATATTTGACTTATTTATTTGAGCAAAATGTCAGTATGTTCTTATTTCCAAAGAGATATGCATACGGGATAGATGTGACACTATGAAGCTTCTAGAACAAACCATAGGCAAGACACCTATCCTAGGAAGAAACCAAAAGTGAGAACAAGCATGTAGACCTTGGTATGGTTACCGTTAAGACTTTGTCATATCTAGCTTTATTTGATGAAATGATTCAGAAATAGGTGATGATGTTATGAAAATGAAGAAGTATGATTGGAAGGATTATGCCAATACCATCAGAAGTTTGTAATGCATTGCTTTGAGAATAAGTTCCTTGATCACAAAATTTTATGAAACGAGTGGAAAAAATGAACCTAACTACATGAAGATGCAATGTAGATATAATTATACAAGTAGTGCTGGTCGCTTATGCATAGAATCGTTTAAGATGTAAGGAATTGACTGTTTCGTTGAATTCCTCACCTTCTAGTGTACATAAGAGATATGCACCATTTCCATAGTCTTTCGTGACTTGGTATGGGCCCAACCATTTGGGCTGGAATTTCCTTCCTTCACCGGTCTTCTTATCGATCTAGTTGTCTAGTCTCAGAACTAGATCTCCTTCATATATTTCTCATTCATAGACCTTTTTGTTATACTTTGCCGGCATATCCAAAAAGCATAGACTCTATGCCATTGTTTAGCACCTATCCTGGCCTCATCTAGGCTTTCTAGTTGGGAGAGACGTGCTTCTCTATAAGCTTCTTCATCTAGAATCCCCGTAGTGAGATGCATGGAGACCGGGTATTTTAACCTCAAGTGGGAGAACTGCTTCTACTCTGAATACCAATGATAAAGGATTTGCTCCTGTTGGTGTTCTTATTGAGGTTCGGTGGGCCCACAAGGCCAGATATAACTTTAAATGCCAATCTCATTTGTTTTCTTTTACCATTTTAAGGAGAATAGCTTTCAATGTTTTGTTTGTTGCTTCAGCCTGTCCGTTGGCTTGAGGGTAATACAGGGAAGCTGTATGATGGTTTATTTTAAATTTACTACATAGCTCACAGACTTCGTCATTCTTAAAGGAAGTACCATTATCTAAGATAATGATTTGTGGGACACCGTACCTACAAATGATCTGGTTTAAAATGAACTTGGTGATCACGGAACCTGGTATAGTGGTGAGAGGCATAGCCTCTACCCATTTGGTAAAATACTCAGTGGCCATGATTATGAAGTTATGGCCATCTGTTGATGAGGGAGAGAATTTCCCTATCAAATCTAGGCCCCATGTAGAAAAGGGCCATGGAGTAGTGATTGGTTGTAGAGCTTGTGCCGACATGTGAATCTCGTGGGAAAACTCTTGACATGTATGGCACTTCACAGTATAAACTCTCTTCAACATCATGCTCTAGAGTGGGCTAGAAATAGCCCATCTGATGTATTTTGCGGGCAGTGGCATGACCTCCAAAATGACCGCCACATATTCCATTGTGAGATTCGTAGAGAATCTTCTTGGATTCTTCTATGTCAACACACCTTAGGAGCATTCCATCGAAAGCCTTACGATAGAGCACTTGTTCTATAATAACGTATTTAGCTACGATAACACATAAGCACCTTTTTTTTGTGGTTTAGCACCTTCTAGATATGTATGGTTCATGATATAATTAATAATATCAGTATACCAAGGACATTCGTAGAGATGGGAGGTCTGGTTTTGATGTAATATATGCATTCATCAGAAAATTTAGATAAACTAGATCACCTCCGTCTAACGGGTTTTTGGCTAACCAATCCACAAAGATTTGTCCCTTAACGGACTTCTGGTTTACAAAAGTTAATTTGAATTCACCCATTAAGGTTATAAAGCGTCCGGCCTTTTTAGAAAAGGACCTTGCATGAGGAAAGTTTGTAAATGGTCTATTTTTACAATGACCCTTGTTTCTTGATTTAGCATGTAATGTCTTAAGCGTTTGATTGTGAAGACTATGGCAAGGCATTCTCGTTTTTCTTGCATATAACGTGTCTCATAATCAAGTAATGTTCAACTAATAAAATAGATCACATGGTCTCATTTTTCATTGTCTTCTTGAGCTAGCAAGTAGGCTAGCAAGACATTGGTAGCTCGCGAATATAAGATTAAAGGGCAATCTGGCTTAGGAGGCATTAGTGTAGGTGGTGACAACACGAAATGCTTAACTACTTCGAAAGCCTCATTGCAGTCTTTGGTCCAATCGATACTATAATTTTTCTTGAGTAGATTGTTGATAGGATGGATGGTAAAGCTTAAATCTAGGATGAATCTTCATATTGCACCGAGTTTCCCAAGAAATGACCTAATTCCAGATTCATCCGAAGGTGGGATCATTTCAAGAACAACCCAAATTTTTGTTGGGTCTACGTCAATCCCTCACGATTATATGATGTAACCCAGGAGTTTCCCTCCTGTCACACCAAATACACATTTTTCTAGGTTTAGTGTGACTCCGTATTCTATCAAACATGAAAGAATGACACGGAGCACTTCCGAGTGATCACAGCGCTTCCTGGCTTTAGCTAACAAGTCATCTACATAGGATTCCATGATTTTATGAATAAGATCATGAAATATGTATGTCATTTCTCATTGGTATGTAGCACTAGTGTTCTTGAGACCGAATGGCAAACAACAGTAGCAATAAGTTCCCCAAGGAGTTATAAACGTAGTTTTGGCTTGGTCTTGTTCAGATATTCTGATTTGATTATATCCCGAGAATCCATCCATGAGAGATAAAAGCTCAAATCCAGTTGTTGCATCTATGATGACGTCAATGGATGGTAATGGGAAGTCATCCTTGGGACATGCCTTGTTAATGTCTCGGAAGTCTATGCAGATGCGTATCTTCCCATTCTTTTTTAGAACAGGAATGATATTAGATACCCACTGAGAGTAATCGACCGGTTTGATAAACCCTACTTGGAGAAGCTTCATTACCTCTTCCTTTACCATGAGAGCTACCTTGGGTTTCATTGGTCTCGATTTTTGTTTAATTGGATTTGCATCTGATTTGGTGACGAGGTTATGTACTACGATGTGTGGTGCAATTCCTGTCATTTCTTTATAATTAAATGCAAAATCCTTTTGATGTTCTCTAAGGATTCGAGTGTGTATTTCTATCTCTTCTGGAGTTAGCGAAGATCCTAGTTTTAAGATCTTCAGTTCTTCCTCCATTCCAATGTTAATATCAATTGTTTCCTCGATTAAAGAAGCATTACCTTCTTCAAACTCAAAGGGCTGGAGGTAGTTCTAGATCTTCTCCATTCTCTACCACGTATATGTCAAGCTCCTTTTGTGGGGGAAGCTCTATCATGGGATTTCCAAAGTAAGAAGATGAATGTGGGATTAAGGAAAAATCTACCACGTGATGGGTGAGATGTAACTCTGCATAGGTGTTTAGGTAATCAAGAGTGGCTCTATCACTATCAACATGATCTAAGATAGTAGATTGATTCTCAGCTATATTCGTTAAGAGAGGATTTGACATTTTCTTCACTAACGGTTCAGTATGAAGGGATACCATGAAATGGGTGTCTTCCAACTCACTATTTGGAGTGAAGCGTGAAGCTGAGGTTGCTATTGAATCTGCAAGAAGGTTTTGTTCTCGCGGATTGCTTCAATTGATATGAAGTTAAATCCTTTGCTCAGATCTAATACTGTTGTTTTGTAGAGCTGTAAATGTTTAGCTCTAGTCTCATACACCTCAAAGACTTGGTTTGCTACTAATTGAGAGTCTCCTAACACTCTGATGTCATTAACACCGAGCCTTTTAGCTATGATGAGGCCAAGGAGGAGGGCTTCGTACTCAGCGCCATTGTTTGTACATTCAAAATTTAGTTTAAAGGTGAATGGTAAGATCTTTCCCTCGGGAGAAGTAAAGATCACACCTGCCCCAGCCCCATAATGACATCTAGCTCCATCAAAATGGAGAGTCCAATATTTAGTTGGGAAGATGGACGTTGGGACATTTGCTACGTCCACTTCTTCTACTTCGGTTACTTCTACCATGCAGAGTTCTTCTGCTGGAAGAGAACCAACTCCTAGGGTATATCCCATACCTACATAATCAAATGGCAGGAAAATTGGTAGATCCTATTCTAGCAATTTGACAATCTTTTCCGTAGTTCCTAATGATATTGTTTCTACAACGTTAGCCTCATCTTTGAGGGCTGGGATATTCTTGGTTAGATTCGTAACTTCTATCTCCGTTGTGGGTACCAACTTTTCTTCCGGTTTTGAGTCGGTTGGCTTGTTGAGTTGGTTTGTTGGGAGTTCAAACTCAGAGTGAATGCCTGGTCTTTTCTTCAGGTCTGATAGGTGTATATCGAATGGTTTCGATCACCTTTTACTATGAATACCCTTCCCAAGTGTAGGAATCTTATTTCCTAAAATAACGTAGAAGGGATTTCCTTCATACGATGTATCCATGGTCAGTCGAGGATCATATTATAGCTGGTTTCCGATCTATAATATAAAACTCAATGAAGATTTTTTTTGGGTCCTAAAGTGACTGGTAGTATTATAGTTCCAATTGAAGTGGCTTTAAGGCTATCATATCCTCTTAGCGTATTCCGAGTCATGGAACAATTTTTTTCTCCATACCCTAGCTTTTGAAGGAAAGAGAAGGGAACTATGTTAACTATTGCCCCATCACAACTATCATTGTGCATTTAACATAATTGTTATTAACCTATACTTGTAAATGTAAGGCCGGATCACCTCTTCGTGCAATCTCGCGTCTGTTGGCATTTTTTATGTCAAATATAAACTCGGTATCCCTATTCGGCTGCCCCTGAGAGGTGGATATCAAAGTCTATATGGTTTCCCTGTGTTTCGGGAGGTGAAGTGATGTTAATTAAATGCCCTAAACCTAATGCTACTAAAAGATAATCCCTATGGGCAGAGTTCTTCTTCAATAAGTCCACAAAGGAGATATGAGAGAAGGTCTTTGTTAGGTCATTAATTAAATCATAGGCACCTATGGGTTTTACTAATGGCTGTTGAATGTTATCTATTTCTAGTGGGTAACTTGGACTTAGCTAAGAGGAATACTCTCATGTTCTTATTACAACTTCCATGTGTAGTTCAGTGTCTAACTCCACTAAACTGACTATCTTGGGTCATAGCTGATTTCCTAATTGCGGTGCGACAGGTGGATTTAGTGAAGTCAAGGCTTCATGATCATTGTTTCCTGTCATTACACTCTTGTTCGTCCCATTTGGATTTAATTTGTTGTTATTGTGATTTGGGAGCAGATTGTTGAAGATCTTGAGGGAGAATTTTGAGGGGAGATTACTCCTGTGAAAGTATTTGGTGCAGGTGATGCAGGATCTGCTAAGAACATATCTATGAAAAGTTGTCTTTGTTCTTCTGGCAGACGTTGCATGAACTTATTGTAATTACGGCAAGTCCTAGTGTCATGGCCTCAAATTTTGTGGAAACCACAATATGAGTTGGGATTGTAATTCCTAGGTTGTTGGTTTGGCACGTATTGTGGTCCAAAACTCTAATTAAACTATTGATTATTAAAGTTTTGTGTTTGTTGTCTTTGGTTTTGGTTTTGGTTTTAATATCCAGTTGAATTTTGACTTGGACCCTGTGTCTGGTCTGCCTTTTATTGTTTTTGTTGTGGATGATTAAAATCCATCGAGTTGATTATCGGGGTAAAGTTGTTGTTTCATTGATTTTTAATTGGCGGTGGAGTATTTACAACATTTGCTTTTTTATTTGGTCAAGAATCCATCCGTTGTTACTGCTGTGATTTTTGTTAAGGATCTTAGGTCCTTGATTGACATTTGTGGTATTCGTATTATTCTCGTCAGGGGTGATTAACCTCCCATTTGTTCCATACGCCTTACGACACATTATCTATCATGCAGCTTGATCTATTTGGAGGGCGCTCTCAATTACTTCATCGTAAGTTCTTAGTGGGAACTTCTGGACTTCTTCCTTTACCTCGCTCTTTGAGAGAATGAAGGAACAAATTGCATAGTTCCATTTGGTCCATGTTTGGAGCACTTTCCAAAGAATAAAGGACTGTATGCCATCTCTGGATGAAATGAGCAATAGATTCATTGTGTTCTTGCTTAATGTGTAAGAATTCCTTGATTCCCGTTCTCAACAGTTTGTTCATGTCAAATGCTTTGATGAACTCTGAAACAAGTTGTTTAAACAAATGGATGGAAGCTTCAGGTATTTTGTAATACCAATTGAGGGTGATGCCCTCTAAAGTTTTGGGGAATATTTTGGCAACAACCCCATCCCAAGGGAGTAGTTCTCGAATGGCTATGGCATAGGCCTTGATATGTGCATTAGGGTCTCCTTCCCCTTTATATTTGGGAAAATCGGGAAGAGGTCTTGGAAGCATGATGCTTTTTATGGTGAAGTCTAAGGGTTCTTTCAAATATTCTGAATAAGTTCCTATCGCATAGGTTTCACCATTGATGGTGCCTCACGAGTGGGTGGAGGTGGAACGGGTTATTGGTGTGTGTGTAGCATATGAATTTGTAGGGGCATAAGAAAATCCCTATGGTTGAGTGAATATACCGGAGAGGAGAGGATATATCCCTATGGTGATTTGTAATACATGTTTAAGTATGGTGGAGTATTGCCCGAGAATGGATTATTTTGTACTAGACTCGGAGGTATCATATTTTCCACCTAACGATGTTAGAAAAAATAGTTCTAGTTGGTGTTTGTTGTGAATACTGAGGAGGCATGCCCAACATGCCTATTCCTATAAGGAGGTCTACTTGGCCAGGATGATGTGGAGGATTAGAATTTCCTACCTGCATGAATTGAGAATTTTGACTTACTTGAGCAAGTTCTAACCCTCTAACTTTTTCTACTAAAGTTGAGATGACTTCATTTGGTGAAGTCACAGTATTTTTCCTTAGTGGAATTTGTTGAATATCCTAAGGTTGTATAGGCATGTGGTACCCTGCTATGAACTGATCATTTCCCTACCAAGTTTCATCGAGGGCATTTCCCATAGGTAGCAGTATAGAGGTGTTTTCTTGAAATGAGACCTCGGGTCATGTTTGTAAACTTCTTATAGGTGGGTACATACTCCGAGAGCATTGTTCACTCCTGGTATAATGCATTAAATGTTCATCATCTAAAAATAGATATGGATCTGATTGTCTACTAATTTACGGTCTAAGAAATACCTAAGGAGATGAACCATATTCTCCCGTAAATGTCATGTTGTTCGAGCCCGAAGGCTCTGGTTGTTGCGTTTGAGTGAGCTGGTCCAACTCCTCTATTTGGAAAGAAGAACTATATCTATTCCTTGGAGGTGGAGTTTGTGTTGACAATCGGTTAGTTGAATAGTTGTCACCCCATGCTGAGAGTGAGGGTGATGGTTATCTATTCAGTTGATCGTAGTATGCTTCAAGACCTAGGAGAGGTCTTCCATATGCATCGAATCCCGACATATTCGGGGGTATATGAATACCCGTAGAATAATGGGAAAGAGCGAAGGTGGATGGAAGAAATAAAACTAAAAGAGGAAGAACTGTTTCGTTCACGTTGGGTTCACCAATTTTGTTGGTGAAGCTGATGTGAAGGCTAATGAGGTAGAGAAGATGAAAAGCGAGTTTGTTTCACATCAGTTCACCAGTTTGGTGGTGAAGCTGATGTGAAGGCTAATGAGGTATAGAAGATGAAACAGTTGTTTGTTTCATGTCGGGTTCACCAATTTTGTGGTGAAGCTGATGTGAAGGCTAATGAGGTATTGAAGATGAAATAGTTGTTAGTTACATGTCAGTTCACCAATTTTGTACGATGGAAAAGTGACAAGTGAGCATGGGAATCTACAAGTAACCCTTCCTCGCACCCGACCTCCCAAGGTCATGCCGAGATAGCTGGTGGGGATGGAATATACATGGGGTATAGGCAAACTAGTTAGGAAATCTTATGTCTTTGACACGCACTAATGGAATCTATGAATCTAAGGCAAAGAAGGCCCTCCTAACCTAAAGTAGCGTGATAAATCGGTCGGTGAGGATGACTTCTCGAAGGCTATAATCAATATCAAGCTCTGACGTAATTCGATCTATAGGTTTTGGAATACGTAGAAGATAACCTGTGGGTACTTTGTATATGTCTCCCAACATGGTCATGAAAATGAATGATGGACTGATGGTGGATTCTATGGGTGATTTTCTAGTCTAATATAGAAAGCCTTAGCTTGATTTACTATTGTGTCTAGTGAGGATAACTATGTGATAATGATTGGTGGAAGTGGAGTGGATCTAAATACTAATGTGCATAAACCAGCATCTACGTCTGATTGACCTGTGGACTCATTGGGTTGTGGGACCTATGGATCACAACCATAGATTCATGGTTGCTTATGGACCTCCTATGCTCATGTGCAGAATCAATCCCTAATCCCTAGTATCTAGTAGTCGTATGCCTTTTCGGCTTCTATATTTAGAGCTAATAGTTGTGTAATCTTCTCAGAGTATCTTATAGGTGTCCTAGCAACTTGAATCCTTAAGCTAGTGTCTATATCAGTTAGAATGTCTCCTGCGTCTGGCTGTGGGACCAAAGGATCACAACCGAATGTTTGCTCTTTTTCAAGCCCTTCTACAGTCATGTGGATATTTATCTAGGGTAGTCTGTAGTTTGGCTGGTTTGACCAAAACGTATGCGCTTTGTCATCTTCTATGTTTAATCCTCTTAATTGTGAGCTAATTTCTTGTAGGTCTATTGTTGTTCGGAAGACTTGGATTCTAATATTTTGATCTACGTCAGTTATTGCTACCACAAGATTGGGTTGAGGCACGATTGGCTCGAATACGTATTCTCTGGGCTCCTAGGTCCCGTGATTGTCATACAAAAGAAACAATGTAAATCTAACTGAAGCAAAGTAAAACTAACTATGTAAAGTATATGTACAACATATATAACTTCTCTATTTTGTGTTTTTGATGAACTATTTGAATGAAATTGAAATAGCAATTATTTAAAATATCTAGCAATTGACAACTAAACTACTAATGAAATTAAAACAAACAAGGCAGCCGAGTATAGCTACTTGCTTGTGCAGTTGTAAGTCTATTCTAAATAACGAAATAACTGATCTAATCTATTTGAAAGACTCTCGATCCTACCTCAGAAGTGAGGAATGAATCATAGTTTCTCAGAAACTATCAATCCCCACAGCTTCCTCGTAATATCGAAAGTGAGATTAACTGAAATGAAATGCTTTTACTATTCTATTTGATATACTTTAACTAGAACTTTGAAAGTTTGAACCTAGATTTTGCAGAACAATGGCGAATCTGATTGTGTGTGGCTTTGTCCCTCGGTGTGGTCTCCTTCCTTCGTGCTCACGTGAATCCGTAAAATCATGTAATGCTAGCATCAATGAAGTAGGTATTGGAACAATGGTAGTTTTGGGTATAGGCCTAATACAATGTGAGTAAGAGAGGGATAGCGCAAGATAACAAAGCTTGGCTTATGCAATTCCTAGTGGGAATTATTGAGTCATACAAGACAAACCATCTAGACCCTCAAGCTATTATTTTCATGAACAAAACCGCAACTATAATGGTTTCAGACTAAAAATGAAACTATCCTATCTCAATTGATTGTATGAAACAATAACAACACTAGCACAAGAAGATTATGTGGCTTCTAAACAGCAAAACAACACTAACTATGCATGTAACAACTGAAAACTATGAATTCCTAAGAACTGAAAGACTAAAACTATGAAATGAGAAGATGAGAGGCAATTTTTGAGGGGCCATTTGCTTAAAGATCAACCAGCTATTTATAGAATCCCCATTTACCCAAAGGTGAAAACCAATTTGAACTCTTTAACCATAAACAATGCAAAAACACTATTCTAGGGAACCAGAATCATAAATACGAGCAAAGGCGGTGAAAAAATTTGGTAAACGTTGAAATTTTATGCGTGAAGGACCACCATCCTGCTGGTGGTAGTCACGAGACCGCCGCCCAAGCAAGGCGGCGGTTTCAGAATCAAGATCAAAACGTAAAGAAAAAGAGGGGAGAAGAGAAAAAAAAAAGGGCGTAGGGGATAAGCGGGACATGTGAGATGTTAACACATACTTGGAGAGATTTTCTAGACCCCGAACACATTGCAAAGAGACCTATATCATCATTGGGGCACGTGTTACATTGTTCGTGGTGAAGTACCCTATAATTTTGGGTACGTACGCTTACCCCTCATGCTTGAACATCTGTAACAATCACATACCTCATGGATCTCCTATTTTGTTTACATTGCTTGTAGACATTCCTTTATGAGGTTATCATTGTTTGGTATCATTTTATGTAGTTATTATCATATTATCACTGCCTTGTTTACATCTAACCTTTTGCAGGTCTAGGAATGGTCGAGACTCCATTTTCAGCCTATTCTATCAATTTTTCTACTTTCATGTTCTTTGATTCAGCTTGTTTCCTCGACCTTGTCCAATGTTGACCAGTTATCATCGACCCAATCTACTATCCTCATCCTTTCTGTATAAAATTACTTTTAGTGCCTTTTCCAACTCTTGTACTATTTCTAGACCCCGAATCTCCATCCTAAAGAAATAGATGTCATGCTACTTAAGAACACTTGCTTGGAGAAAGAAAAAGGAAAGATGGTCTACATAGTGGATGATAAGGAAGTATAAAATCTATATATGAATCATTCAATAGGTATGCGCGAGGTGTTAGATAGTGTGGATAAAATCACAAATGCCTATCATGAACCCATGAAGAAAAAAAAGTGAATATTTGTATGGATGCTTTGAGCCTAAGGAGAAAATCTTAAGAGATTATTGGTCCGATTCTCAAGTGGAAAAGATAGTTGAGTTGTTTCGTGATTTTTAAGACTTATTTCATAGGGGCTACCATGAATTAAAAGGATTGCATGAGTCATTATGAGAGATGAATACCAAGATTAAGGAAGGTGCGTGCACGATCAAGAAAAGACCTTATAGGATGAACCCTAACACCGTGGGTAAAGGTTAAGGAAGAAATTGACAAAATTTTAAAATCTTGCATCATCAATCCCTAGAAGACTCGAGTGGATTAGCCCCATGGTCATCAATATAAAGAAATATGGATGGATTAGGATTTGTGTGGATTATAGGGAACTAAATGTTGCATATGTGATTGATCATTTTCCAACACCTTTCACAAAGGATATATTAGAAGGAATTGCAGGACGTGAAATCTATTGTTTCTGACGATGGATTCTCTGGGTATCATCAAGTCGATTGCATAGGAGGATCAAGAGAAAATAACTTTCACCACCGAATTGGGAAGTTTTACATATAGTGTGGTGCCCTTTAGTCCGAAAAACACGCTGCTCTATTTTTGGGCATAGTTGTTCAAGCATTCAAGGATTTTATTCACATTTTTTACAAGTTTAGTTGGATGATTGGATGATGTATGGGCTTGTTAAGGATCATTGTGACGATTTGCGCTAATGTTTGAAAGATGTTGACAATTAAGAATCTCTTTAAACATCAAGAAGTTCATGTTTTCTACACCTTTTGGAACTTTGTTAAGGCATATCATCTACAAGGAAGGTTTGTTAGTGGATTTAGCTAAGGTTGTAGTTATTGTAGACATAGAAGAGCCTACTAGTCGAGTGAGGTGCACGGATTCTTGGATCACACCGGATATTATAGAAAATTTATTGAAGGATATACTAAGATTTTCACACCCTTGGAAGAGTTACTAAAGGAAAAATGGACATTCTATATGGGATAACCACAAAGCGTGCATTTGAGACATTAAAGGAAAGACTTAATACAACACCTATTCTATGTTTTCCCTCATCGAACTAACTATTTCATGTACATGTGGAAGCCTCTAGAATGGCCATTGGCGTGGTTTTAGATCATCCTAGAGAAGGTATTATGGATCATCCTATGTTTGGCTAGTAGAAAGTTGACTCCTACAGAGTAGAATTATCCTACTAAGTGCAAAGCCTTGTCCATGATCTATGCACTACATAAATTCAAACAATACTTGCTAGCAACACCATTTGTATTTTACATTGATCACATGGCATTGAAATTCTTGGTAAACTACCTTGTTTTATAGGGCGCATATGTCGACGGGTTCTCTTGTTCCAAGAATTTGATTTCAAATTTTTGGTAAAACTAGGTAAAAGTAATTCTAGCCCAAACCATTTATCCGAGAATTAAGTCGGGAGGACACGCGAGACAATTGAAGATGCAATGTCGATGCACATTTTTATAGGTTATAACACGCACCTTCAAAATTGAAGGATATTTCTATCTTTTCACATACATGTATGGCACCAGAAGGAATGAAATCCTCATAGAAGAAATAACTTACAATTCACATGGAACCTTTTATGTTAATTAGTGGTGACCTATAAACGTTAGGTCGAGATGAGGTATTACGTCAGTGTGTAGTAGAGCACGAGCACATGGATATCATGGAAGAGGCTCATGGTGGTATTGTAGGTGTGCACTATACAGGTGACACCACTGTGTACAAGATTCTACTCATTGGATTATGGTGGGAGACCCTCTACAAAGATTGTAAAGCATGTTGTAAGGCATATGATCACTATTAATGCATTGGTATATTTGGGAAAAGAGATGAAATGCCCTTAAGACATATTCCTAGTGCAAAGACATTTCGAAGTGGGATATACAGTTTGTGGGTCTTATTCTTACATCCACACATAGAATTGGAATGTACTACATCATCACTTACATAGATTATCTTACAAGGTGGGAAAAAGCATCACCTACCAAGGATTATACAAGAAGAGCTTACAACAACCAGTTCTAATGGGAAATTTTTCTTACAAGGTATGGATGCCCGCTAAGCTTGACAAGTGATAGGACAAAAAAAAATTGAATGATACAATCAGGATACTATTGGATGAATTTATGATTGTGCACCATAAGACTACACCCTATCATCCTTAAGAAAATGGGACTGTTGAGGCCTTCAACAAGATTTTGAGCCAGACATTGACAAAAATTTGTGATGTTGGAAGGAAATATTGGGATGATAAAGTTTTTGCCATGCTTTGGGTGTATAGAACAACATACAAGAGGTTAAACAAGGCCACACCCTTTCAGTTGGTGTTTGGTGCAGAAGCAGTTCTTCCTATGGAATTCATGTTACCTTCTTTGCGTATTACGTGCGCTAGAGGTCTAGCTGATGAGAAAGCATTAGAAGAAATAATTGATAAATTGATGCAATTGGATGAGAGTCACATCATAGAATGTTGGATTCGTAGTGGTATAAGGCAAGGCGTAATGCATGGCATGACAAGCACATCAGGGACAAAAATCTTGAGATATGAGAGATGGTGCTTCTCTATGATTCTAAGTTTTTGTGCCATCTAGGAAAGCTTAAAGTGCATTGGTTGGAATCATATGTTATCACTCATATACTTGAATCAAGAACTTTCCAAATAAATACAATTGATGGAATATGGTTACCTAGTTACTTCAACGGAGTAGTCAAGCCCTACTATAAAAAAAGTCTTCTTAGTGTTTGTAATAAGGAAGTGTTGCCATTTTATATTAGGATTTCATTTCAAGATCTCTTTAATGTATTTCCTTCTTCATCACTATGATTTTCAATTTAGTTTGGTGCTTTGTGTAATAAGCACATTGGAAGCTAATTACCATTTGAAAAAAATTATGCGTAGAGGACTATACATACCATTGTGTTATGGTGGTTACTCACAACTGGGTACACATGAGAATGAAATTTTTATAGGTGTTAGTTAAGTGTGCAAAGGAGCTGTTAGAAAGGAGATTGCTCTAAAAATATTACCATAGATGAAGATAAATGGGGAATATTAAAACGTGAGGTAAGAAATAGCCATGGAGACTACCAGGAGAAGATGTAGTGGTGAGGTACTCGGGTGCATGGAAGAACACCGAAGACAAGGATATAGCCAAGGTAGGAAGGCATGCTAGAATTTTATAGTCTGGGGCATGAAGATGTACTACATGGATATTGTTAAAATGGTCAATTAATGAGAGGATTGTTAGTAGGTGAAGGAGCCATAAATGTACTAATGTTTTGAAAATCTATATAAGGACATGACACAAGTTCATTTTTACCTTTGCGATCACAAGTATTTGACCGAGCTAAGTACGATTGAGCCGAGAGAATTGTGTTGAGGTGTAAAGCATTGTGAAACCAGACATGGAGAGTAGACTATTACACAGAAGAGGCTTGTGTCCCCATTGGTGAAGGGTTTGATAAAAGTAGAAGTGTTGAGAAAGAGCTAGTTCACGCGGTTTCATGCTAGAGCACATAGATTCAAGCTAGGGTTTGAATTTTCTTTTATAAATAGAAAAAGTGGGATTTTTATGATGGCACCAAAGAAAGCACCTACAAAAGGCATGAAAGGAAAGAAGAAGGTAGAAGATGAAGTTTAAATTGCTCTCGAGAGTAATTTTTCGAGATGCAATACCCAGAAGGAGTAATAGTCAGACAAGAGTGGGATTCCCACATCCACAGATGCAAGATAAGTGACTACAACCACCATACCTCTGACAACAAGGGAGATTTGGATGCGTTGCTGAATAAGAAGACCAACAAGCACATGGTGGAGGATATGCCAATGTATGACGATGTTGGGGAGAAATTACTGAAGTAGGTAGGAGTTTATCAGTTGTATGAGCTCCCGTATTTTGGAAAATATGAACCCTTATACCAATGGCTGATGAGAAGAGTCCATGAGGACTTCTTTTATTTCACCATAAAAAGGGTTAGGATCACAGTAGCTCGGGTTTTGACACTAACAAGATTGAAGGGCACAGGGGTAGACCTTGTTATTGATCTAACTGATAAAGCAATAGTCATAGAAACAAGAAACAAGTTGTTGTATACCAAGGGTCCATGCAGAATGGAAATTTATAAACTAAAGAAGTTTCTTGTGGTACAGGTAGTCACGCATCTATTAACTAGTTAAATGACCAAGAGATATGGTCATAGGTAAACACCATGTGGCTTCACAATGTAAAGAAAATGTCTTAGGGAGGAGTATACAACCTAGTAGGCTATATTGTAGACACCATTTTTGAGGAAGCATGAATAGGAGAAAAGATAAGATTTGGTGCTATCCCCTTTTCCCTTGTACTTTTAGAAATTGGAGTTCCCAATGGGCCAAAGAACAAGATCTCAGGAGTACCCTTCAAAATATTTCCCTCACGAGAATAGTTTGAAAAGTATTTATGTGAATAATCAATAAGTGGGTTGTTTAAGCAGAGGGTAGACATGTGGTATGACCGACTTCACATAGAATTTGAGGAATTGCGCATTCCCAAGGAGCTAATTTTTGTAGAAGGTAAGGCAATACAGTTTCTGGTGTACTAATACTTTTGCATCGCGTGGTTTGCTATCAGGGATGGGACATGGAGCCCATGGTGCAAACTTCCCTATGCCTTCACAATGTGCTACTTCCAAGCTTCAGTTCATAGATTCTCCAATGCACATCATCTAAACTTCAATGCAGACAAGGTAGACTGTGACTACCACACCCTCAGGAAGACATATGTGTATCAAGGTCGAATTGCCTACATTGATAGGTTCATCTCATATGTCATAAGTATGAAGCTAGTAAGTTTGGATATTAGGGACAGTGGAGCCACGCTCATATACCTTAAGCTTAAGCCTAAGTTGAAGAATAATAAGTATGTGTAGAATGATTTCATGCTCCCATGGCCACCTAAGGGAAAACTTACGGTGAACAATGTGCCACCTCCAAATCTTGTAGATAATATAGAGGTAGATGAAAAGGAAGAAGAATAAGAAGATAGTTGTGGTTTAGATCATAGAGGCGGAGGTAGCCCCGGAGGATACTCTCCTTCATGATCAAGAAGAAGATGAGGAATTGGACATGGAAATAGTCAATGAAGAGCACTATTTTAAGAGGGTTTTTCGAACAACAAGAACCCAAGGTGTGGGAAATCCACATCCTAAAAGAATATCACCATGAATCTCCCCTTAGAAAGAGGAAACTAAGAAGAAGAGTAGAAAGATAAATCTTTATGAGGAAGCAGAGGAGTCTAAAGAGGGCATGCTTGGAACCCCAAAGGCATCCAAAGCATATGGAGGATCCCGGATATAAGGACATGAAGGATGAAGAAGAAGGTACAAAGGAGGCACAAGAATCAGAGCATGAGTAGCCTTAGGTGTATTACACTACTCATCTCAGGAGGTTGAAGGGCCAACTCTAAACCTTAGCACTCATGTTCCTAAGGGACTAAGAATAAGGATAACAAGTGAATAAGACATTGTGCTAAGTATGGGCTATACTGAGGACATAATAAAATTCATCCATGCCCATTTTCAAAGAACTTTGGATCTAAAGGAGTTACATGGGTGTGAGCTAATGGAGTAAGACATGGCCACTATGCGTTCAATAAAATATCTTTCCTAAGTACATGCAGACTCACATGAATGATCTAGATTTTGATGTATGTGAGGATTATTGTGTGTTAAGAAGAGTGAAGAAGGAACCACAGAGCAGGAACATGACTAAAAATCCCATTCATGTATGATTAGTAGGTGAGCAATGCATTGGTTAAGGTATCTATAGATGTGGCACGAGAGGAACATCAATAAGGCTACCACTATTAGAGTGCTACTTAAAAATAATAAGGAAAAAGCTGTAGAAATAACGCGTCTACAAGGAGAGAAAGATCTAGAGAAGAAGAAGAATGAGGCCTTCATCAACATGGAAAAAAATTAGTGATAATGTCCTAAAAGCAAGACTACATCTACAGTCTAAAGTACCTAAAATGTTTCCTTCGGCATTGCATTATGTGCACACGTTAGTTGATTTTGTGCTCAAGGATAGACCAATTAAAATTTCAATGCCAAAGGATCTTGAACAAGAAGTAGAGAGATCCAAGGTCTCCATGGTGAGAAATATTTCAAGTTATGAAGCCTTACTCCAAACTTTACAAAATGAGTCAAGAAAGAAGATCAAGGTCTAAACATATACGCAAAGACTTAAGTAGTGATCGGAATCAGCACTATAGTAGAAGATAATTACATTCTGAAGACAATGAAGGATGAGACTTTAGGGTGTGCAAAGAGATTGGCATTAGTAAACCAAAATCATGAAGCCCTTACAGTAGTGCAAAACCCGCATAAGGAAAGACTGGATGAGATTGGAAATCTCATAGTGCAAAAGATGGATCTTCTGGAAGGAAGGATGTTTGTTATGGCCAATGTTGTCCTAGTACTACAGAATGAAAAGGGAGAGATAACCCAGGATGAGTTGGAAGCTATTTCCATAGACATTCCAGAGAAAATGAGAAATGCGTTGGATGACTGGAAAACATTAGAGGCTGAGATTAAAATAGAATATCCAAAGTTGATCCTCCCAGTTGAAGCAGAGGGTACTACAAAATAGAATTCCATTATTTGTACAATAATTCTTTACATTCTTTCCATTCTTATTCTTTATTGTTTGGGAACATCAAAAGGAAACCCCATTTCTAGGGTGGAAATGTAGTTTAGTGTGGGGTAATTGTTATCCAAAGAACTCTCCTAGTTATTTGGGTAACTGGTATAAATATTTTGGCTCTCAAGTCCTCATTAAAGGTTACGCATGCTCAGGTTTAGTTGGCACAACTCCTTGGTTGCAGCTTCCCCTTGGCACCCATTCTTTTCCTCAAGCACCCTTGCGCACTTTCCATTCTCTCCTTCCCTTTTCTTTTCCTCTTTGTTCCACTCCTCCCTTGCGCCCACCTTCTGCGCTTTTACCTTCTTCCTAAGAAGCTTCTTCACCCTATGCACATCTTAGACTTGCTTTAATCAGCTAAATCCATGATCACCTCATGCACTGACCCATTACTTTATAATAGTTACACCTTGACCATGCATTCTCTGCACACCATTTTTCCTCATTTCCCGTGCGCCATCGTCCACCCACCCTCCCTTACACCATCCTATGTGCTCCTTTGTGCTAAGGTCATCTTCCAACATGCCTAAATATGTCGTGTGTAACCATTCAAACCACACCAACAGGGTGCCAAATCCTTACAACAAATTAGCAAGTGACATGTGGCAGAAATGAAAAATATTTGCACATTTGGCCATCATTTCAGCCAATCCACGTGTGCCACGTGTTTTTCATGCGCCGATGACTCTGACATCTTCTAACAGCCATAAATTTTTCTATAGAGATCAGATCAATGCATGCCTCTACTTGTCGAAAGGTACTAACATCGCCTATAGTTCTAGAAATTCAAATTTAAATTCTTGGTGGATCTAGTAGGTGAGAAATGGGAAAACATCTCTCTGAGCATTAATGATCGATCTGATTGCTCCAACCACCCAATTTGATATGATCCACCTTCCTTTCTTCTTAACCATGCCATAAAATATAGGGGAGGTATTTTACACAAATCTCCGTGTGGATTTATAGGCATTGAATGCTTCTTGTTGGTGGTTGCATTTCAAATTCAAGTTTTCCCCCTTTTATTCCCTTCTTCCTCCATGGATTCATCTATAAATGTAAGAGATAGACTCATTTGATATGTTGCACACTCTGGATCCTTACACATTTTTCTAAGGACTTCATACATTTTGTATTTTGAGTTGTAGACTTCTAAATCTAGCTCTTGCTTGTGGATATCAGCCTCCTCCATCATTATACGATTCATGCATTTTTGGAAGTAATAGAAGCATTGTTTTTGACTATCCACTATCCTAACATGTTTTCATTCCTTCTTCTTGCCTTTTATTTTGTGTTACATGTCACTTGTGCCATCTCACATCCCTTGCATTTATTTGTTTAGATTTTTCCCATGAGAACAATCCGGTGAATACATGTTTAGTTGTGCTACTTATGCCTAGCCTCCTTTCACACATTTCCTTTCATTCTCACTCAGAACAGATTGTGTTCATCTCTCTTTTATGGTGTTATCACCTTTTAGTGTAGTTTCCTTTCATGTCATCCTTCTATCTCTACTCCCTTGGCATTATTAGCTTAATTTCCCCTTTTAGCACTAGGAGTAGTAGTAGCGGAGAAATAGATAGAGGAACCAGACTTCTCCGTATATATGTCCCAAGTGCGCAAGGTTCCACAAATTGGGGATGGTTCCATTTTGGTCTCAAACACCTCATCCCTTCTAAGATCTCGAGACATAGGTACACATTTGAGTAACTAACAATAATGTTGAGAATAAAAGTATGACACTAAGGAGAAGGCACACAAAAGATTTGCGTAGGAATAAGGTGCATTTGAAGGCGGGAAGGATAGGAAAGGAAACATGCACCATGACAAGATGATTTAGGGACTTAGCCGTTTTCATGGTTTTAGGCTATTTTTGGAGATAACATGCAGAGCACACATTGGGATGGAGACTTGTGTGACACACAACTACTATTTTGGGATGGACGTTTGATGAGCACCATGCACAAGTTGAAGATAATAATAGGATTACGTCTTCCAGTTAACTGTAGGAGATCTATTATTATTGCACTTGCATGTGTGCCTATTATTGTAAAGGTACATGTTATTTTTAGCATGCGACCTATTTTAGGAAGTGTGTAAGTGGTGAAGGTCAAGTCCCCACCCTTATAAATATGGATTAAACTATGTATTTTGATATACAGAGACATCATGTGTATGAGCTATCAGGATTTATGTTGCCGTGATCTGATGTGTGCATAAACTTATGATACTATTTACTGTAAGAATCTTCTATATTTAATGTGTTTAATGGAATGGAATATATTGGGTGGATAAAGGTGTTAAATATGACTTTAACTCGGTTCCCGCATGTTTGATTTCATTATTTTTATTGTTTAATTCATGATTCTTTAAGATATAGAATTGAATATGCTCTATGGAATGTTTATGGTTAGTTAGGGTTTTGATGTATGTTTTATATTCAACACACCGACATCCTACACAAGCAACTCTAAAGAGGGGCCCGGTACCTATGTACACTTTGGGTGAGTGCTCAGCTTAGGCTAAGTGATGTGTCAATGCACCTAGGTTGTTCATGGTGGATTCTAGGCTGCATCAATCTTACTTCTCTCGAACATGTCTTATTTTCAGCCCTAAATCCTCGTGATCCTTGTTACCTTGTATTAATTTCATTTCCTTCCCTCAAACATCCTCAAAAGGTTGTTTCTAGTGTCTACGGGCCTCTGTTCTATCCGACTTACATTCAAAGTATCCATATCCATACTCACATCTATTCTTCTACCTCAAGTCACCGCTGACCTACATCTACACAATCTTGGTCACCACCGACCCAATCCAGTACATTTAATTTATATTTCATTTTAATCAAATCAACATTAAATCAATCATAATTACTCTCAAACTTTGTAAATCCTTCAATTTGTGCATATTTTAAGTTTATCTTTACTTTGTATCAATTTTGTTTTAAAATGGGGTCGACATCCATCAAAGAAGTTAAATGCTTCTCGTGTCCAATTTTTTTGGCAAGCCCCGCCCAAACCATCTAATCATTTTTCTTCTAATGGGTCTTATTCACGGTGTTCATCCGATTCGCAGCATTAGAATCCATCATCATCTTGCGTCTGTATCACATCGTATCTGAGGTAACATAAACCCTATAGCATTTCCGAGTGTTCTAGTTCCTTTAGTAGCTAGTGCATTAACCCTCATTAAGAATGGGAAACTTGGTAAACATTGAGAAATTTTTTTATGGTAAACTCTTTTATTATACCAGAGCTATGAATTGGACTAGTGGAGGAGCAGCTTTCTCTTAGTTATACATAGCGGTGGGATTGGGTCCTTAATGTCCACCGAACTATCACCATTTAGATTTCCCCACTATGTTTTGATTGGTCCATATGGATAATTTCGACCCCTACCTCAAGGTGTCCCCATGGCCACTTATTGAAAGCATCTAATGAACTCAATGGGAATGGAACTTGGGTTGATGATTACAAACCATCCGTAACTCACTAATAGCCCAAGACCTTGAGTTGATGATTACAAACTACTTGAACTCACCAATAACCAAACACAATATTTTCGGTATGTTTTTCATTTGAGGATGATTCCTATGAGAATTGACAAGTTTACATACCACTAAGAAGTAGAATTGGGAGTATACCATAATGGCAAGAAATTATAAAATTCAACTTGAAGAAATCGTGATGTTGGCATCATTTTTAATGATTTCTTGGGTAGCCAATGGCATGAAGTGTAGGGTTTCATGCATTGAATTTTAAATACTCATATTGGAATTATTTAATTTTAGAATGGGTTTATCTTGAGATTGAATTGATTTCTATTATGAAGGATTATTTATCTAGTATTTGCATTCAATAGTAGAACAACACATCAACAAGATTTATTCATGCACATAGAGGAATAACTATTTACCCTTAATTAAATTATTGTAATCAGTTGAAGTATAATTTACTTAGGTTTAATAGGGTAAGTTTCACAAACTAATGACAATTTTAATTAAATAAATTCCAACATTAATTATGTAATATGTTAAACCCTTGAATTTTGTATTCCTTATTCTTTACATTTTGCATTGGGAATAAGATTTCTTTACTCTTGATCTATTGTTCTTGGGATGGATACATGACACATTAGAATAAGGTTGTGTGCAAAAAAGAGGATGAAAATGCACACACAAGGTTAAGTTATGGGCATGCAAGAATAATGAAGGGAAACAAGTAAAGAGAGTATAGAAGACTACATGCATAATCTAAATGGGAATCTAATAGGGACTTCCGGAAGAAGAAGAGTGGAAAAATAACTAAGTGTATTGGTAAAAATCATGCAAGAAAGGTAAATTTAGACAAGATACTAAGTATAGGGAGAGTCAAAAATAGAGCACAAGATACCATTTTGGGAACTTACATGGAAGCGGTGAAGGAATGGATAAAAAGGAATAAATTTAAATATACTAAACCAATGTTTACCATGTAAAATCTAGTAGGGAAGATGAGTGGCTATATTTAGCAGCCATTAGGATGTAATAGTTTAATTAGTAGTTAGAACTCAAGGGATATTATTATCTTTTAGAAGACTAGTGAAGGGAAAGTCCCCAATAGTATAAATACCCCATGATGGGTCCATTGTAAGTGGCCATCATGTTATTATGATTATGTTTTTCAAGTCATGATTGTCGTTGAGCTTAAGTCTTTTGGTCACCAAAGTTATCATTGTTTAGTATATATTCCCAAATGGAGTATGATTGAAGTATTTATGTAAACCTCGTAGTCGCTTAAAAAAATTTAATTGGTGATTGATATATAAATTGAGTATATTTTGGAGTAATTATATTGTTCTCTAATACAATTATTAAAGTTACTTCTTATCGCTTTATTGGGTTTTAAACTATCTTAAACAACAATTCAACTACACTAACCATGATGAAACTTGGAACATTTTTCACTTTCAAAGTAAGCTCACCAAATTTTCCACTCTAGCATGTTATGTCAGCGTGAAGGATAATAAATGACATTGTGTGTTTATTTCCTTTCTTATGAACATAAGTTTTGTGTGGTCATTAAACTAGATGAACAATATTTTCATTCCGTTGTCAAGACATCATAAATATGCAAAAATGAAGTGGATAAAAGATGCTTAATGAAGGAGAATATTAATGCTTGGTTGCACACAATTCAAGAAACCTTCACATAAAAACATCTAATTTGTAAATATTGTTTGCCAAGGATGTATGTGGAAGAAAATATTTATGATGTGTTGTATGAGACATTTTTTTATGAACTCCCAAGACATTTGCATGCATGGTTATTATCTTATTGTCAGGGAAGAGTCATTATTTTGGAAGGAAACATCCTTGGACTCCTAACCACATGAGGAAAAATTTAAAACATGACATAAATTAGACATGAGTGGTGGACTACTAGAGGACATGTATACTCTATAGTTATATTGTTGAATACTCTATTTCTACGTTTTATTTTTCGTAAAAGCACAATTCAATTTTTTCAAAGATCCATGTGGATCATACTAAAAGTAATTCCATTTGGAAATTAATAATTTGATATTTGACATACGAATTTATAATTTCCCAATGGAATGTTAAATGTTCCACAAGCATGAGTGGCACAAACGATATGGAATTTCGGAGAAACTTGATTCTAAGCCACGATTCCCCAGATGAGTGCACCTTGAGGAGGATATAATTTTAATAATATAGGTGCGATGAAGTAGAGAAAAGGGAGCCATTACGTCCAAAATATTCAACTCTAGGAATTACATGGGAAGATAAACAACATTGTTTAAGGAAGGGAGAAGGAACAAAGGATAAAGAGCTCTAGGGAGAAGTAAAAACACACTAAGAGATGAAAAAAGTTTTGGAGGATGGAGAAGGGAAACATAATAGTGATTGTATCCTAATCTAAATGTTTCACCTATTTTTTTGCTTTTTGGGTAAAACTGAATAGGAAATAGGTTAGGAGGAATACCTTTGAAGGTTGAATCCGCTACTAAATTTTTGATCCAAGATGATCGTGAAGAGCTTCCCTTTGGCTAGGAGGAATGACATGTATAAGAAACACAACAAGACCACCAAATAGTATTAATAATATAGGTTAGTGGATTTCCTAGTGAGTGCTAGATCCGGGAAGCGAGGTGCTTCCTAGAAGGTTATCAATCCACTTTCAAATATAAATTAATGCAAATATCATGAAGTAAGGAAATCCTATTGTAGTTATACGATTTAGGTATCTTGCGTAAAATACAATAAGCAAATATAATCTAATAGGAAAGGTTATGATTAAATTTGGAGGTTTGGTAGGTTATTCTGGGTTTTTCCAGGTCTGACAGGGGTTTGGGGTTGATCAGGTGAGGTATGGGTTAGTTTTTTTGATCGAGAGACTCACTGGTACAAAGGAATGAAATGACATAGAGATCGATATCACCAAAGTGTTACCGACGTCAATATAGAGGTGAAAACGACAAAGTGATTAGGTAACCGACATCAAGTAGGAGAGATTGATAATAATTTGATAAAATGGCTTTGGGGCTTCTCTTTGATTGCACGAGAGTAAGAAGGTTGTAGTTAGATTCATGATATTACTAAAAATACTTAGGGATACAGAGAAGGAAGTCACAGATGGAAAAAGGCTATAGGTGGTTGGGTTGGTAGATTGGTGAGGAGGTGGAGATAAAGGAATACATGAAGAAATAAAGTATAATGAAAGAGGTAAGGAATATATACTTTAAGAAAGCACAATATGATTGAAATCATGTATACTTACTTGCATTTACAGATCTGGTAGGTGAAGGTGGATGGTAGTTGATCCGTGAAGAGATTTGGAGTCACTACCCTGAAGTACTCCCATAATGTTGCCTTGATTATTCCAATGCTCTAGAAGGAGAACCGTATGCTTGCTTGGGCATGTGGTTGAGTATTTTGTGTCATTTATATTTTGAGAGGATTTGTATTCACTCTTGAATGTAATAGTTATCCCAAAATCTGAAAATGAACAACCCGGGTAAAAGGTTGTGAAATTGTATCTAAAGTAACAGATGGCGAGCTTAGGTGACCGGCATCGGTTGAGGAATAATCGACATCGGTTAAGGTGGATAAGTCTAGGTTTTCCAAAAAGACCTAATATTTGCTATTTTGGCGTGATTGATATTATTAATTCGGTCTCAAGTGATAGATTTTTCCCAAATAAGTATGATTTCTTCTATGAGAGGTAGTGGGAGTTAATGCTAGGTTTAGACTATCTTAGTTGGTTATGATTGGTATAGAATTAGTCATAATTAATTAATAGGTTGTGAATGGGTTGTGATAAAAAGGGGGAAATGTAGGAGTGAAGGTGATCCCCCTCAAACAAGGAATTGTTGAATTTGTAGGCGTAAGTAGTGAGTGGTTTGATAAATAGGTAGTTAATAAAAACAAGGGTGGATGGGTCAGTAGGTAAGGGTAATGGTCACTGGGTAATAATAGGTAATGGAAATAAAATGCACACACATATATATATAGATTATGATAAGGCACTTAGTTAAAGAGATTATAAACTCTACTTCGTCAAAGGTTTATAATTTTATCCAAATGAGGTTGAAGTTGTTTAGGTATCTAAGGTTTAGGATATGGTCTTGAATCACAACTAGGAAAGGTGTAGGAATAGGAAATAGTTTTTGTTCCGTGAGCACCAAAGGTTTGGTCGATATAAACATCATGGCATCGGAAAGGTAAGGTCATCAAAGCTTAACAATGTGGGTAGAAGCATCATAAGGTATAGCAAGTAAACAAATTTGAACATACAACCGGAGGGTTTGGGTTCGGGTGTGTAGGTGGGGTCATGGGTAGGGCCAAGGTATAAGCAAAGAAATGTCCCTAAACGCATTTAGGGAATAAAATAGGTAGGGAATGCTTGTGGGTGAACCTAATAAGTAATGCTAAGGGTAAATGGCGGAAGAAAGACATTGTTTTGGGTAAAATAGGCATTTTTGAGGCCATATGGTTAATTGAGTTGACCGATGTTGATTAGAGGTTAACCGATATCGGCTGACTAGGAACGACTTGACCAATGTCGGCCATGTCAATTTTGGGCTAAAAAAGGAAAAATCATCTATTTACGGATTCATTTGTTGATTGTCATTTATAGAAAGTGACGAGTGAAAGGTTTGAAAGTGGAAAACAAGAGTGTCAAGTCGTGAGCAAAGTCAGCAGCCTATGAGGAGGCGATTGACATCCAAAGGTGAATGGGCCCACAAGATTGAGTGGATCTATCTAATTGGTTATGCGTGGAGGAGTAGATTCATAGCCTTGGGGAGCTAGGAGATGGAGCAAGAGGACCATCGACATAGAGACCAAAGGTGCAACTGCAGGGATGGCACCGAGTGGAGGTAGGAATCAATCCTCAGGCCCTATTTTAAATAAATTTGGGTAAAAATGAATGAATTTGGGGGGGAAGTTTTGTTTTTAAAAATATGGGTGAAAATGGGTGAAATTGAGGTGGGGAAGGGAAAATATAGGTTAAATAGGTTGGGAAATGATTCTAGGTTGAATTTGGGTGAGGTAGGATAGGTTTTTAGTGGGTTTTGTTGTTTAGGTTTTTATAGGGAGGGCGTGGGGTTTGATTATCACCGAAACACTAACTCGATGTCGCTTAAGGGTTGACCAATGTCAGTTTGGTTTTCCACCATTGGTTAGTTAAATGGTGACCAAGACTCGCCAAGAGGACCGATTATGGTTAAGGTGACCGATGTCAGTCACTGTAAAAAGTGATTGGGTTAAAAAAGAGTTAGTTGGGAAAGTGAAAAAAGGGTAGGTAGGGGTAGGTGAAGACTAATGTAGGTGGAAGAGGGAAAAGTGAGTGTAGGTAGGGCATGATTGTGCGGTGTGTGATAGGTAAGTAGGTGAAATGATTGATGATAGTGGGTAAGTATCAGAATGGAGACAATAGGGTTTTAGGTGAAATAGGTAAAGAGTAGGTATGGAAACCAGGTGAAGGGTAGGTATGATTGATGGTGTTAGGTATGATTTGGTAAAAAATGGCTAAGTATGAGGTCAGTTGAGGTTTGAGGAATAGGTGATGTGAGAAGGTCTTGACTTGATAGTGTTGGTTTGGTTGATGCAGTGAGAGATCAGTTGACTATGAGAGATAGAGTACCACCTCTATTGGTACATATGTAGCTGAGCGTGATAGATGAGGAGTGGTAGAACATAGTAGATGTGGGACTTAGTTTGATCAGGTGCTATAGGTGTATAGGTTGATATCCTATCTTGATGGTTGCTCTCATCAAAAGATAGGACTCCACAACAAATACCTTTCATCTACCAATCAAGGCGAGATGACCATCACATTGGAGGACATGTATAGGACCCTACATCTTCCTATTTTTAGGGAGCTAGTGTATTTGATTTTAAGTAAGACATCAAAGGAGCCAATAGTGGTAGTATTTGATGAGGTAATGGGCATGTTGAGTTATCACAGATGCAAGTCTAAGTTAAGGGGATATGTATGCAAAGATATCCATGGGAGATCAAGCTATATATTTTGATGATGGTAGCAAGAAGATATTTTTCTCTCCCAAATTCCGAGGGTGGGAGATTTCCATGAGCACTGATGTAGGTGTTACATAACATGATCGAGGATTAGGTACGATTTGCTTGGGCGCGCTTTTCTAGTCTAGTTGTATAGGGAACTATAGGCCTATGGTCATTAAGGAGGTTTTATATGTATTGTACATTCTTGTTACATTGTTGGGCATATGAGCACATTGTGTGTGTGCATCTAGTTGGGTTACCATGACAGGACTGGTTTGGGGGTGGTTTGTACAAAGTGGGTTTCAAGAGATGGGTACTAGTTGGGGCATAATCGAGAGTGGCCAGGGCCACATATGATGTTATATACTACATGCGGTTGTTGAAGGGCCTATTAGTGGAGGATATCATGTGACATACATATGTATGTTGATTTTTGTCATATATAGGTATGGATGAGGAGTTAAAGAAGCTTTAATTATTGAGATGGATATAGGGATGGCATTTTGGGGAGCATGAGATGATACCCGTGGATAGTGTCGATGGTAGTTTGGAATGTGACAGATGTAGCCCCACCTTTCCCACAATACAGAGAGATAACATGGAGAGACCCATGTCTCCACCATGTCTGAGTGTTCCTAAAGGGTAGGAGGAGTAGGTGCTACATCGATGTATTGATAATGCAAGTGTCACCAATGGATACAGGTAGTGGTGGGTAACACAGCTACAAAGGCAAAGACCATCGAGGCTAGGGCAACCTGATTTAATGATATTCCTAGTGCACATGTATACATTTATAAGGGCAGGTGGTTTCCCTACATGAACAGATTATAGGATTGCAGAGATAGGCGACAAGGGCATATGCACAAATTGACGACCCTACATTCCCATGTAGCATAGGCGTAGGCTCCGTAGAAGGTGGAGATGGTGATAGAGGGAAGGTAGTTTCCTTACATGAACATGTAGTTGGATTACAAGGCCATCTAGCCATAGCATAGGCACATGTTGTAGCCCTACAGGCCCAGGAAGTTACACAGGTACCACCACAGGCATAGGGACAAGGTCCCATAGTACAAGTACCTACGCTAGGACATGGTACACTTTTGGTTGGGTAGATTTCACAGGGGGTAGCTAGGCCAATGGCACCACCACAAACCATATCCATGGTGAGGTTCAGGGATGTCCTTAATGAGGCTCATTATTATCAGGACCATCTAGCCACCTTCAAGATTGATGTTCCTTTATATGTGGATTACCGATCCCAACAGAAGCTAGCGAGCGGACTAGGTCTAGGACACATAGTTTTGGTAGCACAGGGGGTCGTCAACCCTAGATAGTGGACCATGGTGAGGTTACTAGCTCTCGGATATTGGGCCCATCCGAGGGCCAGGAGGAGGAAGTTGAGGTCAAGTAGGGACTAACAGAGGGTGGTGAGATGTTGGCAGAGTGTTTTGACTTGTAGGGAGGAGGAGACATGTGAGACTAGAGAGGAGGGCATCAGGTGGGGGTGATTGGTCATTGTATGTGATATTGTACCCTTATTGTGATTTTTATATATATACCAGCCTTGTATGCCAAAGACATGAGATTGTACATGAGAGTTTTGAGATACTGATATTTATTTATATTTGTGTATATATGTATTGATACACAAACACTCCCATTATATAGTTGATGATGTTTACTGGATGGATTGTGTACTTGCTTTAATTTCCAAAGTTATTATGTATCATGGAAACTAATTGATTTGGGCATGATTGAGTTGAGGTCATATAGGCATGGTGGAGTTAGGTATAGGTATGGTGGAGAAAATTTCATATAGGCATGATGGATTTAGGTATAGGCATGGTGGATTCAAGATCATATATGCATGATGGAGTCGTATATGCGTGGTTCGGTTATGTTTTGTGTTTGATTTAACTTCCAAGTTATTGTTATTATGGAAAATAATGGATTGTATGTATGTTGTGGTTAAATTTCCAAGTATTTGATATCATGGAAATTTGAAATGATTGATGTATGATATGGTTGATGTTATAAAATGGTAGGTATGTATGTTTTTATGATATATTAATTTCCCAGTTTTGTGTAAAATGGAAACTAACTAGGGTAAAATGTGAATATAAAAGGGGGAAAACTAGGTAGGGGAAACGGTGGTCAAGCTAACATCCAAGGTCCCCATGCCCTCGATCGGTACCTACATAGCCATGGTGAAAAGGGGCCTCGGGATGATGTACTTATCGCGTAAGCTAGGGAATAATTGGATGAGGATAGATGAATGGATCGGCATGTTTTTAGGCATGGTTGATTTTAGGTCCTCTATGTGTGGGTGATTTTGGTGGAAGCAAAATTCTCGTAATGTAGGTTTTAAAGGTCTAGTCCTATGAAGGAGGATCAATAAGTAAGAAAAGAGGTGAATGGTAAGAGGAGACAAAAAGATGCCTAATTGGTAAGAACCATTACAAGTCTATCATACCAAAGATTGGCTTATGAACATAAAACCCTAAAGGCGTTACATGATTGACTATTCTAAGGGTGAAGAAGGTCACATGATCACAAAATTTTACATTTATGGCACATCCCTTGAGTAGGAAGAAGATTAGAAAGGAAAAGCGGTGAGGTGAAAGAGGTTGTTTTAGTGTAACCCGTGTGAGATAGCATGCCTCTTTGGCAAGATACCCAATATCAAAATAGGTGAGTCCATGACAAAAAAATTATATTTTTCTTTTGTTTTATAGATTGATCGATTCGGGTATCCTAGGTGGGATGAGTAGAATATCTCCTTGAGGTCTTCATGAAGTTGATCGATGGGGGAATATTCAAAATATTTTTATTTTATTTTTACAGAATAGTTTACTTTTTGTGATAGACTATGTATAGTATGGCTAGCTTAGTATAGTTTTCCTTCAAGGGAGTAGTCTATTTACAAAGAACAAGATAGAAATATACATGTCCTATTTAAGGGATTCATCTTTTTGCTATAATTTTGAGTCAAGGATTTTCAATTTTAAAATCTTTCAGATTACTTTTGAATTGTTTTCAGACTTTTAGATCATGGACAAGACTATAGAGAAGTATAGGCTTCTTTTATGAAGACAAAACCATAGCACACAAGGGTAGATATGAAAGAGAGGTTTTAAGTGATGAATGACCATGGGATTCCATCTTGAAAAGGATGAAAATTAGTCATGAGAATCATACCATGAGTAGATTCATGGTACTCATATTTAAGATAAGGCTGAAAGGTTATGGGTAATCACATTATTCTTATTTAGTTGTTGATCCTTAAAATAAGTAAGTCAAGGTGAATTTTTCTCAAGGGACAAGCATTTAATAGACAGAAGATGATCCAAGGCTTAATTCAACAATAGAATGGTTGAAGATGTAAGGCATTAAAGGGATCAGTTTGGGTTTACCTTAGAGTGAATATAAATGAAAAGCACCCGATCCACAGTGCATGAGTAACACTATAGTGTATAACCCAATTAGAAGAAAACTTGCCCCATTTACTTTTCTCCACTTTTGTTACATGTCGATTTTCCTTCAGAAAAGGTCACCAACCTAGAAGGTTTGTTCTTAGATACATTTATCATAGACATGTTTGATACGTATTTGGTAGATTTTGAGGTGATCGAGAGAATTTAGATGAGGTTCATCTAATAACTCAAGTTGTGCCAAACATTCCTGGAGAAAATCATAATTGTTGAGCATATCTTTAAGTGAGATACAAAGAGAAGGAATTTGGACTTTGAGTAGTAAGACAACTTCTATACCGTAGACCAAAGAGAAAGGTGTGGCAGCAGTTGAGGTGTGAATACTAGTGCATTAAGCCCATAAGGTGAAAGGAATGTGTGTATACCAATCCTCGACAAATATCATCAACCACTTTCATGATAATTGTTTTAAAGGTTTTTTTAGTTGATTTGGATTGGCCATTTTTTTAGGGTAGTATGGGGAAGAGAAACTGAGTTGAATGCCAAAGCCATCTCGAGTTTTCATAGGGTTTTGTTTTTGAATTTTTCTCCATTATTAGTTATGAGGCGTGAGGAACACAAAATCAATAAATGATGTGATGATTGATAAATTAATACATTTTCTCACTTTTGTAGAAATAAGAGGTACATCCTCCACCCATTTAGTATAACATTTGGTAGTGGTAATAATCCATTGATGGCATTGGGAAGAATGACAGCTTTATCTCTCCGACAAGATCCAAATCCCATTGAGAGAAAGGCCAAAGGACTTGTTCAACCTATAAGGCATGACTAAGGGTAAGATGTCGATTATCATGTTCCCGACACTTCACACAACGCTTGACATAGTCACTACAATCATGGTTTACGGTTGGCTAGTAATATCCTGTGCAAAGGATGCACTTAGTGATAGGTAAGCTATGGAAGTGACCCCCACAAATCCTGTCATGAACTTCCTTGATTGTGTATGGAATTTTAGAACTCGTGACGGCATCAAAAGAGGATAGCATCAAAGCTATGTTTATAGAGAAGACCACCCATGATGACATAGTGAGAGAAACTTTTAAGAAAGGCTTATTGTCCATTGTGAGAAAGATATGGAAGTAGAATTGAAAGGAAAAGATAGTCGAAAAACTTCTTATACCAAAGGTCACGTGGGTTAATTTAAATGTTTCCTACAAGTTTGACATCCTCAATTAGATAAGAAGGTGATTGCGAACCTTTGTCTTGTGACAAATATTTTCAAGTCGAGGGCAAAGTAGGGATTTGAGATGTAAGACAGTGCCATGGTATCTACAAATTTATTAGTGGAAAATGATTTGGTTTGAAGTTCATAATGGTCAAAGGTAGTCAAAAGTATGTAAACATGATGCTTATACTTTTAAGTATCTTGTTATGACACTAGTATATACCTTAACTTGGTTTACAACCAGGTTGAGAGTCACCAAAGATATTAATTGATTTAACATCTAAAGCTATGGTGGTTTGAAGACCTAATATGAATGCTTCATATTCAGCAATATTCTTAGTACATTCAAAATCTAGTTTGAAAGATAATGACATAGGCTCACCATCAAGAGGAATGAGGATAAATCCGCACCACCCCCATGCCGACATTTGGAACCATCGAAGAACAAGGTCATCTAGTAAGTAGTATCATCCAAGGAGAGGGTAGCGATGGATTCATAAGGGAAATCGAAGTTAGAGGATTGATTTTCAGAGAGAGTTGCGTCGTGAGTTGGTCAGCAATTGTTTTGCCTTTGACAATTTTTTTATCGATGAATTCAAGATCTAGGTCTACAAGAAGAATGACCCAACATGTAGCACGTTGATGTAGATAGGGCTTAGTGTACATGTAATGTAAGGGGTCGATTAGTGACAAAAACAATTTTGTGGTTGAGTAGCTAATGGTGAAGTTTATTCGCCAAAAACAAAGGCTAAGAAGAGTTTTTAGTGTGAGTATATCTAGTTTCATAGTTTAAAAGCATATGGATTATATAATAAATTACTTTCTCCTTGTGTTTCTCATCACGATGAGCAAGCATGGCACCAAAGGAATGATCAAGTATTAGAAATGTAAAGGTTAAATGGTTAGTCATCCTTAGGGGAATGAGCATAGGTGGTTGGAGGAGATTTTTTTAAGGCGTCAAAGGCTTTGTGGCATTTATCATCCCATTTTAAGGAGATATTATTTTTTAGGAGATGATGAAATGGATGGCATCATTCATAAAGATGAGAAATAAAGTGATGAATAGATTGTAACTTGCCTTGCAAAATATGAAGTTTACAAAGACTAGTAGGGTGAAGCATTTTGAGAATAGCCTTGATTTTAGCTGGATTAACTTCAATGCCATGTAAAGAAACAATAAAACTAAGGAGCTTTCTAAAGAGAACAGAAAAGACACACTTCTTAGGTGAAAGGTGAACACAATAATTGATGAGACGGTCAAAGATAACCCTAAGGACTATAAGGTATTCAGCCTGATGTTTGGATTCAGCAATAATATTGTCAATGTAATTTTCAAATATGTTATGCATAATGTCATGAAAGATATAATGCATAGCCCAATGATATGTAGCACTAGCATTTTTAAGGCCAGAGGGCATGACATAATAACAGAAGTTTCCCAAGGTGTGATGAAGGAATTTTTGTGTTGATATTTTGGGGTGTATAATATTTGATTATAACCCAAGAAACCATCCATGAGTGATAGATCTCATGTCCAAAGTAGTGAGATCAACTATTTGGTCAATACTAGGTAGAGGAAAATCATATTTGGGGCAAGCTAAGTTAAGGTCGTAGAAATCCATGCAAATGCAGATTCTCCCTATCATTTTTGTGATCGATGTTTAATATCCATTGGGAACAATCAATGGGTTTGAAAGAAGGTGTTGGTGTTCTTCTTTGACAAGAAGGGAAATGCATGGATGTGTTTTTCACAGCTTCTGCTTTCATGTGTTTGGCATCGAAAGGTTATCATATTATTGACTAAAATGTTTGGATCAATTCTGGGAATATTAGTGTGGGACCAAGCAAAAGTGTTGTTATGATCCCAAAGAAAAGAAGTGAAAGCTTCTTGTTCAGCAACATCTAAATATTGGCCTATTTTTAGAATGTGTGGGTCATCCTAAGTGTGAATATTTATTTTGATGGTCGATTCATTCAACATGGTTTGCATCTCAGAAGGTAATGACCAGTGAATATAAGAATATTTTGCACCAAGGTAGGTGATAATAAACTCATCATCTTAACATTGAATGACATTAATAGAATGTGTATCATCATCAATCATGTTAGGATATAGGAAGGGAAGAGAAGAGGGAGCCTTGCCATCACATTGATAAGTTAGAGGTCCTAGGGAAATGGTGTTCACGAAAAAAAAAAGTTAGGAGGAATGGATTTTGGATCCATAGACTCTGTAGGTGAAGGTGGTGAAGTTTTTGAATGGGGTGGGGAATGTTTTTGTCCTCAATGAGTTCAGCTTGGGCCTTTCTATAAGGTAGTTCAGAAAATCCAATACCACTACAGCTTTATGCTTATGAGTGGTGCATGGAATGATAGTATGACGGTCGTGTTCATAAAACCAAAGCCAAATCCCTTATAAGCACATCGATGGAGGAATGTGTGGGTAAAGTGGCTATTGGTGAGAAATTGAATGTCGAGGAAAATGGTCAAATTTGGGAAGGTGGCTTAGGTGATTAGGTAGAGGTATCAAGTTCCCCATACGTTAAGTTGATGCGAAGGTGGGGAGGACCAGAGAATAAAACCTCATCTATGCTTTGTGATCATAGCGAGTATGTTGGTGAAGTTTACCATACTCTTGAGGAGTAACGAATTTTCAATGTTATAAAGGTGGTACTCTCCCGCAATGAGGCATTGAAAAACACCCTCTAAGGGATCGTAGTTGATATGTGGGTATTGGGAATGGATGAATAACTAGACAGGTTGGGAAGAAGAAGCATTAGTTGTTTGAGAAGTAGATAGGTTGGCTAATGGATCAGCTACAAAAGCTATGGCAGCAAAGTGGGAATATATGAGTTAGTTGTGGAAGATGTAGCAATAGAAGTGGTGGATGAGGTGACAAACAGAAGAAGAAGTGATAGTAGTGGTAGACACCTTAACTGTTATAAGGACATCATTGGGACGATACAAAATATTATAGGTATTGAATGGTTAAGGGTCAGCTAGAATGGTATAGGTGTGCCCTTCATGTTCAAATTTTAAACAATGGTGTAAGGTTGAAGGAACATAACCTATGGCTTGAATCCAAGGTTGGCCAAGTAGCATGTTGTACTCGAATTCCCCTCTAAGACATAGAATGATTTAGGAATGGTATGGGGGCCCACACGAATGTGGAGAATGATGGTGTCAAGGGTGGAAGTCAAAACATCATTGAATGAATGCAGCATAATTGGGTAATTATGCATATAATTGGTAGGGATGTGCATTTGGTTGTATGCATGAGAGGAAATGATTTTAATATTGGCACTGCCATCAATTATAACGCATCGAACATGTATATTATCAATGTAGATGGAAATAAATAGGGTGGGGTCAGGATCATCTGATTAGAGAGGTACAATCTCATCATCATAGAAATTGAGAGCGGCTACTTGATGAGTGGTAGTAGGTGCAGAGGAAGGGGGTGAAGTGGTGAGAGAGGCCACATGATGAGGAGTGATAATGGATGCAACAGAGAGTAGGGTCATTAGGTAGAACCTCAATAGATTGTAGGACTTCAATGAGGGCCTATCGATGAGACTCAGAGGTTTGGATGAGGTTATACAAAGACATTTTGAGAGGAGACTAGTGTAACTATTTAAGTATTGTACGATGGGAAACCCCATCATAAATAGGGTATGTGGGTCCATGGATGGTGATTTTTGGTGTAGGTGTAGATGGAATATTGGGTAAAAGAGTAGTAGATGAGTTGGTTGCTTTCTCCTTTCCTTTTTCCTTCTAGGATCGAGTGGAAATTTGAACCATATTAATTTGTGGTAAAGGAGAAAGTGAGTCGTGATAGGTGTAGCGACATGCCGGGAAAAATATGGTGAGGGCATATACTGGTTTTGTGAAAATAATGCAGCACATTGACATTTTAGTGGAGGTTTGGATAGCTCTCTTATGTGGACCATATTGATCTCAAATGTTCAAAGAGGATAAAAGGGTTATGAGGGGGATATGAATTTCATTGAATAATTACGGGAAAAGGATATGTGGTGATAGGTGCGTGTGAAATAGGGTCCTCATCTAAAATATCATCATCATCAAACTTTTCTTCGAGAGGACATAGTTGGAGAATAATAGTTTTAAGATCCTTATAGTTTTCCACATCATGCCATGGAACACGATGGTAAATTTAAATTTCAGTATCGTCAAACCCTTCTAGTTTAGATTTAAGTGGGTTGTAAGGTCTAAGTGGTGGCAATGTGATGATAGAGATTTCCAAAAGGTTGGCTAAGTTGTTGGCGTAAGACCCTCACCAATGGATGACAATTTGAAGTAAGTTTGGGTCTATATGTAAGTGTGGGTGACTTTGGTGGGAAAGGTTCCACCGGAGATGGGACCAAAGGTTGAGTAAGTTTGACCACTTGTTTGGTAAATAGTACGGTTTTAGGTTTGGATTGCACCTTCTTGGGTAAAGATGTAGCAGAGTGAACTAGTTGTTGAAGTTGGTGTAGGTTTAAATTCCTCTTTGGAGGGTAGTGGATTCCTTGACTTTGGTTGCACCTTCTTGGGTAAAGGTTAAGAAGAAGTGTGTGATGTAGAAGGGAAGGCTGATGGCGAAAGGGGCCAAAGTTAGCTAATGTGATAATGGAGGTACGGTGAAGGTTGTAGTAAGAGGTAATGTGGAAGGTACTTGGTTGAAGAGAAGATAATTACATAGGTAATGATGAGGATATTGGAAGTGGTGTAGGTATAGGAGGTAGAAATGATGTAGGTGACGGCGAAGGTGTAGGCTATGCAGTAATTTGGCTGAAATAGAGGATTATGACTAGGAGGTGGACTGTTGTGTTTTTGGTTTACCTTAGGTAGGAGGCTACTTGACCAAGGTTGATGGGTGGGGACCTAGGATAGATGGAAGTGGTGAAGGTGACAGAGGGGTAGTGGGTGAAGCTCTGTATGCGGCCTAAGAGGTTGGGTCTTCCTCTTAGGTGGGGAAATATTCTTTTCAATGACTTTTGAGGATGTGGATAAATCTATTTTACCAAGAGGATGGATCAGGCTTAATGTTGGCATGACTCCTAATGTGGTAATGGGTCCGAAGTAGAGGAAGATATAGGTGCAAGAAAGTTTTTATGCATAGGAAAAAGTTCATTTGATGGTAAAGGTTTAGGTGTGGGCGAGGGTGATGAAGAAGAGGTTGCTACAACTGGCATGGGCATGGTGGGTTTGGTTATCTAAAACACCTTTGGATAGATCGTGGAAGTATCGCTTAAAAATTTACATTTTAGTTGAGAAAGGAAGCCAAAGGCATCCCCGGAGAATGAAATTTTCAACATAATCCAAGTGGTCAGCCAAACATGAAAATGACACCGTTGTAGGAGGGGATTATGTTGATTTGGTAGTAATCCTTGTAAAGAATTTTTGTGAAATAGGGAAATGGTTTGCTTCAGAATCTATGGGTAAAAGAGACGAGAGAAAATCAATATGATCCTTGAAATCCAATGGATAATTGTCACCAATAGAAGCGACACTACTAATGGATCCCCATGGGTACGGGAGATGACAAGTTAGATATGGTAAGTTCATCATTTGGTGAATAAGAAGGTAAGCATGTCTCTCCTATGGGTATAAGAGTAAGTACTATGGGTTGTTCATTAGGTTAAGAGGTGAGTGGGGAAACTGCATCAGTGGATATGGTAGAATCTTCCATGGGTGAAGGAAGAAATAAGGGAGACTCCTATGTGGGTAAAGGAATAGATGAAACAATTCCCTCCATGGATGAAGGAGCTTGTGAAATAATATCCTCAATAGATGGAGTAGGAGGAAATTGAGCATGGAGAACTAGTATGATGTCGAAAATAGCATGAACCTCACAAGTGTTATTGTCATTGGTTGAGGTTTCACTAGTTTGGTTAGACAACGGGGTGTGATTTGGGAACGGATTCTTGAAGATGTGAAGGTTATGATTAGCTGGTGCATTAGGATTATCCAAAATGAGATATCCATTATCTAACATTTCTTGGACAATATTTTTAAAATTTATACAATTATCATCGCTATGACCTACAACGCGATGATAGTTTTGGTAATCATTTTCTTTGTACCATGCAGAAAAGGCCAAGAGGGTCCAAAACTAGTATGTGGTTTGATGGGTAGAAGAGTGGCTGATCTAGCTTTTAGAAGTTTTTCTAAAACTAAAGAGTAGGGTTCTCCTATGGGTGTAGATTTTTGTAACTCCCCTTGAACTAAAAATCCTAAATAGGAGAAATATCAGAAGAATAATTTGATTGGTTAGATTAGTGAGATGGGCCAAATTTCAAAACTACTATGTTGGAAGATCCTTTTTCTTTAGAGGAATTATTTTGCACTTTGGAAGAAGAAGAGGTATTGTTTGATTTAAACGTGGTATTCTTGTTACGCAATTGTATCTTCTTCTCTTCAATGGTGTGAATTTCAAGTTTCGAGCTATGGTGAATGCCTCCTCAAACGTGTGGAAGGTTTGAAATTGGAGATTTGGTGAGATGTGTCTAGCACAAACCCCGTGAACAACTCTATTAATTTGGTTTGAGACAGGTTGGAATGTGAGTCTGGTTGATCTAATCACCAACAAGTGAAAAAATCTGCGATAGATTTGCCTTCATATTGGTGTGTCATGTAGAAGTTGGTCATGGTGACCTTCTTGACAATATTGATAGAAAAGTGGTCTAGGAAAGCTTGAGATACTTGGATGAATGAGAAAATGGAGTGCCTAAGTAGAGCACTATACCAATCCAAAGTAGGTCTTGTCAACGAAATTGGAAATGTTCGTAGGAGTAATGTGTCATCCTAAGTGATTAGATAACACGTGTTTAAAAGATCACAAGTGTTGCTGCGAGTCTTCTTTGTTGTTGAAGCAGCTTGAATTTAGGCATTTCCTAATAGGCATTTCCCAATGCGTAGGGTATGGATGAATCGAGAAAAGTGAATAAGCTCATTATAGATCTCATCGTAAGTTAGAGCATTACACGAGCCAAAGACAGAGGCTTCTAATGTCTGCATCTTTTCCATCATCATTTTGATAATATCATTGGTAGGGTGTGATGACTAGGCACCCCCTGCATTATAAGAGGGTAGATGAGGAGGGTATGACATGGGCGGTATCCTATTATGTGGTGGTTTTGAGTACAAAAATTGTGAGGAAGGAATGTAGGCCGGAATATATGTAGATGGAGAGTATCATGAATAACTGATAGATGAAATAGGGGGGCTATTGGTGACAAGTGTAGGTAGATGGGGTGGAAGTAAAGAATATCATAGATATCCGAGGAAGAGGATGCGAGATGGAAAGGACAATGTTTTGGAGGGGAGTATGGGTTGTCATCATCATTGGAGGTTGAGATGCAATAGATATATGAGTCATGGCAGATGCAGATAGACTAGATTCAAGCGCATTGATAAAGGCATGATTGACATTATAGGAGCTACAGATGTCAAAGGCGTGATAGATGTCAAAGGTGTAGCAAATATCGATGACGTAGGGTCAAGTTGAGACACCACATGTGGTAAGGTGGAAGAGGGTAAGGCCAAGCTAGTAGTAGGCGATGCGGCATGGGGGTGAGGGTAGCGAGAATGGACACATGCATGTCATATACAAGTTGTCCTAACAAATCAGTGGGTAGATGAATGAGTGAGATAGTCTTGTAGAGCAAAGTGGGGTTATGATCAAGGATTCTTACAAACTCCTCATCACCAATGGGTATGGAAAGAGCCTAATTGGGGTCCATAGGTGATGAGATTGAAGGGGGCAATGGGCTAGGTGGGAGCGGCTTGTGCATAGCATGAAACACGAGAGTGTTATCTTGTTTACTGAGTAAAAAAACATGTGACAAATGATAAAATAGGTATTATGAGCTTCTCTAATGATGTGGAAACATAGAAGTAATGGGGATAAATTAGTCCAAAATGAGTGATTATATCATTGTTATGATTGAAAATTCGAATACGAGACCGATGTCGATTAGGTAATCGATGCCAATATAAGGGTAACCAAAGATCGGTTAGCTTAGACGATGTCACCTACTTTTGAATAATAAGGGATTCAAATATTTAGTAATGACAGGTGAAAATGGGTCAACCTAGATCCTGAAAATGATATCAGAGACTAAAGAGTGGGATAAAAATGGTATAACCGTAACATTCCCATTTTAAGACTTTAGAAACGGAAATTTATTTTTTTACATAATGTTCTCTATTCTAAATTAACATGATTTAGAACACACATTCCAAATCCAATCAATATTATAACAAAAACTATGTGTAGCTTTAAATGACTTGGTGAAACACCGATCTCTCATTTCATGACTCCTGGTATCATACCGATCTCTCATGTTAGCCTTATAATGTGTATGCTACATATACTTGGTTCTATAACCCTTCCGGAGGTATCAAGTGATTGGTTTAAGAGGCCTATCTAAATATTGGTTACCAATATTCATCGAAATCCTGCTTCTTCAAATAAGTGACATAGGACAATGCAATCGATAGCTTGTGATACTTTGGCCAAAGATTTTAAACATATTGTTCATTTTTATATTCTAAGATAGCATACTCATAAAACGGAATATTTCCTTCACCTTACTTGATTTGTTATCTAGAATGGTCTTTACTAACTTCTCGTCCCCACTTGTTCAAGGTTTAACCCTAGATAAGATTAGCAACATGTCCTAGTGTGGAGGACTATTTATGGTGACTAAAGGTACTTAGACATACTCAATCGACTTATGTTGATTGGGTGTGTCTATTTATCCTAAGTCAACATGAGTTGACCCCGACACTAGGTCATGCCCCTATCTCTACCTAGGGCAGAAATATGATCAAGTCAAAATTTATGTTAGTCTAGTTAAATAAACTTGAAAGGGTGTTGAAACATGTCAATTGCAACATAGTATCCTCGTGAATACCCTAGTCATCACAAAGGTACTTTACTGTAATTGGCATGTGCAAACACCCATCTCAGATTTTTTCCTCATCTAGACAAACATACCTTAGATAGAAAGTTATATCTTATTAGTTTCTTCTTTATAGATTAATTACAGCAACCCTACTTGAGTAACTAGGTTCCTTAATCATTAAGATTCAGATTTAAGACTGCAATAAATGAAGTTATGTAGATAAATCTGCTTTCTATCTAATTCATATGCCATGATTTAAACTATTGACATTCTGATTCATGTTTTTCATAATAGATCCAACACACTAGAGAGTGTTGTTTGCTTACCCACTTACTCAAGCCATAACTTATATAAGTTCTGAGAAAGTTCTTTTTATATTAGACTTCATTGAAATGAAGTCTAATCCCATTTATTTTTCCTTCCCTACATTCCTATTTTAGTTAAGGAATTCTACATGAGAAAGCACACCCTTTCCAACTACAGATAACATTCAGGATTCATATCAAAAAGGTCTTTAGATTAAGACTAAGATTATTTTCAAAGGAATTTGTCTTTCCTTTCCCTTATTGTGGGTTAAAGTCCATAATAAACCCATTGTACATTATAAATTAATATCAAGTTAAATTCTCATACCAACATTTTATTTAAATATAGTCATAGAGATATAGTTGAATATCATGTAATAATGTCAACTTTGTAAGTTGCATCTTCACTAGAGAGGGTAGTACATCTTAACACCTCTGATCTCTAATTATTCCATTCCAATCATAAAAGTATGTTACTATTATTTCCAGTCATTCATGCCAAAAGTATTTTCATCAAGTACAAACAAATATCACACATCTTTTATTCAAAGAAGGATTCATACATTTACAAGTCCAAACACTTCAGACATTACTAATGTCAAACAACAATATTTAAATCAAATTCAGATACAAATTTCTTTTCCATCAAGTACATTTCAGTAATGAACCATATTTCATCATAAAAAGATCCAATCTCTTTGATAAACAAATGTAACTTCCTAAAGATCTTTCTCCTTCATCACTTACAAAGTCCATCTGCAAAATTTCTAGCACGATCAATTCATTGAACTGATCATGATAAGCACTAAACATTAAATCAATGTGCTTTTAGCTAACTGTATCATAAAAAGAACTCTATGTTATGAAATACTCTTAAGTAATTTAGAAAGACATATCTAAAAGGAGTTACAATACTCAAATTAAAGAGAGAAAGAAAGAGATATTCCAAAACAAAAGTAAGGTTAGGTCAAGAATATAACAACTTCAACCTTTCATACTATTGTCTTTTATCAAAGGAATTAAAATAGTAATTCAGATAAGTAACATTTCATCAAAATCTCACTATTATTTTCATACATTTCTTTTCATGATCACTCATTCAGTTAAATCTATTTAACGAAGGAGATAACTATCCTAACTATCTTTTAGGCATAGTTCAACAGTAGATCATTACAACAATACTTCCATCTTAATATTTCATTAACCTAAATTCATCCTAAATTCTGAGATGCCAATAATCAAAATTAAAAGCATAAGAATAAGTTTAGGATGATCCAAAACCTCATATCATTAAATGTGTCTCATTCCGAGTATCCTAATACTCAAGCTCAAATTAGGAACCAATTTAAGTTAAATTCAAGAAAACTAAAACATACCTCATGAAAAGGTAAGATCTTTTTAGCAAGAAAATGAGTCGACACTCAATCCCAGAAGGATACAACATTGATATTGTTAAGTTAAGAGATTAGAATGGCAAGGTTTATCATTCAACTCCAACTCAATTAACCATCTAAATATTCTCTACCAAACACAAAGATCTATTTAGAATATTCCAACCAAACATAATATTCCATTCTATTATTTTCAACTTCAACTATACTGTCCAAATAGCAATCTGCAATCAATCTTACCAAATAGACCCAAAGTTGCATAAGGAACAGACCAAAGAAGGACAACACCTTTACCAAGTTCAAAGGATGAAGAAGGTTAAAGGAAAAAGAGAGAGATTACTTCCTCATAGTTCTAAGCATGATTATAAAGAGAACCTTGAGAAACCAATAACCTATATCGATAAGGTCATTGATCAAATGTTATAACTACATAGACAAAACAGATATATATAGTCAAGGTTCAAATTGAATGAACAACAACCATGAGAAGAAAGGAAATGATGAAAAACAATCATTTTGTTACTCTTCATCATTCATGGAGACGGTAAAGATAGCCTTGACTTCCATAGGATAACAAATAATCCATTTCCCAAAAGATACAGAGATGAAAGGATTAACTTAACAGAAGGGTATATCTCGAACAAACTTCCAAACTTAGGTCTCAGTAAAGGAAAGGAAGTTTATAATATGATTTAACCAAAATAGGATTCATCGTTACCTTTTTCATGAAGAACATGGCCAAATATCTGAAAGAATTGAAACTAGGTTTAATGGCCCAAATTCTAAGAAACATGCAAACTAAAATACATCCAAACAATGACAATAGAACTATCAAGAAGTTCAAGTTGGCAACAACAACCGAAAAATAGTAAGCCAATACCCAAGGGAGTTTTTCCCTTCTTAGCACCTAATGCTAAAATTTCACTGGTTACCCAATGACCCAATAATGTAGAAAACTGAATAACTTTTCCCTTATTGGCTTTCAACAATCAGGCTTCGTGAAACAAATGAACAATTCCAAGAAAAAGTGGAAGTATACATTTGCAGGCTTTATAGAAAATAATAACCGGAATAACTTAAACACATCCATGGACACATTAAACCACAAACCACACAACTCCCAACAATTTATCTATCCTAAATAATCTCAGGGCCCGAATTCGAATAGAAAGAATACAAACAAAACCTGGATCCTCATTCACAAATAGTGAAAGAAATCGAAAAAAAATTCCAAGTTAGAGCATTACATCAGTACTCAGAAGAACATGTTTAAGAAGACTTCACATAATTTTTTTCCCCTAAGGATTCAAGTAAGATTCAACAATAGTCAAGGTATTCAAAACAATTTAATAACTAAATTTTTCCAACCGAAATAGAGCAAGTTCCACATATTAAAGCAAACCAAGCCACCTACACGATTTAAACAATTTAACCAGATCTCAAACATTTTTTCGACTTGATCCCAAGCCCATGCAGAGAGACTAAATCATAACCCAACTATCCATACAAGAAAATTGAAACCCAAATCATACTTTCCATCATTTCAATAGGGTCAATAAAGCATTTCCAAAACAACACAAAAACCACAAGCAGAGTAATCTTTTCAACATAACAAAACCAAATTATTCCCAAGAGTAGAGTTCTCTTAATGAATCATTTAAGTAAAAGCATAAAACTTAATGGATATAGCCTATCATGCCTGATAGTGCTTTTCCTTCACCGATTCATAGAAGATCCCCAAACAGAGCTTCAATAGCTTCTTCCTTTCCACAAAATGTCAAAAACCTTCAACACTTTCCAATTCTTTTATAGTTTCCAAAGTGCCCACTCAAATAGTTTCATGTAAAGCAAGAATAACAAATCATGCAAGAATTGAACTGGAGGTTTGAAGAGCAGAAACAACATCATGCAGATCTCGGCTCAAAATGAACAAAATATCAAAACAACCAAAACCCCCTCATGCACCTTCCTAGGCATTTTTTTGTCGATTTCAAAAACATTAAATGCTCAACAGACTCGCGCCTCCTCCAATTTCCATGCCACCGCCATCTCTATATTTAGTAATGACTAAATTATTTTTTTTGCATACAACTAAACTTAGCTGAGGTGCCAACTCAGCCCTCTCTATTTTTCCTCATGCCCATGCCAAAATTGGTAGCACCAAAGGATAAGGCTGCATTAACTCCCAATTAATGTCTAGAAATCGATGCCACCGACCAACTCATTTACCATGTCGTTCCATAGGTCCCCTTAGGTTAGCCATTCCCTTAGTTAGGTTAGACACTAACTTAGGAAATCAACATAGGTCCATAGGCAGGTCCATAGTCCCTCTTAATTATTTTTCATCCAAATTAACATAAGAACATATTAACTTAGGTTAGGTTTAACCCTTAGGATAGAGTCACTAGTTTTAAAACATAGTTATATTAGGTCCAAAGTCCCTAATGACAACTCATCATAAAATAATAGAAAAGAAGAACCAAATTTGTTATTAGATTAAATACGAAGTAGATATCCTTGAAGAGGGTCATTCATAACCTTCACACACTCTAGATCCAAAAACTCTTACATCTGTCCAAATTGGACAACATGATAAAAAGACATGTAAATGTTGTATATATCTTTCCCCAGGATAGATATAGACAAGCAAAAGAATATGGAAAATCAAAGGAACTCAAAATGGAGTGTTGACAAGGGAAAATTCGCACCTAAGGTGTAGGTAAAGGGTGCACAACACAGAGTGTTGACAAGGGATAATTCGCCCCCCAAGGCGCAGGTAAAGGGCGCACAAAACGGAGTGTTGACAAGGGAAAATTCGTGCCCAAGGCGCAGGTAAAGGGCGCACAACACGGATGTCGACACAAATATGGATGCACCTTTGGCGCAGGTAAGAGAGTTTCAACACAAATATGGATGCACCTTTGGCACAAGTAAGAGGATGTCAACACAAATATGGATGCGCCTTTGGCGCAGGTAAGAGAGTGTCGACACAAATATGGATGCGCCTTTGGCGTAGGTAAGAGGATGTCGACACAAATATGGATGTGCCTTTGGCGCAGGTAAGAGAGTGTCGAAACAAATATGGATGCATCTTTGGTGCAGGTAAGAGAGTGTCGACAAAAATATGGATGCGCCTATGGCACACCTTCAGGAGGTGCGACATTCTCAAAGACCTGACGACAGAAGCACTCGACCCAGATATTCAGACGGCCATAACTTTTCACAGGGAGCTCGATTCACGCAAGGTTGGACTTTTTGGAAAGCTTACAAGGTCCTCTATCCAACTACAACTGGATATATTTAATTGGGTGAGAAAAATTCTTAAAAATGCAAAATACAGTTCGCCACTTTTTGGGTTTGCTAGGGTTCTCACCTACCACCATAATGAGATAAATTAAATGCAACCTAGAGGTGGTTGGGGTATATTTGGAATTCCTCTCTCTTTTCTCTCTCATTCTTCCTATAAATTGTAAGGAGGGGATTCTTTCTAAAGGTTTGAAATTCTTGTTTTTCCCCTCCCTTCTTCTCTTTGGCAGGTGAATTTGTGGAGTTCAAACCTCCCATCTAAAACTATAATGCAACTTTGCCTCTTGGCATTTTGTAGTGTATTATATCAATCTTCTGAGTAAACAATACATGTCTATGGATGATTCTCAACCATCCCTATGTTCATTTGCATCCTCCTGATCTTTCACTGCAAATCTGTTATCTGTGCATGATCTTGCATTACATTTTAATGGTTTGTGTTTATTGGCAAGACAGATGTTTCTTCATTCCTCGGTGCATCACCTTTGTAGTTTAGGTTTTATTTTATGCATCTTCTTACCTTGTCTCCTTGGAAAGTTAGTTTAGGTTTTGAGTAAACCCTCTACATTTTTACGTGTGCATCTGAACAGAGGAATAGGAACCGGCCTTCATCCAGAGAGCTTTTCCGATTTCGCAAGGTCCCACACTTGGGAAAAGCTCCATGTTATGCAATCACACTGAGAGTCTCAACCCATCAAGTTGCAGACAAATGTGGTGTTGTGATGTGCCATCAATAGTTTTGGCACACCCGGTGGGACCAAGAGGTCATTCCATAGGATTTGAAGGAATTTTCAAGAAATTCGGACTAAAAAATTACAAGTTTTACAATTTCAGATTTTTCACCTTCCAGCTGAACTTTGAAATTGATTTTCAAGGACTTAACTTGCTCAAAACAAGTCAAAATTTCACCAGTTGATAGATTAGGGGATAATCTTCAAAAGGGTATTCTTAGATTTTTGAGATTTGTACTTTCAAAATTTCATGGTTTTTGGTATTTCAGATTTCGAGATTTCGTAAATCTGCATTTTCGGTTTTCGGACCTGCATTCCAAATCAATTTCCAAACCCTAAAATCAAAAATATACAGTCTTTCAAAATTTTATTTTTAATATTGTCGTTTGGTGTGTAACTTGCAGATCCATCCTTTTGCGGCTCGTTCTCTCTAACACATCTAATGACTCCGAAGGGATAGAATTCAACGGTGTAGCAACAAAAGTTGCCTGGCATATGAGAAGAATTTGAACCAGTGTCCGATAATCAAGAAGAGGGGATATTTTTCCACTTGTAACTATCACCAGGAGGAGAAGGGAGAGGAAGAAGACCACGAAGATCACCATCTCCACCTAACCGGATTTTGTCTACACCTCCACCCTCGGTAGACCTTTTCTCGCATCAACAAGGGTTCTCGTGCCAATCGAATGGCGTAACCACCGAATACCTTTTTAATTTCACTGGCAGCAGCCCACTTTCCCTCAATGCATAGAATCCAATTCCAATTTCAGCATTGAAGAACATTCCATTTTTCACTGGAGAAAATCATACCACTCTTGGTGATCATGTCAAAGACATTGCTAACGTTTTTGTAATCCATGAGATAAATGAAATGGATGTTGCTGTCAAATTGTTGGCATCTTCATTCAAAGGGAAGGAATTGCAATGTTTTAGGATCCTTGGAGCTGTACTATCCAAAATTGGAATCGCTTATGCATAGTTCTCCATGAGCAGCTTTGGAGAAAAGGGACACAATTTGTCTCTACTAGAACAATTTACAACTATCAAGAGAGCTCCCAATGAGTAGCTGACTGACTTCAACTTCAGATTTCAAAGGTCTTGGGATAGGATTCCAATGGTTGCTAGGCCAACAGCTGAAGGTGCTTTTCTATACTATCTTAAGGCTTTGAATTCTGATATTTCTATGTTAATTCAATCTATGGGAGGCATAACCTTACCTGCTGCTTATAGCATTGCCATTAGGGCTGAAAACTATCTTATTCAAGCTGGTAAGTTGGCTCCTAGGCCTCCCATGCCCTTGTATCCAAACTTAGAAAATCCAAGCACTAGTCAAACACCCACTTTGGCTCCTATTCCCACTCCTAGAAATCAAAGTTCAAATGAAACTTCTACTTCATCCTCTAGTGCTTCAAATGAACTCCAGGAGGTTATGAAACAATTACAGAACCTTGGAAATGAGCTAGTGACTATCAAAAGACAGCAAGCTCAAAGTGCTAGACCGTATCAGCCTCAAGCGCAGTACCAGGCTAGGCCACCATACCAGCCCAATAGGCCACCCAATCCAGCTGCAAATCAAAGCCAAGTAAGGCCTCCCGCTAATAGACCATTTCAGCCCTATAACCCCAATGTTGCATCTAGCTTCTAAAGCATTAGTGCTAGTGCAAAACAACATAGCTCAAGAGTATGATTGGTGTTTCCCATGCAATGAACCTCACAACCAATCTATGTGCTTCAATGGTGCTTTGAACCAAGCCTTGATGGTGACAACTACTAGCGTAGAGGGTGAAGTGAGTCAAGAAACAAATCAGCAACAAGGGACATCTCAACAAAACATAGCTCCAAATGATACCGCACTTGCGAATTGGCAAGCTGAGGATTTTTGTGGCATGAATCAAACAATTTCTCAGAGTGTAGTAGCTAACACAAGATCAAAGAAGAGGAATATTGGTGAAGGGAAGTCATTGGCTCCAAGTGATCTACAACCTTCCATCACTCCACAAGGTGTTGGTAAGAAAATACGCCCAAATATGCAAGGACAGCCCAAACCACCTTCTAAACCAACTCAAATGCCAGTTGTTGCTGCCCATGCACAAGAAAGGAATGTGCAGGCTAAAGGGCAGCAAAGAGATATTTCATCCCCATTTAGCATCATTGATCAAATGAAGAAGACAAATGTGAATATATCAATGTGGGAATATTTGTCCATCCCAGACAAAGAGATCTTCTACAAGCTGCCATGAAGAATTGGTCAACTTCAAACCAGCAGGTCCATATGCAAGAGAATGTCCTCACAAATGCTGCTCAGCCTAAAGGGAATCATGGAGGAAAACAAGGTAAAGTTTTGAAACCCCCTCCATTCTATGTTTCATTAATCATTGGGGATAAACTAGTACACAATTGCATGATTGATTCTGGGGCAAGTAGTTCTGTCATGCCCAAGCAAATAGCTGATCAGCTAGGTCTCCAATATGAAGTCATATCAAAGGGGGTAGTGCAATTGGATGGGACAGCAGTAGCAACGGTGGGAGTGATTAAAGGTTTGAATCTTACCTTGCATACATGCCCCAACGTTACCGTTTTACAAGATGTGTCAGTGATAGACTTACCACCACTCTTTTCCCTATGCTTATCAAGGGATTTCACAGCTAGAATTGGAGGCTACTTATCTGCTGATTGGTCACACATGTTGTTCAGAACAAGATATGGTACTAAGGTCACAATCAGATCTAAACCAATTACAAACTTTCATATTGAGCCTCATACTCCAAGCCAAATCAATGCCAATTGTTCAACATTTGATCAAGAAGATTATCAAAGCACAGATGAAGTTAACACCAAAGTTGGAAGCATCCCAGATTTGACTCTTGATGAATGGGAAAGTAAGGTACACGCTTTTGATCCCTACCAAGAAGTAGAAGAATTTGAGCTAGGATTCTATTGCATACATGAAGAAAACCAACCTATTCCTAGCATCACCAAAATAGACCATAAGGATGACAATGAGGTATGGCAATTATTTTTCGATGGATCAAGGAGTAGGAAAGGTGCAGGAGGAGGAGCTATGCTTGTTTCACCTCAAGGCATCAAATATTATTCAGCTTTCTGTTTCCAGTTTTCCTGTTCAAACAACATAGCTGAATATGAGGCCTTGATTCATGGACTTCATTGGGCTAGGAAAAAGGGCATAAAGAGCTTGTAGGTGTTCGGAAATAGTGAGTTGATCATTAACCAAGTCAGGGGACAACATGCTACAAAGAATGACCTGCTGAAGAACTACAAGAATAGGGTATGGGACCTCGTTGAGGATTTCAAAGCTTTCAACATCGTGTCCATACCTAGGAAGAAAAATGAAGCTACAGATAGGCTCGCAGCAGTTGGAGCAACATTTGATGTGGTTGACAACATCAGAAGGGAAAAAACACAGCCACATATCCATGTGATTGTGAGGCCAGCAGTTCCAGATAATAACACAAGTTGGCAGTGTTTGAGAACGATCAACAGATCATCAATTTCTTACAAGAAGAGGCTGAATTCTCAGCTAGGAATCAAGACAGATTAGAGCAGCAGTATGGGGATCAAGTAGTGCAGTTGTGGACAAACAAGCTTCCCAAGGGTTTAGTAACATTGGAGTCTATCTTCAACCCTAACGACCGCCTCCGTAAGGTAAAGGCTAACATACAAAGTCAAGAGAGAAGATTCGAGATCCACTTCGTTGGGGAAGGCAAAACACTTCAAATTGGCAAAGTGGTCACTGAAAGCAGAGAAATCATATTTCATACAACTTTGCCAAGAATTTCCAGATGCCTTTGCTTGGAGCTATGAAGACTTGAGAGGTTTCAATCCGAAGTTGGCACAACATACCATAGAATTGGATCTAGATGCTAAACCCATCGTAGAAGCAATGCGACACCAACCCTCACATTGAGCCTCTAATGAAGAAAGAGCTAAACAAGTTAATAGAGAGGCAAGCATTATATTCCCGATCAAGCACTCAAGCCGGGTTGCAAAACTTGGTTCCCGCTCAGGGAAGAAGAGCAGAGAAATCAGCCGTGTGTGTAGACTTTTGAGACCTCAATAGGGCATCTCTTAAAGACCATTACCCACTTCCTTTAATGGAACAAATATTGCAAGTGGTATCCGGTTCGAGAGATTGTCTCTCTTAGATGGCTACTCAGTGGTATAATCGGTAATGGTGAAAGAAGATGACTAGTTCAAGACAGCTTTCACCACCAAATGGGGTACATATGCCTACAAGAAGATGTCATTTGGGCTATCAAATGTTGGAGCCACTTTCCAAAGGGCAATGGATATGGAATTCAAGGGGTTGATCAATAAAATAGTTCTCGATATATATTGATGACATCACCGTATTCTCCAAAATGCGTGGATCACCTCTTTCATTTGAGGCGGTATTTCAGAGGTGTAGAAGATTTGGGGTATCATTGAATCCCAAAAAATGCATATTCTTGGCTCACGAGGGAAAACTTCTAGGCCATATTGTTTCAAAGGAGGGTTGACGATTGACCCAGAGAGAGTTGAAGCAATTCGAGTGTTGCCATTGCCAAGTCATAAGAAGGCTCTTCAAAGCTTCTTAGGAAGGATCAATTTTGTCCACAGGTTTGTTCCAAACTTTGTAGCTCTTGTAAATCCAATAACGTTGATGTTGAAGAAGAGAATGGCATTTAAGTGGAGAGCTGAAGGCAAGGCAAGTTTTGAGTCAATAAAAGAGGCTATATCTCAAGCTCCAACTCTCGTTAATCCATACTTCTCCAAGGACTTCATGTTATATACCTTCGGTGGTGGAGACACAATTTCTACAATCCTGGCACAACAAAATAAAGAAGGATTAGAACAACTAGTTGCTTTCTTCAGTCAAGGCTTGGAGAAATATGAAACTAGGTACTCTTTCATTGAAAAGCATGTCCTTGCAGTGATTAGGAGTTTAAAGAAATTCAAGCACCTAGTCTCAAACAATAAGATCCAATTATTGGTCTCTCATGCGGGAGTCAAGGACTTCCTTCTAAACAAGGATCTGAATGAGAAACGTGCAGGATGGATCACTCGTGTCATGGAATATGACATCAAAATTAAGGTCACTAAACTAGTACATGGAAAAGGACTATGTGAACAACTAGCTTTGAGTCGGCAAGTTGAAGTAGGTGATGAAAAGAGACCTGCCTTGGTACTACAGGATGGTCAAGAACAAGAAAACGATGATGTGCCCGCTCCTTTTGGACTCAAAATATGATACACTTCCTACGAGATAGGCCTATGTCCTCCGTAAATGAGCAAAACAAAGAGGAGATACTTTAGATTACAAGTTATTCCATATGTGCGTGTTGATGGTGTTTTGTTTAAAAAGACATCAATGGAGTTCTATTGAGGTGCATTGGGACAGTCAAATTGAGAGGGTGTTATGAGATTTTCACGATGGAGATTCTGAGGACATTTCACCCCACGAGTAACAAATCTCAAGATAATGAAGGTAGGATATTATTGGCCGACAGTTGTTCAAGGATCATTATACATGGATAAGAAAGTGCAAGAAATGTGCACTCTTCACAGAAAAGAAAGACTAGCAAGAGACTTCCATTGCACCCAATTTTGGTTGACCAACCATTTATGCAATGGGGATTAGACTTCATTGGGCTCATAAATCCAAACTCAAGCCAAGGCCACAAGTGGATTCTCATGGCAACAGACTATTTCACCAAGTGGACCAAGGCAATAGCGCTCAAAGAAGAAAACGAGTCTAATATACTAGAATTTTATGAAGGAATAGTGACCAGGTTCGGTGTGTCGGCCACTATCATATCAAACAATGCATTGGCATTCATAGGTTCCAAGATTACAGAATGGGCTGTCAAGAATGGAATCTATTTGAGCACCTCTTCAAACTATTACCCGCAGGGTAATGGACAAGCAGAGTCCACGAACAAGAATTTGCTAAGAATCATCAGAAGGACTCTAGATGAAAACCAAAGGACATGGCATACCAAGCTAAAATCAGCATTATGGGCTGACAGGATAACGCCAAAGAGGTCTACAGGTAATTCTCCCTACAAGTTGGTCTATGGGAAAGAGGCAGTATTTCCTATATCATTAGAACTACCTGCATTGGAGCTCATGAAGCAGTTGGAGTTGGTTGAGTTCGAACCAATGGAAGCTAGGTATGCAGAGTTGATGGAATTGGAGGAAATCAAAGAACATGTAGTTCAGACGATTGAGAAGGATCAGGCCTAAGTAAAAAGATGGTTTGACAAGAAAGTGAGAGAAAATACCTTCAAAGAAGGGGACCTAGTTCTGAAATGGGATGCAGATCGGGAAAAACCAGGAAGGCATTCCAAGTTTGATGCCATTTAGAGTGGCCCCTACATGGTCACGGGATGTAAAAGTAGTAATGCCTTCCAATTGTCTACATTGGATGGAGAAGAACTCCCGATTCCGGTTAACGGAATCTATCTTAAACATTGCTACTAAAAGGAAAAGGTTTACCCTTGTAAATATTAGCCTAGATTTCAAATTCCTCTAAGTGTGTATGCACATTGTCTTGTTGTAGTTAGGTTTCAATTTCCCTAAGTTCTCCAAAGACAGTTTCGTTGTCCTCAAAGTTGAATTTCTACAGTTCAGTATGCTCTCAAAGAAGGAGTTGCATTATCAGGCTCGGGATTAGGGATCAAGTTGGTTTCAAGTTATTGCTTATGACTCCATGCCCAATGGATCGCTAAAAGGCCACTAATCTTTTACCTAGCAGGCAGGTGATCCCGTTGAGTCGCCAAATTGTTGTATATATCTTTCCCCCGGGTAGATATAGACAAGAAAAAGAATATGGAAAATCAAAGGAACTCAAAATGGAGTGTTGACAAGGGAAAATTTGTGCCCAAGGCGCAAGTAAAGGGTGCACAACATAGAGTGTTGACAAGGAAAAATTCGCGCTCAAGGCGCAGGTAAAGGGCGCACAAAACAGAGTGTTGACAAGGGAAAATTCACACCCAAGGTGTAGGTAAAGGGTGCACAACACGGAGTGTCAACACAAATATAGATGCACCTTCGGCGTAGGTAAGAGGATGTCGACACAAATATGGATGTGCCTTTGGCGTAGGTAAGAGAGTGTCGACACAAATATGGATGCGCCTTTGGCGCAAGTAAGAGGATGTCGACAAAAATATAGATGCGCCTTTGGCACGTAAAAAGAGAGTGTCAACAAAAATATGGATGTGCCTTTTGCGAAAGTAAGAGAGTGTCGACAAAAATATGGATGCGCCTATGGCGCACCTTCAGAGGTGCAACATTCTCGAGCACCGACAGAAGCGGCACTCCGATCCAGATATTCGATGGCCATAAATTTTCACAGGAGCTCGGATTCATGAAAGTTTGGAATTTTTGGAAAGCTTACGAGGTCCTCTGTCCAACTACGATTTGGATATCATTAATTGGGTGAGAAAAATTCTTAAAATGCAAAATACAGCTTTGCCACTTTTTGGGTTTGCTAGGGTTCTCACCTACCACCATAATGAGATAAATTAAATGCAACCTAGAGGTGGTTGGGGTAGATTTGGAATTCCTCTCTATTTTCTCTCTCATGCTTCCTATAAATTGTAAGGAGGGGCTTCTTTCTAAAGGTTAGACATTCTTTTTTTGCCTCCTTTTTTCTCTTTAGTAGGTGAATTTGTGGAGTTCAAACCTCCCATCTAAAACTGTAATGCAACTTTTCCTCTTGGCATTTTGTAGTGTATTGTATCAATCTTCGGAGAAAAAATACATGTCTGTGGATGATTCTCAACCCTCCTATGTTCATTTGCATCCTCCTGATCTTTCACTGCAAATATGGTTATTTGTGCATGATCTTGCATTACATTTTAATGGTTTTTGTGTTTATTGGCAAGACAGATGTTTCTTCATTCCTCGGTGCATCACCTTTGTAGTTTAGGTTTTATTTTATGCATCTTCTTACCTGTCTTCTTGGAAAGTTAGTTTAGGTTTTGAGTAAAACCTCTACATTTTTACGTGTGCATCTCGAATGTATGAATAGGAACCGCCTTCATCCGGAGAGATTTTCTGATTTCGCAAGGTCCCACACTTGGGAAAAGCTCCATGTTATGCAATCACACAGAGAATCTCAACCCATTGAGTTGCGAGACATTCGGGGTGTTGTGATGTACCATCAACAAGAAATTATAAGCATACCTTGGATTAATAGAATTGATCTAAGGTAATGTTTTTTGATTCCTCTTAAATTATGAAAACTGAAACTCAAATTTATAATCCCGAGTAGTGAATCTATCCTACATAAAAGAGATGGATTGCTTCATTTTCAATTAAGCAAAAACACAACAGAATGTACCTATTCCAAATAGATAACTTCTTATCTTCTACAACATGATTTCCTAAGTCATAAGAGTACACCGTCTTAAGACAAAATCACATGTCAATGTTTGATCCTTCTAAAGTAAAAGTCATTACAGGTTCTAGTCATGTTAGAGGCGTTACAAGAATAGACCACGAAAAGAGCAGAAGGTAGAGAATCCTATTCTCGGAAAAAATAATCAATAATTATATAAACTGATGTTAGTTAGTTAACCGATGCCAGTAATATGATACAAATGATGTCGGTCACTGGACCGATATCGGTTGTTGTGAAATCTGGAAAGAGAAGAAAAATAAAGCTTTGGTGATTTAGATCAAATAAAAGGGCAAACCCAAATACTTAGTATGTCTATGAGGAGTACTAATACCAAAATACACTAGTCAACATGATGTGGGGTGTAAAAGTATAAGAATGAATGATGAAACGTAACTCATACCTTAAAACGCAAGCGGGAAAAAAGCTAACAAACATGAAATCCTACACTGTAGATTTTATGTTGTGGCTTATGCCATTTAGGACTGACTGTAAGCATAATAGAATATTTTGTTAACAGGGGTTCCCTATAAAAGCTGACAACTATGGCTAGTTTCAAGTAATTTTTGGTGTGGGAGATCCTTCTCTGAGATGATGACTGAAAAAATAAACTAGTTGGATCCCATTGTCAATCCTCTGATCGTGTGATCGTTGACACTTCTTCCAGGAAAGATGTTATTTAAGAATTATGTAATTTGGTTTTAGTGATTTGGTATAGAGAATGTACAAAATGTGATCTATGGTTCAATTTTTCAACCATCAGTTGGGCATGAATTCCAGCATATAGGTTTCCCATAATTTTAGATTAGCTATAATGCAACAAACTCAACAATGCAAGTGCACAAGTTTTAAAACCTAAATCCACAAATTATATTCGATGAGAAAAAAGTATGAAGAGGTTAAGGGTATGACTTTCACTAAATGCAATACAAGAAAATAAATAAGAATTCATTTTAATCCCAAAAACAAGTGTCACTAAGATAATCGGAAAAAAGAATATTTCTAGAGAAGAAGATTGATGTCAACTCATTTCAAATGAAAATAGACACACAAGATTTTCCCTAGGAATGGAAAATGTAAAGAACCCCGATGGGTCCCACTGGTGTGCTAAGATGTTTCACCTAATTTGTTTCTTTTGGTTAAAACTAAATAAGAAATAGATTAGGAGGAATATCTATGAGATGTAGGTCGAAGGTTGATTGTGCACATTGACTTTTTATCCAAGATGATCATGAATATCTTCCCTTTGGCTAGGAGGAATGGCGTATATAAGAAACACAACAAGACCACCACCAAATAGTATTAATAATATAGTTTAGTGGATTGTCTAGCTAGTGTTATATCCAAGAAGCGAGGTGCTTCCTAAAAGGTCACAATCCACTTTCAAATAAAATTTAATGAAAATATCATGAAGTAAGGAAATCCTACTGTAGTTATACGATTTAGGTATCTCGTGCAAATACAATAAGAAAATCTAATCTAACAGAAAGGTTATGATTAAATTTGGAGGTTTGGTAGGTTATTCGGGTTTCTACGTGTTTGATAGGGTCCGGGATTAATCAGTCGTTAAGGGTTACGTTTTGTTGATCGAGAGGCTCACTAGTCAAAAGGAATGAAATGACACAGAGACCAATATTGATTAGGTGACCGACATCGGTATAGAGGTGAAACCGATGGTTGTTAGGTAATCAGCTTCGGTAGAGGAAATTGAAAATAATTTGATAAAAATGGTTTTGGGGCTTCTCTTTGATTGTACAGAGAGTAAGAAGGGTGTGGTTAGGTTCATGATATTACTTGAGAAGACTCAAGGATATAGAGGGGGAATTCACGAAGGAAAAAATGATATAGGTGGTTGGGTTGGTAGATTGATGAGGAGGTGGAGATAAAATAATACAGAAGAAATAAAGTATAATGAAAGAGGTAACGAATGTATACTTTAAGCAAGAAAAATACAATTTAAATCATGTATACTTACTTGCATTTATAGATCTGGTAGGTGAAGGTGAAGGGTAGTTGATTCATGAAGAGATTCTGGAGGCAATGCCATAAAATTACTCTCGTAATGTTCCCATGAGTATTCCAATGCTCTAGAAGGAGAACTGGATGCTTTCTTAGGCATGTGGTTGAGTATTTTGTGTCATTTGGATGCTTTGAGAGGCTTTGGATTCATGCTTGAATGCAATAGTTCTCCCAAAACTGAAAATGACCAACCTGGGTAAAAGGTTTTAAAATTGTATATAAAGTAACCAATGGCGGTTAGGTGATCGGTGCCTATTGAGGAATAACCAATGTCGAGTTAAGGTGGATAAGTCTATGTTTTCCAAAAATGTCTTGATCTTTGTTATTTTTGGCATGATTGATATCCTTAATCTGGGTCTCAAGTGATAGAGTCCGCATAGATAAGTATGAGTTCTTCTAGGAGAGGAACTAGGAGTTAATGCTAGGTTTAGAATAAGTCTTAGTTTGTTAGGATTGGTATAGAATTAGTCTTAGTTAATTAATAGGTTGTGAATGGGTATTTGTGTGAGATGGATAGGTGAGTTGGTTGTAAGTGAGGTGGATGGGTGAGGTAATTAATTAATTTGATTATTGCAATGAAATTAATTAACATGTATGCACTAGGGACGTGAGTGGGTATATTATGAATTCATTTAACTCGACGGGGTTAAGGGAAGTTTTCCCAATTTTTAGTGTCTACACTAACCTATCACACCTTCTCATGCAAATGGGCCAATTGATATAGGATAACACGTCTTGATTAAAATAAATAGTGATAAAGAAGTAAAAAATATAAGGAGAAGGATACTTTAAGTAGAAATTTTCTGTTTGTACCACAATCACTACAACCAACACCAAAAAAATAGTTTAATAAGAATATTCTGAAAGAAAATATATTTAGCATGATGAGTTCTAATATATGAACAACAACACCTATGTGTTTGAAAGGAAATGCACCAACACAAAGAGTCATTGGGAGAAATCATCAACTACTAGTGGAAGAGGAAATGGAAACTTTATCTCAACAACCAATGCTCTATTCCAAGGAATATTTTTAAACATTGTGAAACATGTGATTTTAGAATCACAATAGAATGAGATGGGGGTGAATCATTCCTACAAATCTTTCAATTCATTTTCAATTTATCATTCATTATGATTTATACAACCATCCAATCAACCATGAACCAAAGATGTGTTTACTTAAGCATAGAGATAATCATACACATGAACAAGAATAAGAAAGTACACATGAATGCCAAACTTAAGTGGTAAACCCTCAAGGGAATAAACCCCACTAAAACATAAACTTTATTTATCCATGCTTCTAATTTAGTGAGGCACCAACCCCACAAGGATCACCAACCCCTAGTTTAGTAGAGCACTAACCCCTAATTTACTCAAGAAACAACTTCACAAGGAAACTATAACCCCTAAGATGACCAAGAAAAAAATTCAGCCATTTGATAAATATGATATCTGAAATATTTTTCTGCCACAACCGATGGAGATCTCCAATTCATCTCAAAACCCTTTCTCAAATCCTAGGTCTTCAAACTAGCTCTATCTTCTTCCTTGTCAACTTGTCTTACCTCTAAACACTTTCCCACATGCTGTAAAAATTTCCTAAACCTAAATCACATCTGATCATCCTTCAAATCATGTGTTTATACCTATAAAACACTCTCGTCTAGGTTGCACTTTTCACCCATGCATGACTAGCTCACCAAATGAGCTCAAACATCACTTTTATATGCATTTCTTCTCTCTAACCCAAAGGAGGTTGGTCCTTCATGATATTTTAGACCCATAAAACATTAAAAAATTCATAAAAACTTATTACAATTGTCACATATGACCCATATACATCCTCCATGTCAAAACCATTCGCCATGCACAAAAAAACCTCAAAGCCTCCTCATTAGAATGGAAAAAACCACTAATCACAAAACCATGATTATTCAAGATTCCATATTTACCACACAAGAGTAATATAGCATAAAATCATCATACATGGTTTTAAATTCACTTTAAACAATCAAATATTTTAATAAATGGGCCCACCGGCTCATTACCTTTGCAAAACACTTCTTTCTAGCACCATGATTTTACCTTTGGGCCTCAAGACCCCTCATGATGTACTCAACTATGGAATTTTAAAACTCTATGGAATTCCCATAACTTTTAGAACACTTCCAATCAAGTTATACATCATGAAACATCCATATATTCAAAGTACAACTTTTGTCTTCACCAAAACATGCTACCCAAAAACCAATTTTGCAAACTCAACTAGTTTTCACCCTTTCTGACACTTTAAAGACCTAAAAATGGATTAAATTTATGAAAAATCACCCCTCTTCACTTTCCAGGTGGTATAAATCATCAACTAATCCATTTGATTCTCCAATCAACTCAATCCTTCAATAAAACCAGTCTTGACCTTAAAATCTAGAAACCTTCTTGCTCACAAACTGACATGGAAACCACATAAAATAAAATCATCATGAAAAAAATTATACCAATGTAAATCCATATGAATATTATTTCTATAACATATTATAACTCATTCCAACTCTAAGTGGAATTCCTTTAATCAATCTAATCTTTGCAAACTACTTTTTATCCATTTTTGACTCAAGAACCGACAATGAGTTGTACATGCTCCATCACCTCAAAACTTACTTCCAAGATTAACCAAAGCATTATACATACTTATAAATTATTTCTAGGATATAATAAACCTTCACCAAGCATGAACAACTTAGGATCATCATTTTACCTCTTTTAGCCATTTGCTTTAGAATAAACATCCTTCAAAATTGACCCACAAATAACAAGTCATAACATTTGCATAATTTATCCAAACATAAAATTTTATAAAATATTGGAAATATATCTTAATTAGATTCACAACACAACTTGAATGGAGTCCTAACTCCCCGTAGTTCCTAGAATCTCAATTTTACCACAAGATGCTCCAAACTGCCCCAAAACCAATCTTCATAAATAGGGCACACATTGAAATTTTCAGCATCACCATAATCTGAAACCTTCACATAAATCAATAAAAAAACTCTTAGGTAATCATAAATTCTAATTTAGTCTTTACCTCATTTAGATAAATTTTCCATAAACCAAACTTCTTCATAAATAATCCATTTTAGGTGGGGCCAACATATCACCACATGATCTAACATACCTTTCTAGAATAATGGAAGGGTTCTATGCATCATAAAATCATCACTATTTCATTATAAATTGAAATATCTTAGTATACTCACTCTTCTGCAAGCTTCTCCTAGTTAGGGTTTAACTAGGGTTTCAAACCACTTTACCTTCTTAACGATCGTTCATAAAAATGTGACAATCAAACCACATAATTATTTTTGTGAAATATTCATAACTAACCTTATAATATATTCCAAATATCTTAGGTCCCCATGAAAATCCTACAATGCACAAATAACATCGAAGGTCCACTTTTGCTTTAAAAACACACTGAAACTTACCCAGTTTTGCTAAAACTTGCATATCTTTAAATTCATGTTACAAAATGACCTGAAACTTGTCATGAAGCATCATGAAAACATCATTTAACTTTCCATACTAACCATATATCTCATATATTCCTAAAACTCTCCATTTATTAAGACTTCCCTATGTCAAACTATTTGTTTCTCAACTACTTTCTTCCCAAGGACCCCGAAAATTCATCATACCTCCGAATTATAACCTAAAACACACCATACACATCAAGTACACTTCCACTATGTTTCTACCATTCTTGGTTAGTACTGATCATATCCATATCTCAAATTTCCATCTCATTCTCGCATGCTCTAATGCTAGAAACAAACTTGAAATAACTCGAATCAACCATGTAACCTCATGACCTCGACAATTCCGACCTCATATCAACTCATATACACATGTGAAATACATGTATGACCATGTGTGACCTCATGACACTCAATGAATCACTTGGGAAGACTCAAATCATGACTTAGGATACTCAACCATGGACCAGACATTATTGAACTCACCAAAACTTGACACTAACAATCAACCTTCATGTTTTACACTCGAACAACATCATAGGGAGACTCTCATGACACCATGACACCATTTTCCATCAATGGATTTGAAATCAATGATGACATAAACACACAATCGCTAACAATCTCCCCTTTTGTCATTGATGGTAACCACCTTCATAAATGTTGATGGAAACCAACAATGACCAACACTCCTACTTGACTCATTTCCATGTTTCTGATTCTTCTCTCCCCCTTTTCCATCTATGAAAAGACTAGAATGCCACTACTACATGGAAAATGATAATAGTATACAATAAAAATGACAACAATGGATAAAACCAACTTACTTACCTCACAAAACTCCCTCTAGGACTGAAATATTTCTTCTCTAACTCTAACGAAGCATAAGAAGATCCTCTCAACATGATAAAATAAAAAAGTATCTCCCTTTGAATGTATACACTCCTTATCCTTCACTCATGTCATCTATCACTTTCTATGTCTAAATCATGCTCAGAACACCAAATCGCTTTTAGCTTCATCATGACCGAGTTAGGACTACTTGTCCCTAAATGACAACTTCAAAGGTGCAAAATGAACAACTTCATGATGCAGAGAAAAATTATAATCATGCATATAATTGATTATCATGAGGTTTAAAACAACAACTTAATCTTGTCTCTACATCGGAGGATCTTTTATCAAGCCTATAATGGTTTAAACATGTCAAAATTGCTCAATCTAGGCTAATAAACACTACAACATCCTTTAGTGACTTCACCGACAAGATACCCCGTTCTGAATTTCCTTCACAAAATCATCCCATTCATGAAATAGTTCCTTCACCATCCAAAATGACCTTTCTCCTAAATGCACTCACTTGTCATTGTCTCCACTTCACTAGTTCTCTAGTTCAAATCACAAATTATGACTTCTTAACTCCTCCCAGTCCTTCCTCCCTATTCATACACTCACCACATTATTAGATTCACTAATGAAATGCATTCAAGACTTAAAAATTCCACCTTACTCCTCTCTTTACAAGGTTTACCTATAAGTCCTTAAGACATGATTGTTTGCACCAATTATGCATTCGAGTTCCATATGTACCCGTAAGGTTTTGAAAACCTCCTTATCTCACATTTACCTATCTTAACATGCCTCCAAAATCTTAGGTTCCAACTCTTTACCCAACTCCTATTGTCTTCCTTTTTGTAATTTGCTTCATAAACCCTTACTAGCTCTTCATAAAGACAATGTCAAGAATATATTGTGTTTTACGAAACCTCGGGGAAAAATGAAGTTATATTTGGGCACCCATTATCTCATCTTACATATGTTCCAATTTTTAGTTGGGAATCCTATAATTAACCCCTGCTTTCTTTGTAAAGCTATCTCCCATACTAGGTCTTGGGTGTGTTTGATTGTCCTTGAAGGGAATATCATAAATATCCTAAGTTCTATCCAATGAAATCTCAAATTTTCACTTAAATAATATTAAGACCCATCTCACTTTCATTTTCTCAATTTTCAAAAGATAACTTGGCTTGATGCTTTAAAACTAATACCCTAGTAGTGCTTTCACCGTAGCACACAAATCCCAAGAGGGATCTCTTTGTTATAGTTTCACCTATAACTTTATTCAAGACCCCAAATTTTAGGAGGAATATGATATCACTATGAAAGGTATTATCTTACCAATAAGTCATGATCAGGGCTCCTTCGTATGTGAAACTCTTCTACTTGTCTCTTGAATCCACTCCTCGAGGTAAGAATATACTCAAGTTAATTTAAAGACATCCAAGCCTCTTATAATTTAATGCACCCTGCAAGTTTTTCATGCAAGAGCTTCACAAGATACCACAGTCATTAAACTAAATACCCATTGCGTAAGATGTTATATATGTCATCCATTAACATGCACGCACAAGTTAGGCTTGGTTATAATATCCCTAAATTAGGGAATGCTTTCATAAAACACATTGAATTATTTACCAAGATTCACATAACTATTATAGGTATCCAAGGTTGTATCCACATTCAATTAACACACACAATAGATAAATCAATCCACTCACCAAGAAGGCTCTTCCTAGCCACGATACTATGTTTGTCTCCACCTTATTCTTGCATTTACAGTCTTACAATGCTCTATCACAGCCACCAATTATATAATCCAAAACATGCATTAATGTTAAAACTAGATCACAAGGTTATTAGTGTGCAAGTATTATCAAAAACCTCAGTGCATTAACATTCATAAGCTCACTATCAAGTCTAAATCATCTTTTCCTCATTAAGAATTCATTCGAGATCAAGAAAACCAAACATGCACTATAACAAAAATAGGAAAACATGCAAAAAAAAAACACAAACTGAGTTTTCCACACTTAAAATCTATTAAAACTCACACATGATTCATTATCCAAATAATAATGAAGAGTAATTGTTACATTTAATCTTTTATCTATTCTCCCATACCTCCTACTCGAGATCCTTCCTCACTAAGTAGTTACAAATAGTTTCATGATGATATTCTCTTCAATAAGGAGTTACTCGCACCTAATAAGGCCTTGAATTTACACAAATTAAATCTTTTTAGTACTTATGTCTCTCAAGGGGGTCTAATTGACAAATATGACCTCATTTTATCCTTAGAATGCTTAAGATTTTCAAGAACACACACAAAACGTAAAACCACACTAGAATTGATTTTACAATTTTGAATTTAGCATTTTGGAAGGAAATGATTTGTTTGAAATATGAAAGGATTAGACACTAACACATACCACTAAGGAGCTCCTAAGGACCCATTACACACTGGTAACACACATGAAAAACTAATTAATGTCCTTATGACTTATTTATAGGATACTTCTACATCACTTCACCAAGCAATAGACTCATCACAAGCATATTAAACAATCTCCAAATGTTCCCCTATACTTGTATCATCATACTCAACTGAAAATGTAAAATATTGGATTCATACCTCATTTTCATGCATTTGAGAGGGATCAAACTCTTTCCACAATCCTCAAGATGTTTCTCAAGTGTAATCAGCCTATTTAAGCACAAACTTTGTACTTCTCCTACTCTAGTAGTCCATATCGAGACTTACAACACTTCTTTCTCTAACTATGCACATGGAAATGTGGTATATTCCTCCTTACATGTCCTTAGCATACCTAGAAAAACAAGAGATTCATTTTCATTTATATCACTTTCCAACTTGGAATCATACCTTGATAAACAACATGCTTGATATATTACTTACTCACTATTTTCTTAATTATGTGCCTTGAACCTTTGATAGGTTACATTTTCACATTGTTACCAAGATGAATACCTACACTAGATACTTCTCAAACTATCCTTTAACACCGAGACAAATAGACATATTTATTATTCAAATAATTGGAAATTTTTAGATCATCTGGATACCTTAGCTATTGTAGACTAACAACATACGATCTCAAACCCTGTCTCGGACTTTTGTAAATTCATATTCATGTTTTTATCAACTCCATGACTCTACATATTTTGAGAATGACTTCACATACTTGTATGCACATATGATAAACCTCATATACACTGATCCTGTTATAATCCCATTTGAGTAACACTACAACTATGTTACACCTTATTTTTTATCCTTTTGAAGTACTAACTCGGATAACATAGTCTATTATCTTTCCTTTCTAGAATTACTTAGCACCTAGGTCACTTGAATATAGAACATAAAAGCATCCCCCGTCCAAGAAACTCTCTTACTAACTTATAGCTTACAAGTTTTGAATTCCTTTCACAATCATTGAATTATAGACTGAGTAACAACTCTTCTTTTACCTTATACATTGTCATGACTTCAACATGTGTTTAACAATATCCATGCCATAACATGTCATCATTAACAATGAATCCACATCAAACCACTCACGTACCTATTCATTTTATATAATTCCACCATATTTTTCTCCCCTGACCTCTAGAAACTATAGAACCTCATCTCTCTACCTTTCTCAAACACTCTTAAACTTATTTAAGATGTAATCATTCATCCTTCCTTAAGATCATGTAGACCATTAGGTAATGAAAACCTTTTACTAGTAAAATCACAATACGTAACCTTTAGATCTAAATTTTCAACAATTTTTCACAAGTATCTAACCTTATTGAACTTTGATATAGCAAAAAACATATTTATACACATGTAGATAGGTTTCACTAATACCTAAACACCACTTTGAATAGAGATAAAGAAGCACTCTATATATAACTACAGTCCATACCTTCTTCTATTATTACCTTTATACTATGTTTTATGTCATTCGCCATCCCTCAAATATTCTAGATCATTATAACACTCAACATTGACTTTGATCTTTTCCCATGGATTTAAGTATGAAGGAGCATTCGTTGATTCCCAAGATCCAACATACCTAGGGTAATCTCATAAAATATTTCATAGCATCAATACTCATACAAGGACATACTTTCCCATACAAGCCTCTTTCACGAAACCTTTTAGTAGACCACAAAGTACATATCTTACAAACTTAAAACCCTCAATTTCTTCTAAAACCTTATCATGCCTTCAAACTTTGGAGATTCTTTGTTCTTGAAAACCATATATGATAACTTCTTGAAGTAATTTTATAAGAACCTTAATTGTAGCCCTTACACATTGATTATGTAACTCAATGCACTATAACAACTACATTGTCAACTTGAAGAAGAAAATGTAGAACATATTCACTTGACATATGACTATGGATGAGGATTTTATTCATGATTACAAAGGCATGCCTAGGATCATTATACTTTGAGCTTATATAGAGCTTGAAGAACCCATCATGACACCATATTCAAAACAAAACAATTCTAAGACTTTACAATTTACACTTGCACAAATTAGACTCAAAACATGACCTAACAAACCATGGTTAAACACACCTCACTTGCATATCTCTTTACACTTAAAAACCCTTACCTATGGCATAATGTTTTCACAGCCAAGTGTAAGCTCTTGTTATTCTTTAGTTTGATATCCACCTTTTGAGAAATTAAAGACCTCAATTCCTCTACCATAGATCTTGTCAATGATTTCACACCCTTATACTCCTTGAATCTACTTGAAGATACAACATATGGACTAATAAGCCTTTATTGAAAATTCAGATTCCAATAACAACTAATAGACCGTGTGGATGAACATGGTAAATGATCTTTGTGCTTCAACAAGAGTAACTGCCCCTAAGATAAGAATCTTATTACACATGACTCACTTGCAATTTGTAGACCTTAGATGCAACAAAAACAAGACTAGCACAAACTAACATTTGATTCTCATGACAATACACCTTCCTCTAATATTAGACTCTTAATTTGATGACATAAATACCTCGGACACAAGGGACATGTAAATCCATCAAACACAGATATTTAAAACATTAGTCTCATGATATCATTTTGAAGATCCCAAGAATCCTTTCTCATCTTGACACATACTTGAACACCGACCTTCACATTCATGACAAGACTATAAGCTTCACGGTTCTAGTATAACCTTTTCTTCATGACTCGAGAGAACACATTTTGGAAATAATGACCCTACGATACCAAATATTCTTTGACAAAGATACAATATATTTTTTTGACACCAACTTAGACCACAAACTAAAAGAACATCTTGAAACACATTATGACACTAAATCAAACCATTCGAGAGACACAAGTCTGAGACTCGCTCACTTCTATTCCTTATAAAATTCTCGGTGTCCCATATACCTAGACTCCTCAAATTCTTACGAATAGGGTAATGCATAGAATTTAGGGACAAATTTTCTTCTTCAAAAATAGCAAGCATGCTTCCATGACCTAACTTGGAACATTCCTTGATGCCAAAAGAACTTTATTTGAAAAAATTCACTAGATTAGGATTCATTTTAGACTGAGAATCTGATATCTTATCTTATCTTTCTTAAACAACCAACATATTACCCTTAAGATCTTTCATAACATTCTTATACTCATTCATGAGAGTCCTCTTCTTGAAAACACTTCCACTTTGAGCTTGAAATCTACTAGAGTACCTTGAAAATCCTATTTGGTGACAATATCTTCCAACATTCCCTTTCTTATGACATTTGTGACACACAATCTCATTCTTCTTTCTTGGTTCAAAAATACTTAGGTTTCAACCAAAATCATTCTCCCTATGATATTACTCACAACATTAAAAGCATTCACCCTTGAAAAAACTTACCTCATTCCTTGAAGACCTCCTTTGCAATCTCTAGCTCTATGACCAAAATCATGACAAAGAAAGAAATGTCCATTGAATGAAGAACCATACCTTATAGCATTGGTTTGTCTTACTAATTTATACCTTCTCAAATCAATATTCTTGGTCACCATCACATCTGATTTAGAACTTGGACCAGCTTCATCATCACTCTTCACATTCTTTCCTTTAAACCCTAGGTTTGTTTTGTCATTAGCTATCCTTTGGCATTCTAAAATCCCATCAAAAGATTAAGATATATTCTATAACTTTCCATACATTTTCAACCTGTTAGAAGCATCCTTTAAAGCATATTCTAAAGCTTTTAACTTTTCTTCATACCTTCAATAAGTGTCCTCTTTCTCCTTTAGGGCTTCGGACATATTATCCACTTGTGTCTCCAAAACTTGAATGGCTTAATTATGCTTAACTTCCATATCCTTGATCTGATATTGGTAGGCATTAATTACTAACTCAACTAATTCATTATTCATCCTTAATGTATCTAAAACATTTTAAGACTTACCCATTTCTTGTGCTTCAAAGGATCTCATTCAAGTTCTTAAACTTGCATCACAAGAACATGCTCGATACCAATTTTTGGAAACACAATGGACTAAGAGGAGGGTTTGAATCAATCCTAAAAATATTTCAATTCATTTACCATTTATCATTCATCATCATTTATACAACCATTCAATCAACCATGAACCATAGATGTGTTTACTTAAGCATAGAGATAACCATACACATGAGAAAGTACACATGAATGCCAAACTTAAGTGGGAAACCCTCAAGGGGAAGAAACCCCACTGAAACATAAACTTAATTTATCCATTATTATAATTTAGTGAGACACCAACCCCATAAGGAGCAGAAACCCCTAGTATAGTATAGCACCAACCCTAGAAAGAACACCAACCCCTAATTTAGTGAAGCACCTACTTCACAAGGAGGCTACAACCCCTAAGATGACAAAGAACCAACTCAACCACCTAATGAAGATGATATCTAAATTTTTATTTCCACAATTGAATATGAAGATGATATCATACATGGTACCAAATTTACTTTAACCAATCAAATATTTCATTAAATCGGCCCACTAGCTCATTTCCTTCACAAAACACATGTTTCTAGCACCTGATTTTACCTTCGGGTTGCAAGACCCTCAAGATGAACTCAACTATGGCATGTGACAACTCTATGGAATTTATAGAACCTTTATAAAAATTATAAGAAATATATACATCATCAAACATTCATATATTCAAACTACGAAACTTTTTTCTTCACTAAAACATACTTGCCAAATACTAAGTTTTAAAAAAATAACTAGTTTTCACCCTTTCTAACACTTTCAAGACCTCCAAATGGATCAAATGTATGAAAAATTAACCCTTCTTCACTTTCCAGGTGGTAGAATTCATCAACGCATCCATTTGACTCTCCAATAAACTCAATCCTTCAAAGAAAAGCAATCATGTCTTAAAAAGCAAGAAAGTTTATTGCTCAAAAATGACATGGAAACCACATCACATCAATCATAATTAAACAAAACTTATACCAATGTAAATCCCTCTTAATAGTATTTCCATAAAATATTATAACTTCTTTCAAATCCAATTGGAAGGCCTTGATAAATCCAATCTCTGCAAAATGCTTTTTATCCCTTGTTGGACTCAAGAATTGATAATGAGTTTAACATGATCCATCACGTCAAAAATAACTTACAATATAAAAAAATCATGGAACACAATTATACATGGTTTCTAAGAACTCAGAAACCTTCACCAAGCATAAAAACCTCACAATTATCACTTTTCCTATTGTATCCATTTACACCCTACTAGAACAAGCATCCTTCTAACATCATCCTTAAATAATATGTCATAACCTTTGCATAATTTATCAAAACCTCACATTTTATAAAAATTGTAAATATCTCTGAAAAACTTCACAACACAACTTTAATGGGGTCCTAACTCCCCTTGTAGCTCCTTCAATGTCAATTTTACCACATGTTGCTCCAAATTGCCCAAAATCGTCTTCATAAATAGAGCACACATTGCACTTTGTCAGCAACACAATAATCTGAAACCTTCATGGAGATCAATTAAAATCTATTAGGATATCATAAATTCTAATTTAGTCTTTACTTCATTTGGATAAATTTTCCATAAACCAAAATTCTTCATAAATAATCCATTTTAGGTGGGGCCCACATATCACCACATGCTCTAACATACCTTTATGGAAATCTGGAATATTCCTCTACATCATATAATCATCACTTTTTCACTAGAAATAAAAACAGGCTTAGTATACTCACTCTTCTGCAAGCTTCTCCTAGCTAGGGTTTAGCTAGGGTTTCAAACCACTTTACCTTCTTAATGATTGTTCATAAAAACATGACAATCCGACCACCTTTTTTAAAAGCTTAATAACTAACCTTATAATAAATTCCAAATATATCATTTCCCCATTCAAATCATACAATTCACAATGAGCATCAAAAGGTCTAATTTTGCTTTAAAAACACACTGAAACTTACATGGTTTTGCTAAAACTTGCATATATTGAAATTCCCATTACAAAATGACCTAAAACTTGTCATGAAGAATAATGAAAACATCATATAACTTTTCATACTCACCATATAGCTCATATATTCCTAAAACTCTCCATCCATTAAGACTTACCTATGTCAAACTGTTTGTTTCTCACATGTTTTCTTCCCAATGACCCTAAAAATGAATCATAGCTTTGAATTATGACCTAAAACACACCATACACCTCAGGTACACTTCCAATATGCTTATACCATGCTTGGTTAGGACTAATTAGCTCCATATCTCACATCTCCATCTCAATTTGCATGCTCCAAGTCTAGAAATAAACCCAAAGGACCTGACTCGACCATGTAACCTCATGACCTGACCATACTAACATCATACAGACCCATATACACATGTAACATACCTATATGACCATATGGGACCTCATTAAACTCAATGAATCAATTGCAAATACTCAAATCATGACTTAGGCTCTGAATCATGCATCGGACACCCCTGAACTCACCAAAACTTAACACTACCAATCAACCTTCATGCTTGACACCTAAACAGCATCATAGGGAGACTCTCATGACACCATGACACCCTTTTCCATAGATGGATTTGACATCAATGAAAACACAAAAACATAATGGCCAATAGTGGTAGCACCCAATGTATTTTACGATATGTCTTCACATTCACCTAAATATCATGGTGTCAAAAACGAAGTTGAAAATGTTCATGAATGTGAACTAATCTATTGTACAAAATTCATAACTTTGTCGGAGAAAAAATTAAGTCATTTCATAATAACATTATTTAATCATGCTCATACTTAGTATAAAAATATTGATATCTTGCAAGTCTTGGTGTACAATAACCAATTAAAAACAACCTTTTTACAAGAATTTGATATACTAGAGTTTGAATAGTAAAGTATCTCAGACCTTAAATAAATTAAGAAAAAACTAATGAAGATTTTGTGTGCTTATGTCATGTGCTTCAAAATGCTTATTTCTAAACTTTCATATGAGATACATCTGACTCAACATGCACAATGGTTTGTAGGTAGACTACTAATTTCATTTAGGTGCACTCTTTTGTGCAAGACCTTCATGACCTCCATGAAGCCCTAGAAACATCATTGTGTGTTGAAGTAGTTGGTAGTATTGACATGGGGTTTATTCCATTTTGGAAGCACAAATCACATCTATGGTAACCTATTTGGAGAAACTGATGGAAAAAGTCCTAGAGAAACACATAGTGGAGTATGATGTAGTGATTAGTAGGTAGAAGGGAACACCAAGAATACATGTCCACACCAAAATATGAAATCCATGATTTTATATTTTGAGGTATGTGAAGGAGACATGATTTCCAAAATTTTCACCTATTACATTGCACCAAGAAAACTAAGGTAGCTATTTACTATAAAAAAATGATGTGCATACACATGACACATCAAATTGCCAAATAATTGATCACATCCATGAGGTAAAATCATTGGGGCTCATACAAGCTATGGTGGATAATGGTAACAAAGGATGCAGAGGATATTGGAAAGGATGAAATAGTTGAGGCCGAAGTGGATGTGGAGATAGAATATTCCCACCACGAACTTGTTACAAAGTCTGGATTTCCAAATCATTATCAACATGATTTCCCAACATTCACGGCAACATACATTTTCAAAAATAACATAAAGTATAAGATTTCTCAATTATGTATGTGCTCATGAAGGTAAAAGTGAGAAAGGTATGTGAATGATCAAGATTGCATGGAACATGGTGCAAGACAATAAGCCTAAAATTACGTCACAAATGGAACCTTTAGCCAAGGTAAAAATAACCATGTGAGTTATTACACATGTGAAAGAATCCCCTTTGACAAGATAAAATAGACAAAGGCATATTCTGGAAAATCCTATCCTAATCATAGGCAACAAAAGGAGACCCTTCAGAATAAAAATATTTGGTTTGTAAGCTTCGGAGAGATTGAGTACTTTGGAGAAGATGTGAGGATGCGAATGAAAGACTTGAATACCTTGAAGGTGGTAGAATTAGTAAAATTGAGTTCCATGAAGTCTCAGTAGAATTTTACACACTGAGAGTGTTGGCAAGAAAAATTTTCAGGTGAACAAACTTTTGGATTTCTTGCCAATTCTCTAGGAATCTAATTCCCTCTACTTAACTGGTGCAGCTATCGTATATGCATGCACGAGTAAATTGTGAGTTTTATCTTGGTGGCCTTTCGGTTGGGGATCCAACATGGGAACTCCACTGACCCTGCGGTAAATGATTGTAGGTATCTAAAAATTCACTACGAAGGAGAAAAAGGGGAGTGAGAATATTTAGAAAGGAGAAACTAATGTTGTAAGTAGAAAATTAGAGACTTGCACACACTAGCTAGAAGTTTCATTACATGCACTTGTATTTCAGAAGAAAACAAATCTGCAAAACAGCAACAAGACTAAATAGAGCTTAATGAACACAAAGTACCAATAAACTCCTCAATCAAAGAAGATAATTAAATCTCAAGTAGAATTTGTACATAGTGTGAGAACGGAAGAAATTTGAGAGTGGAGGAAAGTAGAAGAAAAATGGCTATCTCCTTTTCTTTCTCTAGGTAAAATGCACTCTTGAGTTTATAAGATCAATTGCCAACCCTTTGAAATGGGAATGGTGTTACAATTTATAGAATGAGAGGTGACTTATCATCTTCCTCATGACCATTCATATGCCTTATTTATAACTTTACACTATTTGTATTCCTATAAAATATTTAAGTCCCTTTTATATAATCAAGGTGAATTAATTTACATTATGTTTATAAAGTCACTTTTCGGTGACTTAAAGGCATATCAAAAAGTGAAAACCCTAACAAAGAATTAGAACATTTGAATGGAGAGAAATTTGGGGAGAGGGAAGAGAGAGAAGAGGAGAAGATGTTTCCCGTGATGAAGTTCGATGGTCCTCGTTCATGGAAAGCTATGATGCGACAAAGTTACTGAATGTCCCATTGTGCCAAAATTGCTCTTTCAATGTGACTTTCTATTTTTAGCAGGTGTTTGTGGGACCACTTACTATTTTTAGTAAGTGTCAAAAATGTCTGTTCTGGTGAATTCTCAGCTGTAGTGCACCTCCAATGTCTTTGCCTCCTTCACAAGTTCTTCTATCGATGACTTTCCTGAAATAGCAGTTCCTATGTAGTAGACCTGCTATTTTTAGAAATTTGGATTCTTAAAGTCAGATTGTCTGGAAAATTGTTTTTGATATGGGGTTTTTCCCAATATCACCCCTCTCAAATTTCAGGCCCACTTGCTTAATGGTTGAGGAGATTTTAAACTTTCAAATTTCATACACAGCGTGCTTCTAAACGCGACATCCATTAATGAACCTCAAATTTGCAGGTCTGATTTTCTCCTCCATTTTTATGAGATAAATTTAATTGTGATAAGTTAATTTTTTTGATTCTTCACATGCAATTCTACTTTGTTTCCCAATGGTTTTGACAGAAATTAGATTTTTCTTCGTTGAGCCAGAAGTGGGATTTCTTTGTTGTGGATGCTCTGTTGCACAAGAGGAGAGTTTAAAGGTGTCTTATTTATGGCCTTGGGTAGAGGAATGAACATAAAAATATAACTTTTTGTTTCACACATCCGTTTGGGAGATTTCTTCAACTTCTCGTTTCATGGCCGTGGAGTTTACTATGTTTTCTCTGTCTTTTTTGCTTCTCCTTCTGTGTTTGCTCCAATTTTAATTCTAGGACCTGCGTGCTTTCATGGATTAAAGATAATTAACTCTATGGTAGGTTTGGTTTGAGGTTTAGAAATGGAGGAATGATGGTGAGGAGTTACAGAGGAGGAGATGGAGATGTCTGTGCACACAGATGTTAGAAGCAGCAAGAAGCATGACCATGACAGCTTAGAAGAAAAATCAAATTTTTGAGTTGGAGCTGGGTGCACTTTTTTGTCCTGATTTCCTTGACCTCAGGGACATGAGGGAAATAAATTTCCACAATGATCAAGACGGTGACACGTGGCGCGATCCGACGGTAGGGAATGAGTGCTCCAAAATTAGCTTTAAAGCACCGAGGGGTGAAACTGGATATATGGGTGTCCAAAACACTCTCCTAGAGGGATGGGAAAAATTTTCCTTTTTTGTTCCTCACCTTAGGGACATGAGGGACATCCATTTCCATGGTGGTCCCGGAGTGAAACATGGCACTTGATCCGACGGCGGGGAATGGATGCTCCAAAATCCACTTGGGGGCTAAAATTCATCACATGGGTGACCAAAAGACTCCCTATAGGGGCTGGGAATATCTTTCCATGTTTGATGTCCCTAACCTTATGAGGGAAAAAAGTTTCCACGATGGTCCTGGAGCTAACATGTGGCACTTGATCTAATGATAGGGAATGGATGCTCCAAAAATATAGATGGGGGTTGAATCGTCAAGTCTGGATGTCACATGAGGGTACCAAAGGTCACATAGGGGCTGGGTGAATTTTTCAAGGGTTGGTGTATATGACCTCAGGTATTTCAAGGACATGAAATCCCATCAAGCTCCTGATGCTAACACGTGTCCTCCCGAAAAATGACTAAAGTCTGAACTGCCTTTGAGAGGGTAACTTGGAACGATGATAACTTGAGCTCCCAGTGGAATTTATTGGTGAAATTTTATATTATCCTAACTTGAAATAGAATTTTTAATCCAATGGTGGGGGTCTCATGTCTTTATTCATCCATATGATCCCTGAAAATAGGATTTTTATTTGAGACTCCACTTGTGCTTGATAAAAATTGCCTGCAAATCCTATGCACCAAGGTGTTGTGAAAAATATTATTTCACCATCATGTAGGTCTTAGAATCCTATTTTCTTAGATGTTTTTTACTTATAATTCCATCCGTAGCTCCGGAATCTTCTTTTGAATCCCAAGATACCTATTTTAGGCCCGTGTATTACTTAGGCTTGTGAAATCTATTTTTACTCGTACTACTCCAAACCTTTTAGAACTTCCCCAAAACTTCCAAAATCATTTCCATGATGTTCTAAGGTCTTCAATTCACCTCCATGTTGAATTTGGCCCTTTTTCTATTCCGGGGTTGATCCAGGTCCTGGGAAGGTCGATGATAGCCCTTCCCAATATTGCAGAAAGATAGCATCTTTTTATAACTTCATAAAATCACCTAGGGGAAAAATTTGACATTAAATAAGAGGACCAGACTAATGATTTGACACAGGGTTATTAGGAATGATAAAACATGAAAATTTTGGCACAGGGGTAAGTTGTCGTGTTTGGAAATTGTCAATTTCCCTATTGCACATTTGCACGACAATAGAGAGAATACTACCATTGCTAATCCAATGGCCGATTCATAAACTATAAAATATGGCAACTGCGAAATTAGTTGAGACAAACACAAAAGTGGAATATGAATTTATAAAAGTGGATGGATTTGATAGGGAAATATTGGTCAATGCTTTCATTGATGGGTAGAACATAAATGACATACTGGTTGACACAGGTATGGAGGTCAATAGTCTTACCATGGATGTTTGGAATAAGATCGATTGACTAGTTTTGCACCCATTTCCACATGTTTTTTTATATCTAATAAGAAAATGGTAGTGCTTATTGGGCGTTGAAGAATGATATCATTAGTATAATGGGAGTGAAATTCCATGGTGATTTTGAAGTAATACCCCTAGGAGAAGCATAAAATTTCCCAGTGCTCCTTAGAAGGCCTTAGTGCTACACAAAAAAATGTGGACTTAAGATTCAAAATAGTATGTAAGCTTCGAGACTGGATCTTAGCATGTAATATTTCTAATGGATCCAAATTAGACTGAACAATATGTTGAGAATTTATAATAATATGATGATTTAAAACATGTCTACAATATACAAGCTACGAGGTTGGAAAACTATGAATCAACACCGAGAAGGTGAGATCAAGTGGAAGGACAATTATTCAATGCAAGATATAACAAGTATAGCTTATGAAAATTGGGCTCATGATACATATGAGTTGTTAGGTCAATATTTTTATATGATCAAATGCGTACTGAATTAGAAATTGAGTGAGAACCTAAGTTTATAGGTAGGTATATCAAGAGAATAAGAAAGAATATCACCTAAAACCCACAATCCTTCAATGGCAATGAAAACTTACTACATTATATGGCAAAGATGGAAATTTTTGTGCAACAAGAATGGGCATGCATTCATTTTCTAATATATTTGTTAAAAGTAATTATAAAGCAAGATGGCGAACACTCATAACTTAATGTTGGAGACATAGTACCGGTAAAGGAAGCTATGTACCTCGGGTTTGAGTGTAATAATTTATTACATTGATTTCCAAGCTATAGTGGTGTCACCAAACCTAAATAACATCTTCAGCGATGTGAAAAAATATGGACAAGTGTTAACCATGAAATCATACAAGCATTTTGGATGCATGTGCTTTATCACACATTTCATGTATGGGCATGTGCATGGTAGGTTGGATGTGAGATGCAAAGAGAAATAACTTCATGGTTAGAAGTAAGAAATGGGTTCATTCAAACTTTCTATTCTACCTCTTCAATCCTAATCTAAACTACCCTCTTCATTGTATCAAAAGGAAATATTTAGGGATGATTCAATCATGGAAGAAAGAGTCTTACACCTCCACAAGAAAAATGGACTCACTCTCACAAAAAAATTCATAAAAACTTCAAAAATAGTGATTCAAGCAAGAAAAATGATGAAGTATGGAAAAATATAAATTAGATGTGCAAGGGTAAGGAAAAATTTGTGTTACAATCAAGGACGGATCAAACGAAATCATCTAAATATATTTCTCCTATGGATCCAGATAATTAATCGACAAAAATTCACCAGAAGTCAACCACAAGATAACCCATTGAAGGCCATACAAGTTAATATAGGGAGTAAATATGCACCAAATTTAGAAACAATTGGCGACTACTAGAGTGAACAAAAAATTGTAGAGATATTCAAACTCTTGCATGAGTACAAGGATATATTTCCATGAGGGTACCATGAAATAAACGAGTTACACCACTCATTGGAAAAAATGTAGATAAAATTAATTGATGGAGCAAAGTTGATTAGAAAGAGACCATATTAGATGAATCCTAATTTACGTGTAAAGGTTAAGAAATAAATATATAACATGCTAGCCGTAAGATTAATAATTCCAATGGAGGAATAAAAATGGGTGATTCAAATGGTTATCAACATAAAGAAAGATGGATACACAAAAATTTGTGTAGACTATAAGGTGTTAAACTTTGTTTGTGTAATTGACCCATTCACAACGCCTTTCAAGGAATAAATTCTAGAATGGGTAGTAGAAAGGAAATACACCTTCACCAATGGATTATCTAGATACCACCAAGTTAAAAACGTGGAAGAAGACAAGGAAAAGAAAAAAATTATGACCGAGTGGAGTTCATTTTCCTACACCGTAATGAATTTTGGATTAAAGAATGTGCCAACATTTTTCTCATGCATAGTTGTGACCATTTTTGAGTATTTCATCCTCAAAATTTTCCAAGTATATTTGCATAACTATACGGTGTATGGGTTGGTCAAAGATTATTGTGCTACACGTTTAACACTAGTTCATATATCGGGATATGGATAGTTGACTTGTGGCTAACATAATCTCTTATCATGTCATATCATAATTATTTATGATTTCTTATGCTTATTGGGTCATCCTTAGGGATTTGGATAGTATAATAGGGTATATATAGGAGTTAGAGAGTAGGATATTATCATCATATTAAGCACTTGATTCTTATTATATGGTTTGGAGGTTTCCCCCTCGAACTAGCTAATTTATTCCACTTGAATCTTGAGATCATTTACCTATATTTTGGTTTTTGGTGTTATATTTATGGTGATATCAAAATCTATCTAAGTAATTTCATTACAAGTGGTATCAAAGCTTGATCTCATCCAGATCTGCGTCAAAACCCTAATTGTGAAGGTTTGTCTATATCTTAAAGACAATATAGAATTTTACTTCAATTTTATTCTTTTTCTCGGGAATTCATCAAGTAAGATCTATTATCACCGAATCACAAAACCCTTTGATTTCTTATCATGTGATTTTGTTAAAGAAAATAGTGTGACTAGGTAACATGGAGTTATCTTAAGGTGTGGGACCTTGCAGTTGAGATAACTCTCCACATAAGGTTGGTTCCTCTTCCTAAGCTAATGTAGCAACTACCTCCAATGAAGGGAAATATATTATCTAATCCTATCTTAAGACTTACAAAGTACCGGGGAGAGAGAATAAACATGCAAGAAATAAAATCCTATACTAAAGGAGGTGATAACACCAAGAGAAGGGTGTGGGAATCTCTCCAATGGGTGAAAATGAAAAAAATGCATGAGAGAAGAGAGGGTAGAAATAATTACCACAGTCCAACAACAACACTCAAACAACCATTTTCATGAAGGCACAACATATAGACCCCTTTAAAGATAAATAAAAGAGTCACAATACATCTGCAAAATGAAATGAAAAGGTAAGAGAAAGCAAAACACAAGCAAGGGAAGGAGAAATATCCACAAACTCAAGTTTATTGCTTCATTGATTCACACAGTCCATTACAATGCAAGAGAAAGGCCAAGATCATCATGTAAGATGTCTAAAATAGAGGCCTACAACACATTGGCGTTCTAGAAATAATTTGGCATAGTTTAACTACAATAAGAATCCCCCTTTGTAAATGAGAGGGATTTGCAATTTATATAAAATGAGAGAGAAGAGAGAGAAGTTGAAAATCTCAAAATGACCTTTTTCCCACTTACAACGTATAATAAATGGCTGAAAACATGATGCGAAACCTAAAAATCCATCCCATGTTGTCTTGTAACTTGAAGCAAAAGAAAAATGGCTTCCCATGCTCATTAAATGCATTTTCAACCACCTGAAGCCATCATTTGAAACTAGGTTCATTTTCTATAATTTTCACCTAAAAACTCCACTAAATCTGAAATTTCATGATTGAGGAGTGTAGAGGATAGAGCCACAATTCTAACAAGTCTAAATTTTTACAATTTGGTTGAGAAATGAGAAATTTATGGTCGTTTGAGTGCAAGTAGCTCTTTATCCATTTCCAGGATTGCTTGTTTTTTTACAAGACTATGCAATAAATTGCTTCTGGAAGTAATGATTTTACCTTTTCCCTCCTTTCATAAAAATATTCCATGTTTTTAATGGTCTAGGGATAATTTAAATATCTTGTAGGGTCCACCACTTTTAGTTGATCCAATTTTGGGGGTTGAGTATGGGTTTAGTTCACATTTATGATAGCTAGCTCATCGAGCTAGCTCTCCTCATTACCACTCGAGCACCTATTTGTGACCTCCCTAGCCTTTTCATCTCATTTTACTGAGCTACTCAACCCCTAAATCTTAGTCAACCATGTGTTATCCTCTAACTTAGCACCCACATCGGCGCCAACTCATCGACCTCGTCTTGTGAATAATGGGTTTTATGGCTTGGGGGAACTCACTTGCACGTGGAACTAGGTCCCATGTTCTCCTAGGCATGAAGATGGCCTATTCTCTACATTAGTAAGCCTCCTATAGAAATTCTCACATCATGCTTATCAGCCATACCCGTACACATTCAACCATGTGGATCTGCAAGTTTCTCAAGCCCACACTGCGGCCACACTAGCTCATTTTTGTCTAAGCTTATCGGGCCCACACTAACCTCGATCCCCACACCCTTTGCTTTGTGGTATTTTTAGGCCCTGTGGGAACTCGCGATCTAATTTCTGTAGGTCCTTTATTCTCTATGTCCCCGATGTGACCAAAATTCCCTGCATGCAGAACCCACTTTATGGCTCGTCGAGTTGGCTTAGGGAGCCAACTCCAAACACTTTGCCATTTCTACCTTTGCACCACACATAATCCAAACTCAAATCTCAATGTGAGGATCCATTCTTTCATGATCTCAACAATGAAAATATCTCACTAGGGGGCTCTATAACTTTCACCATGCTTCCCTAACTCTACAACTATGTCAAAACAGCCCGAGTCCCCATAGCTCACCCTTTCAAAAATGCAACTCACCTCCTCCAACTCCAATATCTCACCGCCATGAAAAGTAGGTTGCCAACGATATCTGAAACTCATTGATCTCCTAATGACCCACCACCATGAAAACTTTTAACTAGCTCAACGAGATGGAAACAACTCACCCTAGCAACTTGGCAAGCTTTTGGTTTGCTACCTTGGACCAATTTTTTGCATTTTTTCAATTTTCCTTTGATTCTTTCTATATTTTTTTAGTTTCTTCAGTGCCCTAGAGGCCATGAAGGAGGATTAGAGTGTTCTAGAACTTATTTTTACAATTTTTTCCATTTTAACGCATAAGTGGGCCCCAGTGGTTCCCTTCTCATCGATTGAAAAAGCTTTCGACTCCATTAAACCCAAATGAGGAAAAAAATTATCATATGTGACCTCAAACCTTTCTTACAATTTTGTTTATGCCCCCAAAACACGAGAATTTTCTTGTATGCTCTGGATTTACCCATGAGGCCCCTCGATAATCGCTTCAAAGCAATCCTTCCCAATTATTCATTTTCACCTGGGAGGTGAAAATGGATAACAATTTGGTGACTCACGGGGACATCTTCCAACTATATGGGGTTGACCGAGTGACCTAAACATATCTATTGGGCATGGAGTCTTTAATGATCACCCAAACTAATCTAAATCTTGAAATTTTTGTCCCTGAAGCCGTATAAAACTACTACCAAGACCCAAATTTGATTGCCATTTTCTCAAATTTTCCAACTTTAATAAGAAAATATTGAGAATTAGATAGAGTGGAAAATTGTTTTGAACCTGAAATATTCTTTCCTCTGCAATTTGATTTGTGGGACTGAAAAATGACTTATTTTAACTATCCTAAATTTGATTTTTTTCCAACATGAAGAACAAGTGATTGATGATTTCTTAACAAGGATGGACCACTACGTAACCTAGAGGTATATACTAGTTTCAAAGAGTAATCTAGGTTGATATAAAACTAGTTTCCACCTTCTTGCAGCTACTTAGAACACCATAAAGGGATGGAACTACTCAAAAATTGGCCAAGCTGCTCATAAATTTACAACATCTTCTATTGAGAAAGATCCAATGAATGAGAAAAGAGGATTTGAGGTTGATCTTCTACTCAAAACCCAAGAGAACTTTGAATGAATATGAAGAGGGTGTGTCCACTAGAACTAGTAGCATGCAAAGTGCCTTAAGGCTTGTGATCTCAGTAACATAATAGGCTGCCCTAGTAATAATTTTCTGATTTTACCAAATGCGTGAAAGGATCAACAACTTATCTATAGGAACCAGAGGATGAAGACTTTGGAATCTATCCCTAATCTGATTTTTAGTTTCTCTTCATTTGAAACCTTTTAGAAATAGAAATTATTCCTCACAACTTTTAGCTTCTTGTTGTAATATGCTTTTGAAAGAATGAAGAACTTTGAAAAAGAACACAAGAATAAAAAACATGTGCCTAAGGCACTTAGTGAAACTGAAACCAATTCTAAAATAAGGCAAAGTGTACAAACACTTAGAGGAGTGAAAATCCTAGACTAATATGTACAAATAGTAAGATTTTACTTTGGTAACAATGCATAAGATAGATTCCACTAAATGGAATATTCAATTATTCACCATCTAACTTGCTAGTTGGAAAGCATTGTTACTCTTGCACCCCATGATCATGTAGGGACCACTCCAAATAGCATTAAATTTGGAATGTTTTCCAAGTTTTTTCCCGTCGCATCCCATTTTAGCATCAAATCTCCTTCTTGGAAGTTTCTATCCTTGGATTTATTGTCAAAGGACCTCTTTATCAAAGATTGATCCTTCTCATGGTTTGCATTACATGCTCTCTTAGTTCTTCCAACTTCATGATTTCTACATACCTAACTTCCATAGGCTCAAACTCAACTAACTCTAGTTGTTTGAGAAGCTCTAATTCCTTCCATATTCGAGTGTATGGAGAGTTATCAGTAGACCTTTTGGGTGTGATTCTATTATCCCACAAGGATGATTTGAGCTTGGTGTACCACGTCCTTTGATTTTCATCTAGATTCCTCCTTATAATTCTTAGTAAGTTATTGTTTGTGGACTTAGATTTCCCATTACCCTCGGGATAATAATTATATGAGGTGCTTAGATATATCCCATTCTTAATAGCACATTCTATGATCTTCATACTAAGGAATGCTAAAGCATTGTCTGATATGATAGTAGTTGGGACACCAAACATGGTAACAATTCCTTCATAAAATTCTAGTATGATAAACTCATTTTCTTCTTTGAGTGCTACTACTTCGATCTATTTAGTGAAATAGTTCATTTCCATTAGGATCCACTTGTGACCTTGGCTTGAGATTGGATTGATGACTCCAATGAAGTCCAATCCCCACTACATGATTGGTTTATCAACTAAAATACGGTGGAGTGGTAATGCTGCTATCTTTTCTTCTCCTGTGAAGATAGTAAATTTTACACACTTCTTGATCCATATATAGCATGTACTAAACAATGTGGTCCAATAGTAACCATCTTGCATGATCTTGAGAGTAGTCACCCATGGAATAAAATGACCTCCAGCTTCTCCATCATGGAACTCATGTTGCACCTTCTCGATTTGTTTTTTTGGAACACACCTTAGGAGATCTCCATTCATGTCCTTCTTAAAAAGATGCCATCAATAAGAACATATAGAATGGATTGGATTCTGAAATACCTTCTATTTTCTTTGCTTAAATATTGAGGGAATATACCTATTTGAAGATAATGTATCATACCTTGCATCCAACAAGGGGTAGGCGTATCATCAACTAGTTGTTCTTGATTTTCTTGTAGCACTAGGACAACCTCTTCTTCATTACTTATCTCAGCACACTAAGTGGACGTTATTTGTTCATATAAACCTTTACCACAGAGACTAGCTTAGTAATCTTTATTTCTATGTCATATTCCATCACACGGGTGATCCAATCTTCCCTTTTCTCGTTCAAATATTTTTTTCGAGAAATTCATTCACACCACATGAGACACTAGCAACCAAATTTCATTTTTGAAACTAAGTGTCTAAATTTCTTAAGCTCCTTATAACAGCTAAGACATGCTTCTCAATGAAGGATTACCTCACTTCATAATATTCCATGCTTTGACTACGAAGAAAGCTATGGGATTTTTAATCCTTCCTTTTCGATTGTACCAAGATGGTAAATATTTTGTCTTAACCACCAAAGGTATAGAGAATGAAATCCTTGGAGAAGTCTAGATTAATGAGAAGCTGGATCTTGGGATATTTCTTATTTGATGGCCTCAAAACTCTCCTTTCCCTCTTTGTACATTTAATGTCATACTATTCTTTAACATCATAGTTAATGGCCTAACGAGAGTGGAAAAATCAGGCATGAATATTTAGATAAAATTAATTCTCCCCACGAAGCTTTGAAGATCCTTCTTGTGATTTGGCAATGGTAGTGCACAAATAGCTTCAAATCTCTCGAGATCAATAGTTATTCCTTCCTTCAAAACAATGTGGCCCGAGAGCTTCCTTCATGAGTCAAGAATATACATTTTTAGGGTTCAAAGATACTCCAAACTCCATACATCTTTGGAAACCTTTTACGAGGTGATAGAGGTGGTCAACTATGTTTTTTGAAGAATACGGTGATGTCATCTAGATAAACAAATAACATCTTGTTAATCAGCCCCTTGAATTCCATATCCATTGCTATCTCGGAAAGTAGCTCGAGTATTTGATAGTCTAAAAGGCATTTTCTTATAAGCATATGTGCCCCATTTTATGGTGAAGGTTTTCTTGAACTAGTTTTCCTCTTTCACCATAATTTTATTATAGCTTGAGTAACCATCTAGGATTGAGAACCTTTCTAATCCAACTACTACTTGCAATATTTTCTCCATGGAAGGAAGAAGATAGTGATCCTTGAGAGAGGCTCTGTTCAAGTCTCAAAAGTCTATGCACAATCTGATTTCTTTGTTTCTCTTCCTGACTGGCACCAAGTTTGCAACCCAACTCGAGTGCTTGATTAGAAAATTTATGTTTTCCTCTATGAGCTTGTTTAATTCCTTCCTCATGAGAGGCTTAATATGAGGGTTTACCGGTCTTTGCTTTTGCCTAATGGGCTTGGATTCTAGATTCAATTCAATAGTATGTTGTGCCAATCTTAGATCAAAGCCTCTCAAATATTTATATTTTAAAGAAAAGATATATGGAAAGTCTTGACAAAGATGGATGAAATATGATTTTTCTTTCCGAGTACTTAATTTTCCAATTTACAATGTCTTTCCTTCTCCAATTTCAATTAATTATGAATCTTCACCTTTGATTTGAATGTTTTCTCTTTCTAGAATGGTCATTAGGATTAAATATTGATTCAATATTCACTAGGCCTTTGGGTAATTTGTTCAATCTCAACTGACCACTTGATCCCCATACTATTATTCCAATTTATCTTGATTCCTTGCAAATAATTCAGCTTCCTCTTGTAATAAATTTATGATTTTTTTATCATTTTCTAACACTTGTCAACTAGTGTTATTATCTAAGACATCTAGTCTTACAACCACTTTGATATGAGGCTGAGTTTGGTCCTTGATATTTTCAACAACATCAAATGTTTCCCCAATTGCTTTGTACATTTTTTTGCATCCTCATTCTTCTTTCTTGGGATGGAATTAATGTTAAAAGCTTCAAAGTATTCAATGAGATCCCATACCCGGTTCTTATAGCTCTTTAGAAGATCATTCTTGGTAGCATTCAGCCCTCTAATCTGATTTACAACTAGCTCACTATCTCCAAAAACTTGTAAGTTCTTAATACCTCTCTTTCTTTCCCAATGCAATCCATGGATTAATGCTTCATACTCAGCTATGTTGTTAGAACAACTGAATTGAAAGAAGAAAGTTGAGTAGTACTTTATACCTTGAGGTGACACAAGCATTACTCCTCCTCTGACACCTTATCTACTCCTTGAGCCATCAAAGAATAATTTTCATACTTCATTGTCATCTTTATCATCTAGTTTGGTGATGCTAGGGAGAGGTGGGTTTTCTTCATGCAAGCAATAAATACCCAACTCAACTTCTTCCATTTCTTTGTATGGATCATAGTCATGTTTCTTGTTTTCCCATTCATTAAGAGTCGATCTAGAATGCCTCCAACTTTAGTGTTTGTCTCTGGAGTGCTTGGACATTCTTCTTGGTCAAAAGCTGAGCAATTTACATTGATTGGACTTGGTACGTGAGGCTCAATGTGATAATTTGCAATTGGATATGATCTAATTGTAGCTTTAGTTCTAAAAAGCATGTGTGACCAATCAGCTTATAGGTACCCACCAATTTTAGTAGTGAAATCTCGAGACAAGCACATAGCAAAGAGTGGTGGTAAGTCAATTACTGATACATCTTGTTGGACCATGACATTGGGGAATGCATGTAGTTTTAGATTTAAATCCTTGATGATTCCTACTATTCCCATTATTGTCCCATCTAATTACACTACTCCTTTTGAGACTGGTTCATATCTGAGGCCTAACTGATCTACTATTTGATTTGGCATTCACCGAGCTACTTGCCTCTAAGTCAATCATACAGTTATGTACTAGGTTTCTTCTAATTATTAGAGATATAGAGAATGGCGTAGAGTTTCGTACTTCCCTTTGGTTGACCTCCTCCTTGTTAAAATGCTGCATTGGTGAGAACTTTCTCTTGACCTTTTTATGGTTCACTTAATGTAGACCAATTTGTCAAGGTTGCTTACAATAGGTCTCTTTGGCCTAAAAATTTTAGTGACTCCCATATTGAAATGCTCACATTTGTCTTCTTCATTTGATTTATGATATTGAAAGAGGATGGGCTATCCTTCTGCTACCATTTTTTTACACAACATTCTCTTCCACATGAGCTACTACAACGGGTACATGAGCCAAAAGTATTGGAGGTGGTTTGAGATTATTTTGTACATCCGAGGCTGCACTTGGATTATTAAATCCATGAGATGTAATAAGGGGATGAGAATAATTAGCATTTGATGATTGTCCCTCCTCTAGATTCCTTTTCTTAGATCTTGTGTTGGTTGTCACACCTTAAGAAGGAGCTTGATTTATTCTACAAAATCCTCAACTTTTTAGTTCACAAGTGAAGTCTCACTTGGAGGTGCTTCTTGAGTATTTTTAGTTGTTGATTCTCTTCTTGGTTTGTTTCTAGGGATATGAGTTGGTCTAAAAGGAGGTTTGAGCTGATTTTGTACATTTTGGGTTGCACTTAGATTGTTAACTCCTTGAGGTATGATAAGAGGTTGAGAAGCACTAACATTTGATGGTTTTCCCTCCTCTATATTCATTTTCTTAGTTCTTGTGTTCACTATCACACCCTGAGAAGGAGCTTGATTTATTTCATAGAAATCCTCATCTTGTCATTTCACAATTGTAGTCTCACTTATAGGTGCTTCTTGAGTAGTTGATTGCTGCTAATTTTCTTCTTGGTTTATTTCTTGGGAAGTACCAAACAGTTTACACCATTAAGGATTTATTCAAAGCACAATTGAAGCACTTTGCTTTATTGTGAGGTTAACCACAAGGAAAACACCATACATATTCTTATGTCATTTTGTTCTTAGTTAGAACAAAGGATCTGGATGTTGAAGTTGCATTAGGATTGTATGGTTGAAATAATGTAGCGTGAAGAGGTTGTCTTTGATTAAGTTAGTAGCTTGGGAAGGAGGTCTATTTGGCTAATATGGAAGTCTATTGGGTTGGGTTTGAGGTTGATATGGCTTGAAATTTTGGGCTTGTTACCTCTTGATTGTCACCAACTCATTTCCTAGGTTCTGCAATTGCTTCATAAGTTTTTGGATTTCATTTGAGGTGATAGAAGAAAAAGTTGAATCCTCCTTAGAAATCTAATTTTTAGGAGTTGGAATGGAAGCTAAAATAGGTGCTTGATTACAACTTGGATTCCTTATTTCTAGATAAATAGGCATAGGTTACCTAGGTGCAATTTCTTGGCTTGAATCAAGAAATTCTCAACTCTAATGGCTATGTTATAAGCTCCTGGAAATGTCATACCCATCATAGATTATATCATCATGGCTATATCGAATTAAGAGTTTTTATGAAATAGAGAAAACACCTTCACATCTCTCTTACAAAGCAATTGGAATCCTATCCCATGTTCTTTGGAATCTAAAGTTGAAATCATCCATTTTTTTGTTTGGTGCTCACCGTATTTTGGTTAATTGCTACATCGAGAGATAAGTTATCCGCCTTTTCTCCAAACTAGACACAAAGAGCTATGCACAATTGATCCCAATTCTAAATTTATCCCGCTTTTAAGCTTCTAACCATTGTAAATCTTTACCTTTGAAATAAAATTATAACAACTTAGCTACCACATCCATTTCAGCAACCTCATGTATGGCACAAACATTTGTAATGTCCTAGATGTGATCAATCGAAGTTGTGTGATGTTCCCCAATGAAGTATGGGATTTTCTTCAATGCTACCATTGGAATTTGGTTTTGTGCATTGAGGTTGAGTGGAATACCCGGTGAAATTATTAAAAGGATTTGGTGGTTATTGATCCATTCCGATTGATCAAAGAACTCTATTTGACTGAAGGAAAGTTCTACCAGGTGGAGGTGTTGAAAAATTTCTATTCGGTGGTGATGGAGATCTCTGAACTCTTCTTCCTCTCATTGCTCTTCCTGGAGATAGTTACAAATACTCAAATATTCCTTCTTCTCTTATCTTTGATTTGCTTTGGATCCTTCTCATAAATTTTATAAATTCAGGTTGTTAAACCACTTAATTTTGATCGTGTGAGTCATTAGATGTGTTAAAACAAAACCTCCAAAGACTATAAATTCACCAAGATACACATCGAATCTTGATAAACATGAAATAATTGAATTCTTTCCCCACCGAGCATGCCATAAGTGTCATCACTAAATCACAACACCCTCGATTTCTTAGCATGTGAGTTTATTAAAGAAAGTAGTGTGACTAGATAACATGGACTTATCTAAAGGTGTGAGACCTTGTAGTTGAGATAACTATCCAGAGAAGGCCGAGTTCCTCTTCCTAAAATAATACAAAAACTACCTCTAATGAAGTTAAATATATTTTCTAAGCATATCCTAACACTTCCAAGGGACCAAGGAGAGAGATAATAAACATGCAAGAAATAAAATCCTATACTAAAGGAGGTGATAACACTAAGAGAAGGGTGTGGGAATATCTCTAATGGGTGAAAATGAAATAAAATGCATAGTAGAGAGGGTAGAAACAATTACCATAGTCCATCAACAACACTTGAACAACCATTTTCATGAAGGCACAACACATAGACCCCTACAAGATAATTAAAAGAGGCACAATACATCTACAACTAAAATGAAAATGTAAGAGAAAGAAAAACACAAGAAAGGGAGGAAGAAATATCCACAAATTCAAGTTTATTTCTTTATTGATTCACACAAAGTGCATTACAATACAAGAGAAATACCAAGATCGTCATGTAAGATGTCAAAAATGGATGCATGTAGTACATTGGTGTTTTGGAAACAATTTGGCGAGTTTCACTACAATTAGAATCCCCCTTTTCAAACAATAGGGCTTTGCAATTTATAGAAAATGAGAGAGAAGAGGGAGAAGTTGAAAGTATCAAAATCACCCTTTCACCCCACTTGAAAATTACAATAAGTGTCTGAAAAACATGATGGGAAACCTATAAAATCCATCCCATGTTGTCTAGTAACTTGCGATAGAAGAAAAAAGGATGCTCATACTCATTAAATGTGTTTCCAACCACCGAAAGCCATCATTTGAAACTGGTTTGTTTTTCTACAATTTTTACTTACAAAACTCCACCAAATCTAAACTTTGTTGATATTTGAGTGTAGAGGATAGAGACATGATTCCAATGAGTCCAAATTTGTGTAATTTGGTTGAGAAATGAGAAAGTTATGGCCATTTGAGTGCTGGCTATCTCTTTATCCATTTCCAAGCTTGGTTGTTATTTTTGAGGACTATGCAATAAATTGTTTCTTTGGAAGTAATGATTTAAGCTTTTCCCTCTTTCATAATTTTTTTCCATGTTTTAATGGTGCTGGGAGCATTTAAAAAAATCTTATGTGGTCCACCACTTTTATTTGATCAAATTTTGGAGGGGTTGAGTATGTTAGAGGAATGACAAAGATGCGGAGGGAATCATGTGAGCATCAAAATGTTGCACTCAACCGCAAAATGATGTAGCTTCAATATTGAAGCAAGAAATCACCCATGAGAAAAATGTTCATGAATTAAGGGGAAAATGGCTCAAATCCCATACTGCATTCCATTCCATTGCTCAAGATGAAAGGTGTACATATAGTAGTGGGGGTGTGTAACTCCCCACAAATGTAGTTGTCAAGAGGTGGGAGTTACATTCCCAAAATAGCTAGCCAAATGTAAATCCTTTGACACTCTATGACGTGTGTAATGCCATAATGACACCCTAGGACACCTAAGCTTGGTGAATCACCTATGTGGAAGAATCCCATGTACTTAAAATATGTGCATGGTAAATATCCTACACCAACACCCCCTAAAGCATAGCTTAGGTGGACACATAGATGAAAACAAGGAGAAGTGGGTCCCGAAAACAAGCTAATGATGAGGTACCCACGTACAAGAAACTCTTGAAAAGTGGAGTAAAAGGAGAAAACCCAGTGGGAAAAACTCCCCCCCAAAAGAGAGACAATTCTACTCTCTAATCTAAGAAAGATTCCAAAGATGGGTCCCAGCCACAGACGAGCCTGTAAAGGTACCCATGTACAAAGAGGAAATCTCTCGGAAAGAAGAAGAAGAGAGAAGAAGAGGGAGATGAGAGGAATGCAAAGATATCATGGACGGATCTGAACTCTGCAGCTCTAGGAGGTCTCCCAAAAGAATGTTGATGACGAGATCCTCTGCCTCTGGGATCGAAGAAGAGCCACCACTGTACCGAACTATGTGCCTTCCCTTAAGAAGGACAGAAATGGAGTGCTGGAATTTCGCCCACTCTACAAAGGCTCAAGAAGGTAGCAACACAAAGAACTCTAAGTATGGTCCATGAAAGTGTGACATAGGTCTAGAAAGTGAATGTGAAGGAACCGAAGGTAATGCCACATATGTAGAACTATCAGAGTATGAAGGGTGAACACTTGTAGAAAGGATGTCCAACTGATGTGAAGGAAAAAAAACATCCCCCACAATAGAAAATGGATCCACAAACAAGGGTGGATCAATGAAGGTCTTCAAAAAGTGGAAGTGGTAAGAGTCCCAGAAGGGGCACTCCCAACAACGAGAGATGATGAACTCCTCTGAAATACTTGTAGATGGATGAGGAACCTGTAGTACATCACAAGTGTACTCTATGAAAATATGACTAAGGTTAGGTAGATACTCATCCCAATGAGGGGGCTCAATAAAAAAAGAGTGATGTCAGATAGGTATGAGTCATCCAATGAAGGTAGAGGAGTGAAAGGGGCCTCACACACTAAAGGTGGAAAAGAGGCGGGTGTGATGATTGTATAAGACTGAATAGGAGACTGCTCGATATCTGATGAGATGTGGGATGTGTCAACACTCTCTAGAATAGTGAGAGAAGGAGGAGAAGATTCCTCTGTAGTACTCTCGACATCAAAATTGGGTGCATAATCCTCATCATCAGAAGTAGAACCAAGTGAGTCTGTGTCAGTGGAACTGTCATCACACGAAGAAGAGGAGACAATTAGATCAGCAACAACAACAATGGTGGCAATATGTGAAGGGTCTCCATAGAGGGACTGAAGAATGCTCCAGACACGGTGGGGAGGATCTGAGTCTACCACGTGAAACCAGAGAGATCTGGAGACATGCATCATTAAGTGACCAAAAACATGGTCGCAAGTGTCAAGAAGTCCTCCAGATGACAATGATCAATGGGTGTAGGAACTGGCCCAAGTAAGAAGGGTAAAAGACCCTCATGAGCGAAGTAACATTCCATGGAAGCATGCCAAGATGAATAGTTCCCTCTCCCGATGAGAAGTGGAGAAGGCTCTAAAGTGATCCTATGAAGCTCAAGTCTAGAAAGAGCACCCTCCATGATGCGGAAGTAAGAAGTGTAAGGTGCACAAATGCAAGACGTCGGACTCGGCCGATAATGCATCTACATGTAAAAACCAAAGAGTACTAATGACCCCCTGAATGCGGAACTTTATAAAGTAGTGCATTTACAAAATTGACAATGTCATCACATAATGTGTGAAAAATCATGCAACTTTGACTAAATAAGCACTCAAAACCGAGTAGCGAGTCAAAATTTATAGCAAAAAAATGATTCCCACAACTGATGGAAAATGCCAATAAACCTTGCAAATGGATTAAAAAAGTGCCCAAAATGGGTGTAAAGGGTGTCGTGTGGGTACTCGTTGGAAATGGCATCAAATTTTAGGTAGGTTTTGTTTTGCTTGTGAGGGGGAGATTAGCCTCCTGCCAACCCCAGGACCTCGCCCTCTGTCTTTGACATGCGTAGGAAGGGCATTAATAAAATCAAAATAAAGCCATAATGAATGTTTTTATCCTTAAAACATCAAACAATTATAAAAGAGAATGAGGGAGCTAGGGCATCATAGGTTGACCGAGTTGATGGAGAGTTACCAAATGAGTTGAGTCAAGTTAAAGGTAAAGCACCGCCAAGCTATGCAAGGTCCTCTCTAAGCCAAGAGGTGGTTGTTGACCGAGCTAGGGGGTATGGGCCACGTGTCAGGTGTAATCCGCTACATGCAAATGAAACTTGAGTTGTTTTAACACATACACTCCTGAGTTGACGGGATTGGCATAATTTAAATGAGTGAAGCCCCATGCCAAGGTTTGCGAGTTGTCGGTGAGATGAGTATAAAGTGTAACCGCTCGTGCGTAACGTCTATACACAGTGATTTGGAGTAGAGGTGGAAGAGAAACCATCGGCGCGATTACGAATGGAATATTCTTGATGCGAGAAATGGTGTCCAGGAAGAGTTGGTTTTCCATGTGAGGAACGCAAAGTGAGCTCGTAGGACGGTGAGAGTAGCAGAGCAAGATGGAACCACCCAAACCAAGGACAAGCTTAACCAACAAACAATGTGAGCCAAAACTCAACATAGGCACAAAAATGACCATGCAGGCATGAGTGGCTAAGAGCAATGTAAGATGGTGTATCAACGAGCCAAGAAAAAGTAGAGGGAGTAGTGGCAGGTCACAATGCATGAGTCATTTGAAGGATTCACAGCTGGGAACAAGCACGAGTGCACAAGTCAATGAACATGGTGAATGCAACCAGCCTAGTAGTAAACCCAAGGCAGTAGAAACGAACCACGAGCTCAGCAGCTAACAGTGCAGATCGACCAAACACCCAAGTCAATAAAGAGCACAAGTAGACCAATGGCCAAGGTGCCTCAAAACCAACTCATGAGCAAACCAAAAACCTACACCTTTTGAACCTATAATTTTTCTCAACAAAAAAACACTAGGCACAAACCAAGTACATGAACCCTATAAAAATGCCAATATAGCACAAAGCAAGGAGAGATTGCACAAGAAAATATAAGGCGGAGAGTAGTAAGCAATCGAAAGCAAGCAACATGATTCCGATCCCCGATCTTTGATACCATGTTGGAGTAAAAACGAAGATTTGGAGGGAATCTGTGAGCATCAAAATGTTGCACTCAACTGCAAAATGATGTAGCTTCAAGATCGAAGAAAGAAATCACCCATGAGAGAAATGTGCATGCATTAAGGGAAAAATGGCTCAAATCCCATACTCCATTCCATTCTATTGCTCAAGATGAAAGGTGTACATATAGTAGTGGGGTGTGTAACTCCCCCACAAATGTAGCCATCAAGAGGTGGGAGTTACATTCCCGGAATAACCGGTCAAATGTAACTCCTATGCACTCTATGACACATGTAAGGCCATAATGACACCCTAGGACACCTAAGCATGGTGAATCACCTATGTGGAGGAATCCCATGTACTTAAAATATGTGCATGGTAAATATCCTACACCAACATAATATAGGTTTAGTAAAAATTATGTCGGTTCGCTTTAGGTGGCTCACCGAGCTAGCTCTCCTCATTGCCACCCAAGCACCTCTCCATGACCTCTCCTAGCATTTCCAACTTGGCTAACAAGCTACTCAACCCGTACACCCTATTCGGCCTTGTGTTATCCTCTAGCTCAATGCCCACATTGACACTAACTCCCAACCTCATCTTGTGCACTACTGAGACTTTGTGGCTCGGCAGAGAACTCACTTTCATGCAAAAATGGGTCGAGTGTTCCCCAGGGCCCAAGATGGCCACATCTCTACATTGTTAGCCTCCCGATCTATTTTTACATCATGCTCATTGGCTGCACTAATTTATTGTTCCACTCTATGGACCCACAAGTTCCTCCAAGCCTACACCGCACCACACTCGGCTCATTCTTGCCTAAGCTCATCGGGCCCGCATCGACATCTATCCCCACACCCTTTACTTTGTGGTATTTTTGGTCCCGTGGGAAATCACAACCTGATTTCCCCTAGGCCCTCAGTTTTTCATGCCCTTGATGTAGCCGAAATGCCCCTGCACGTAACCCACTTTCTTGCTCATTGAGTCATCTCATCGAGCTAACTCCAAATACTTCACCATTTCTTCCTTCATGCCACACAAACTCCGGACTCATCACTTGATGTGACGATTCATTCTACCATGAGCTCACCCATGAAACCATCTCACCAGGGAGCTCTACAACTCAGCCTAACTCTGCAACCTGTCAAAACAACCCGGCCCCGTAGCTCGTCCTTTCAAAAATACAACTCGTCTCCTCCAACTCCAATAACTCGCTGCCATGAAAATTAACTCACCAATGAGATCTAAAACTTGATGAGCTCCTAAAGACCTAGATGCCATGAAAACTCTAAACTATCTCATCGATCTAGAAACAACTTGCTTAGCATGTCGGTGAGTAGTTTGCTACCTTAGACTAATTTTTGCATTTTTCCAATTTTCCTCCGATTCTCTCTAGATTTTCTAGGTTTCTTGATAACAATCAAGGCCATGAAGGAGGATCAGTGTTTGAACTTATTTTTCCAAATTTTCCCATTTAACCTACAAGTGGGCCTCATGGTTCCCTTCTCGGCCTAAAAAATCTCCAGACTTCATAAAACCCGGAAGAGGTAAAAATTATCCTCATGACCTCAAACCTTTCTTGCAATTTTGTTGATGCCTCTAAAACACGAAATTTTTCTATATGCTCCAAATTGACCCATGAGGCCCCTCAATAACTTATTTAATGCAAACCTTCCTAGTTGTTCATTTTCACCAAGGAGGTGAAAATGGATAACGAGATCCTCTACAAATTTTAAGGCATTTTGACTTGTTTTGCAAAATTTATATTAGTTTTAAATTTTTATAAATTCACTACCTAGGCATCAATTTTGATAATTTTTCAAAGTTTCTTATATTTTTGGAAATCTTTCCAAAAATTATCTAGGATTTTTCTCTATGTTTCTCTTTATTCATCCAATAACCTTAGAAACCCCAAGCCCTAAATTTCTACCCTAACCTTGATATCCCAAGACACAAACCTTACATCATGACAGGAAATCAACTAAAGGCCAAGGGAAGGGTCAAAATCCTAGTAAGGAAGATGTGGATTTTAAATCTTTAGCTTCATGGGCATTAGATATAGTATCCCAACTTGAGGACATGGTGAAAACCCAAATGAACTATGTGCAAGACAAGTTTTTTCATATCATGAATGCAATGAAGGGTGAAGTGATGTCAGAATTAGACAATGGATTGAAAATAGTGAAGGGTGACATGAAAATGGAATTTGAGTCATTGAAGAATGATTTTCTTCAGATTAAGCTCATACATGAAGTCTATTAATAATTTCCATTCAAGTTACATGGGTTCCTCAAGAAATGCACACTTCAATTCAAACCACACCAACCAGTGTGATCCTCTGCACACACCACTAGATATTCTAACCAATGGCGTAAAATTATTCCTAAAGTGGAGATGCACAAGTTCAATGGGAATGATCTGATCACTTGGATCAACCAAATGGAGAATTTATTTGATCTACATCAAGTCCCAAATGAATAGACCGTTGTAATGGCATGCTTGTATGTGGATCTAGAATAATTCATTTTTCACATCCCACAATTTCATTATGTTTTTGTAAGGATAAGTTGTAATATGTTAAGTGGTTTATGAATGTAGAGGGAAAATTGTTGTCACTTAGCTGAGTTTACAGCTATACATACGTATGTATACCATGAAAAGGATATACATACTTACACATAGTTGTAATCCCAACCATGTAACAATGTTTGTCGCCAAGCATTCGTGGAGTACTTGACATTTATAACTTATTCTTGTTATGTTATGTTGTATGAGATTACTTTACTTTGTTGTGTGCAATGATTTCATAACATCGGTGTGTTATTTGGTTGTTGTACCTATTTATGAGATTTGCTTATCTTATTGTTGAAGTTAATGGTTTGCTAATGATTAGTAAATTTGTACTTGGATGCAATGGTATTATTCATCATTAAGAAATGATTATGATGGTTTAATGGTACTAACCTCCTTTTTATATCATGACGGTCATAGACCGTAAAACATTAAGGTGGTCTTTAGCAAGGGACAAGTAAATGTTTAAGAGGTTGACTTAATGATCCTTTTAATAGTAATGTGAAAATATTGCTTAAGAGACTGGACTTTGGAAAAGTATTGCAAGGTAATATTATATCAATTTTATTGATCTTTGATTACATACTTGGCATATCTTTAAAACTATTCCAATGGTTATCAACCCTAGCTCATATGATGTTTACTTAGATGATCATATTGATCACACCATGCATTGGATTGAAACTTGTTTTTTTATTTTTTTCTTCGACCAATCGTGACTCCATGTTAAGTGGTGATTTTCATAATTGATTAAATCCATTGACCATGACAGATGTGTTAAGGATAGTGACTTATGTTTAAATGGTCAAGACATGGTGATTGGAATTATAGTGTTTGAAAGTTATATGGTCTTGACTACACTCCATTGGAATTGGATTATTAAAAAGGTCAATGATTAAAGTTGATAGGCATCTTATTGTTTGTTAGTAATATGGTCTTCGACCATACTCAATTGCATTTGATTGGTTAATGATGAAATTCGGTCATGGATCGACCCATGTAAATAATGTGAGATTTGATTTTTGTTGACCTTAGTCTTCAACTGAATTTTTACACTATGCGAGTTGGTTGATAGTTAAGTGAATAATATTTTGAATCAAACCATGGACATAGTCCATAGCATGCAAATTTGATTATTATTGTTTTATTTATAAAACTTGGATTTCTCGATGCTATTTTTTTTAGGGAATTTGAGAGATGGTGGTAGTAATTTTAATAGAGCCAAAAATGTGGCATGGATGGGATTAAATGCATTTAATATGGGACCAAATTATGGGGAATTGTGAAGCTTCTCTAGGAAGCTAAGTACATGCATTGAGGTTTATTTTTGCATTGTCTTTGTTGATCCTATTTTAGGTGAGTTGTGCATGGGGTTTGGATGTTATTTTTCATTTTTTCTAAAATATAAATATTTTTCTAAAAATACTATCCTTGAATCTTCCTCTATAAAGAGGATGTGATTTGAAATATGGGGTTCGAATTCTTTAGTTGTCATTTTGACTTGATTACTAAGTGGCAAAGAGAATAGTGAAGACATTTTGGAAGGATTACACAGGATATCAGGCATGAACCATTTCTAACTTAGTTTGTTATTTATTTGAAATAAAGCATAAAAATTTTGGGGTTTATTTCTCCTTTAACAAATATGGGAAATGCATGTGTAAAAACCACGAAATTAAGAGAAAAGCATTGCATGAAATATGTTTGTTTATGGGTTTTATTCTTCTATTTCCTTTTAGTTCAATTCAAATTGTTAATGTTAAATTGGTATACTCAAGAGTTTGATGTTATCTTTCTATTTAGACTTAATAATAAAGTCTTCTAAAAATGACCTAGGAACTTTATATTGTTATGGTGATTAATAAAATTGAGTATAACCATAAAATACTACTTTTGGGGTGGTATTTATCCTCAGTAGGGAATGAGTATGAATGGGTATTGTAAGAAATAAATTATTTACATCTAAGAGAGTTTGACACTTGTATGAGTCAATCGATCTTTAATGGATAAGTTTATTTTAGTTCCTTGATTGTGTTACTCATATGGTTGCATGAACTATAAATGATCTGCGCCATATTGTGGATTATAAGAATTAAAGTTGGGAGAAAACCACCCCAGGTGCATTTGTTGACTTTGTATTAGTAGTGTTATTCTTATAATTCTATACAACTCGATGTTATAAATGTAAAGTTTATTTTAAAACATTTTATAAAAGGGTGCATCAACAAATACATAAATATGTACATATTTATATAATAACCTCTATGGCAGACACGAGTTGAGCGTAGTCTCTCGAGCTCGTAAAATTTATTTTTGCATCGAATAATTCACCATCAATCTAGGTAATAGTATATATATAACAGACTATGTTATAACTTGTTTAATCCTTAGAATTAGTGCCCTACTCTTAATTGTTGGGTCGAGATCTGTAGAACTCATGTGAACCATTAACCTAACTTGAATTTTTGGCTAAGCTCATTAAATTTGAGTGATAATACTCCTTAACAAGGATGTGGTATTTAAACCTACTTATAAAGCTAAGATGGGGTTGTTTTTAATAAGAATCTTTGTGACTTAATTTGATTGATGACTTAATGTATGTTTCCTTATTCTTGATAATGAGATTATACATTTCTTATAGTTACATTTAGTAGTAATGGTTGTTCATTTCAAGTTGTAATAAGAAAGGAAATTAGGTATGGTTATGATTTGAACCAGTTATTAAATAATAGCATATGAATGGTACGTTTTATTGTATTTGATAGTTGTTGAATTCAATTATCCTTTATTGTTGTAAAGTATGGAACACTTTATGTCTTGTTGACCAATAATATGATATTTGATTGAAGTATTGTGAATGAGAGATGATAAATAACCAAGTTTATATTATTTATTTCATAATAAAGCAACAATATTTAATTTGATGGTTCATGCCAATTCTATGAACTAACCATGCATATATGTTATTATCTTTCATCTTGAAGGATTGAAAAGTATTACGAGTTGATTAAAGAATGGATAACATGACATGAATTGATTATTATTTTATTGATTCATATGAATGTAATAAATGTATTTGTATTTGATTTTTAATGCAAAAGTATTACTCATGATTGTACAAGGAAAATGTGCCTGATGTATTAATGATTACCTTCAATAATCACCTTGTGAATATATTGGCGTAGCCTGATTAACACGATGAGATCCCTCTCCACCATCAGTTCGAGATTTTGGTGTGACGGCAAGTTGTGCAACTCGATACCCGGCCGATTAAGCGCACCAACCCCGAGTAGTGCTTTGGAATGGGTGACCTCTCGGAAATTCCCAGTGTCATTTCCTCCTAATGTTGTTGGACTGATTAGGTGTATATCCGGCTCCACCATCGGTTTGAGCTTTTGGTGTGACGGTAAGTCGTGTAGCTTTGATACTGGGCAATTAAGCGTGTCATCCCTAGAGTAGTGTTGGGATGGGTGACCTCCCGAGAAATTCCCAGTGTCACTTCCTCCTAATGTTGTTGGGCTGATTGGGTGTATACCCTGGCTCCATCGTGCGAGGTGGGTATTGGTGTAGCAATTGATTAACATGATGAGATCCCTCTCCACCATAAGTTTGAGCTTTTGGTGTGATGGTAAGTCATGTAGCTCTGATACCACCAGTTAAGTGTGCCACCCCCAGAGTAGTTTTGGGATGGGTGACCTCCCAAGAAATTCCCGATGTCACTTCCTCCTAATGTTGTTGGGCCTAATTGGGTGTATACCTGGCTCCATCGTGTGGGAGGGTATCAGCGTAGTAACTAATTAACATGACGAGATCTCTCTCTACGATTAATTCGAGCTTTTGGTGTGATGGCAAGTCGTGTAGCTCTGATACCAGATAGTTAAGCGCGCCAGCCCCAGAGTAGTGTTGGGATGGGTGACCTCCTCGAAAAATTCCCGATGTCACTTCCTCCTAATGTTGTTGGGCCTAATTGGGTGTATACCCGACTCCATCGTGCGAGAGGGTATTGGCGTAACAACTGATTAACATGATGAGATACATCTCCACCATCGCCCGAGCTTTTGGTGTGACAGAAAATTGTGCGGATCTGATACCAAATGATTTGCCACACCAAAAGCTTGAACTTATAGTGGAGAGGGATCTCATCGTGTTAATCAGCTCACTGCTTGAGCCAACACCCTCCCACATGATGGAGCCGGGTATATACCTAGTTGGCCCAACAAACATTAGGAGGCAGTGACACTGGGAATTTCCTAGGAGTTCACCCATTACCACACTACTCTGGGGTTGGGCGCTTAACTACCTGGCTCTGATACCAAATGATTTTCCGTCACACCAAAAGCTCAAACTGATGGTGGAGAGGGATCTCATCGTGTTAATCAGTTATTACGCCAATAGAATATGTATTAATGTTATTAATTATGATATAACGATTATGGTTCAGTTCATTATGATTGTGTTTTAAGGCATATGTGTATCGTTGTTTAGCGAAGAAAGCATTTATTATAATTGATATTAAATATGAATACCTAATTGTTTAAAGATGTTGTTATGATTTAATAAATACGTAAATAAAAGAGTAAGATAAACAAGGAAATACGATAGTCTACTTAAATAGATATAAGTATAAAATATGTATCTATTAATCATATATAAACATGATGATATTAATCAGTTAATAATTATGAAACATTGGAAAACCTATTGTTGTCTTTAATAGTAGCAACTTACATGTTTACAATTAATTATATTCATTGTAAAATATCATATTGTTTCTACTTAATCCGAGTGAGAAATATTTACAATGATGTGGAATACAAGTATGAAAGTACATTGTAATCATATGAGATAGTACCATCCATTGTACTCAATTGACTTAATTAAAAATGAACTGACCAAGTGTCTTTTAATGATCTCGAATGATAATTAATTTAGTGTTATGAATTGACTAAACCTAATCTATGATTGTAAAATGTTTTAGTTGTCTTATGACATGTGATATGGGGTACATACACTATTTTGTGACTCGATGAGTTCACCAAACACCTCTATTGTGAATTAGATAACATAATGAAACTTTGAATATCCTTTTATTGAAATGAAAGCATAATAAATTGTATATGAAGGCGGGCATCACAAGATGACATTCGTGTTATAAGAGCCATGTTCATACTTACTCGGGATGGCTCAAGAAGAGGAACGAATGTGCAATGACTTAGGTCATTACATGAATGTATATTTTCTTGTAGAAATCTTAAGGTGGTGCTAACATGAATCATATGACCTAAATATCGATTCTTAATATTTGGAGCTTCTTAACCTAATTCAATTACTTATTATAAACAAATACTTAAAATGATTAACTATAAACTTAATACTTAATCAATGGAAAGGAATCCAGATAACTATGTTGAGATGGTTGTGTGGTGAAGGGAAGACAAGTTTTGTAGGTTTGTGTTCGAGTCTTGGCGGCTTGCTAACGCAATGCCAAATAACTATGGCCATAGTAGTGCAAATGATTGATTACATTGTTGGTTCTCTAGGTCTTCTTATTAGTGGTGTCTAAAGTCAGATGGAGGTTACTTTAGTGAATTTTCAGTTGACACTAAGAATATTCGCATGTTCTCTTAGCCTATAATAAGGTTTAACCAAATATTATACAATGTATACTAGCTCATAAAGAGTGTTGAAGGGTGATTGAAAAGGATCTAGAACCCTTTGCAGTTATACATGGTTATTGTAGGTTTTCTAGATGGATTCTATATATTAAGTAATGCTGGAATAATTTAGTAGTGGTTAAGTAATGATATTATTCATTACAACATTATAATAACTTAAGGGATTTTGTAAACTTGATAGTATGTTGGGTTATTCTACTTTGCATGCTAAAAATCATTGAAGGCATAAAAAGTAATTAATAGTTTATTTTAAAAATTCCCTTAGTTTGGTGAAGCATAACATGGGTGTTACACATTTGGTATAGATGGATGTATAATCAAAAGAAAAATAAGGTTCTCTCATGTACTGCTCTATTTTTACTTTTGATCTCCAAACAAACTTAGTAATAGTGTTACAAAGAACTATATTAGCCAGATCTCCAAGATGTGATAGACAAGTTCACCAAGGATTATATCCAATAGTTTAAAAATATATCCTCACGAGTGAATGACATCCCTAAGGATCATCTAAATGATATCTTCTTGGGTGGACTCGAGGATAAAATTTAACATGATGTTTTCCTTCTTAATAAAGGTTTGATATCAAAATATGTGGTCATTTCTTGGTGTGTAGAGGAAAGATATATGGTAAAAAGAAGCTTCACTAATCACAATGAATGCATGAATCTAGCACCATATTTTCCCCAACAAATGATTGACTCCTCAACAAATTGAAGAGAAACAAGTAAAAGTATTATGATGCAATTGTGATATCAAGAGGATCATAGGATTTAAATGTCCTGAGAATAATTTATTCTACATTGAGGGTCTTAATGAAGAACAATATGAGGAAGCATATGATGAAGAGTAAAAGGTTCCTTTAGATTGAGGTTGAAGAATATCAACCAATTATTTCTTACCATGTCATTTTAGGAATCATCACCCCACAAAAATCAATATTATTGGGTTAGTGAATAAACAAATGGTTACAGTATTAATTCACTCATGAAGTACTCATAACTTCATCAATAATAAGTTCTCTATATACACTTAAATTGTTTCATTTATCCGTAACCATAATTTCGGTCATATTTCGGATGGATGTAAAGTTAATTGTTCATGAAAATGTCATAAGATTAAGTAATCTATGGGAGATTACATATTATAGGGCCCCATGTATGCCATTTCAATAGGATCAACAAACATTGTGTTGGGGGTCCAATGGCCTAATAATTTGGGAATAGTGGAGATGAACTTTTAGGATTTGTTCATGTGGTTCCATTCTAAAGAAATTAATTTTGAGATGCATAGGATGAAGGCTAAAGTTAAAAAATTGGTAATTTCTCATCAAATGTAAAAATGCTTAGGAAGGTTACAGATGGATTCATGGCACAATTATTCTCAATGGAAGCTCAACCATCAAAAGGCCTTACACCATTAGATCTATAGGTCATTATTAGTGAGCACTCAAATTTTTTTTTGGGGATATACCGAAAGGGTTACCACCTATAATAGATGATGATCATGTTATTTAGCTAGTACTAGGAAGCCAACCACCTAACATTTGACCTTATAAGTACGCTTATCTCCAAAAGAATGAGATTGAGAAGATGGTGCAAGAGATACTAGAAGCAAGTATTATTCTTCATATTCAAAGTGATTACTCTTCTCCATTGGTGATGGTTAGAAATAAGGATGAAGGTTAGTGCATGTGTCCCGACTATAGGGAGCTTAGCAAATATACAATGAAAGATAAGTATCAATATCATTGAAGATTTGTTAGATGAATTACATGGTGTTGCTTATTTTACAAAATTAGATCTTTGATTGGGATACATAAAATAAGAATTTGTGACAAATATATTCATAAAATAACATTTAGGACACATGAGGGTCGTTAAGAATGTCTTATAATATCCTTTGGCCTTACAAATATGCCATCTACTTTCTAGATTTTGATGAATTCAATCTTCTAACCATTTTTATGGAAGTTTGGCTTGATATTTTTTATTATATATTAATCTATAGTAAGACTTGGGATGAACATTTGGAGCATGTTAATAAAGTAATGCGAGACTCTTGAACAACAACACCTTTATGCCAAACCCTACAAATTTTCTTTTGGGTATGAGAGATAGAATACTTGGGTCATATCATGTCTTATGAAGGTGTAAAATTGGATCCTCATAAGATCCAAGATAGTGGATTGAACAGTTCTAAAACCCTAAAAAACCTTAGAGGATTCTTAGGGATTATGGGTTATTATCACATATTTGTGAAGAATTATGGTATATTTAAAACACCACTCACATCCTTATTGTAGAAAAACGTTTTCATTGGAATGAGGTATAAACCTAGGATTTTAAATCAATAATGAAGGCCATGTGTACCACTCTAATCATAGCTACCCTAGACTTTTCCAAAACATTCATTATTGAATGTGATTCTATAGGGTGTGGCATAGGTGCGAGAATTTTGCAAGAGGATTCCACATTGTATTTGGCATTCATCAACTCAAAGGTAAGAACCTCTAAAAACCAACTTATGAGAAGGAAATGAATCCTATTATTCATGCGGTCAAACAATGGAGACCATATATCTTGGTTCATCACTTCAAAGTAAATACAGATCATGACAGCTTGAAATACTTCTTAGAGTAAATACTCTCATTTGAAGAACAACAAAAATGGGTCACTAAGATGTTGGGATATGAATTTGAGATTGTTTAAAAAAAAGGAAACTAAAATTTGGTATCCGATGCACTATCAAGGAGAGATGAGTCCACATATGCATTATTAAATTTTATTTCCTTACTACATGTAGATTGGGTAGATCAGGTAAGATCTGAATGGTAGAATGACATAAAAACCCAAACTATCATTCAAAATCTCCAACAAGATCGAGCACTTTAGAAAAATTTGTGTGGAAGGAGGATGCATTGTGGTATAAAGAATAGTTGTACTTATGCAAAAACTCTACCCTTAAAAATCAGGTTCTCTCAAAGATCCATACTTCTCCAATGGGTGGCCATTCTAGATTCCCAAAAATTTATCAAAAAGTTAAGAAATATTTCTTTTGGGAAGGGTTAAAATCAGATGTTTGGTTTGTTAGTGTAACAAGAGTGAAACTCTTAAGTCTCAAGGACTTTTACATCCTTTGTATATTTCTAATGAGTGGTTACATGGATTTCATCACAAGATTACCAAATTCTAAAGGGAAAGGTGTAATTATGGTGGTGGTTAGGAGGGGGAGCCTTCTTTGCTGGAATGTTCAAAAATTGGTTTCGAAAGGGAATCTCCAAAGACGTCAAACAAAGCACTAGTCCGAAGGGCCCTTATACCAGGGTTAACGATCACGTGTTTGATGCTCCTAAGGACAATAAGGATAAGGATGGGGTATCGAGCATGTGGGCTGAATGTGTGGCTGGAAAAAGCTTGGACAAGGAGATTCTGGAAGGGCTAGTACCGTTAAAGGAGAAAGGTAACTTATCCCTCGAAGTTCCTAAGTCTCTTCTAGCAAGAACTAAAGCCTCCATGGATTGCGCTATCTTATCTTAATGCCTCAACTCTGGACCAAATATTGATTTCTTTAGAGGTTGGGTCAAGAGACGTTGGGTGTTTAATGGATTTGCTGAGGTTATGGCCTATGCAAATGGTTTTTTCCTTGTATCTCTACCCAGCAAAGATCATGTGGCTAAGATTCTTTCTGGAGGACCCTGGTTTATAGGTAAATCTCATGTGGTTGTTCAGAAATGGGAACCAGCTTTTAATCCATATGTGACGTCTGTCTCAGATTTCCCCATCTAGGTCAACCTTCTGGGCTTACCCCTGGTTTTTTAGGAACCAGAATTTCTTATTGGCATTGCTAAAATTTTGGGAAAACCGATTGCTTTAGATTCGGTCACCAAGGCAAAATCTAGACTTACCCATGCCATATTCTGTGTCAATATGAGTCAGGATGCTCCTCTTGAAAGTACTATCAAACTCTTGACTTACGTGGGTGTTTGCGTGCGAGAGTTTTGATTATGATCCGTCCCCTTTTTCCCGTAAAAATTGCAAACCGGCGGGTCATGATCACAGGAATTGTTCTCTACTTTAAAAAAATGATTTCATTGCCGATCCACAAAAGACAAATAATAGGGAGGCAAAGGAATGGAGGCAGGTCGGAAAAAATGGTAAAGTTGTTGAAACAAAGGCTCCTCTTTTCTCCTAGAAGGAGGACAAAGACTTGATTCCCTCGACTCAACATCATTCCCCCTACAAAGTAATGGTGGTTTCTAGTTTCCATGAGGCCAAAAATGTTGAATCTAAAGATGAGAATGAGAATGATATTGAAATTTTGGACACTGAAGAGGGGACCTTTGATTCGTGGCTCCAGCCAATCAAGTTTCGTAAAGTTTTCCTCCTCTCGCAAGTAGCTTTGTGGACCATCATTAGATGAAGTATCTTCTATTGGTCAGAGATCCTTCGGTTAGAGACAAGAAGATCTACCAGTGTCAAATGGTTTCAAAATTCTCGCGGACTTTGTTGTTGATACTTACGAAATAGCGGTCTCTCCCAAGACCCCAGCTAGTAAATCCAAACCGGTCATGCGAAGCACCTCTAGAGCTGATGTTGGTAAGGATTCCACACCTCTGGGTAGAAAAAGCAATAAGGCATTAAGGGAGGAAAACTCCAAAAGGGAAGTGGAAGCTGGTATTCAAGGTACTCTAGGGAAGTTGCTTCTCCATAATAAGAAATGTTAAATGATCATTCTCTCTTGGAATATTAGGGGTTTGAATAACCCCAGTAAACACATAATTGCTAAGGATCTTAGAGTTAAAGTTAAACCAGATATTCTCATGCTCCAAGAAACCAAAATGAACCTAGATAGATTCAAAGAGGTGGGGAGAAAAATTTGGAAGGGTTGTCATTGGGAAGGTTATAGCTCCTCTGGAGCCTCCGGAGGTGTTGTCACTATGTGGGATCCAAGTCTTGTGCATGGAGTTATGATCCTTTCCACCCCTAGTCATGTGGTTTTGAACTTCATGGAAATCATCTCGAAAAAATCCTGGTATGTTTCTAACATTTATGCTCCCAATAAACTCTGCGAAAGACAAAATTTCGGAAGGATCTCTCTAGCTTTAGACAATTGTTTAATGATAAAGATTGGATTGTTGGAGGAGACTTCAACACCCCCCTTTCCCCTGGTGAGAAGAAAGGGGGTTTGATTTCCTATTCAGAAAGTATGGAAGATCTTTCGACTTCCTTGCCAGTAATAGTTTGCTAGACTTAGACTTGGAGGGATCCAAGTATACTTGGGTTAACAGAAGGACTGGATCTGAACTTATTCAGATAAGATTGGATAGATTTTTGGTTAGCCATCTCTGTATGATCAACCAACTTTATTCTCTAAAAACTCTTCCCATAATTGGTTTGGATCATAATCCCATTCTTCTTGATCTGGGAATGGATCACTTTAAAAAGGCTAGGCCTTTCAGATTCAAAAAGATGTGGTTAGAACACCCGGATATTTACAACAAGATTCCTGAATGGTGGGACATTCAAGTTCGGGGTTTCTAGTTTCAGATTGAGCTTTAAACTGAAACACATCAAAAGTAATCTTAAAAGATGGAACAAGGAAACTTTTGGAAACATTTTTCAGGAAAAAAGTAGAATTACGGAAGATCTCATAAATATAGAGGAACTTATGGAGAACGATGGTCTTAATCCAGTTCTCAAGGATCAAGAACAAAATATTCTGGCTGATTACCATGGTATTCTGGCTAAAGAAGAGGTGTATTGGAGACAAAAATCCAGGTCAAATGGCTTAAAGAAGGGGATAGGAATACCAAATTCTTTCATTTCTCTGCTACCTCAAGAGCCAATTTCCTTAAGATTAATGAAATAAGAGGAGAAAATGGTGAGTCTCTCAGGGATAGCAGGGATATCAATGCCTCCATAATTAATTACTTCAAGGATCTTTGCATTCGGGGAAGAGGTCGGAGGAGTTGGTCCAGAATAGAGTCTTGAGTTTTTTTCGAAGTTATCACTCCCCTTGAAAATAGAGATATTTTAAAGATCCCCTCAAAGGAGGAAATCCGTTTCACGATCTTTGATATGGAACCTAATAAATCTCGGGCCGATGGATTCCCTACCTTTTTCTTTCAAAAATTATGGGAGGTGATTAAACATGAGGTCATTGAAATGGTCCAAGATTTTTTTAACAATGGTCATCTCTTGAGGCAAATGAATAACAATTTTATTGTCTTGGTGCCGAAAATTGTTGGGGCCAAGGAGGTTAAGGACTTTAGACCTATAAGCCTGTGCAACACCAGTTATAAAATTTTGACTAAAATCATAGTTAGGAGGATTAGGATGGTTCTTCCCAACTTCATCTTTGGGAATCAAGGGGATTTTGTTCCTGGAAGAAAAATTACTGACAACATCATCGTGATACAAGAAGCCATCCATTCCATTGAAAGCTCTGGTAGATCGGCCATGTTTCTTAAACTAGATATGCATAAATCCTTTGATAGGATAAATTGGTCTTTTCTCTAGGCCATCCTGCTAAAGGTGGGGTTTGATATTTCCTGGTTAATATGATCATGAAATGCATTTATACTACCATTTTCTCGCCTCTTGGTCAATCGTAAACCGAAAAGGCTTCTTTCAAGCTGGCAGAGGGCTGAGACAAGGTGACCCACTTTCCCCTTTCCTCTATGTCATAATGGCTGAATCTCTGAGTAGAATCTGTCATCATGCCATGGTTTCCAACCGTATCTAGGGAGTCAAAATTGCAAATGGTCTCCCCTCTATCTATGTCTTAATCAGTTTGTTGATGATAATTTTATGATGGGTAAGGCCTCTATCCATGAAGCCTCAAATTTCAAGGAGGTTCTTAATGATTATGAAAATGTTTCCGGTCAGATGGTTAATTTCCATAAAAGTGTTGTCTTCTTCATTAATGTGGATAATCAGGTTCAAGCTAGATTAGCTCGTATCTTGGGTTGCAGAATCAAACATTTTCTAGATTCTTATTTAGGAATGCCCCTGATCCTTAAGAAGCCTAACCTCATGATTTGGAATGCTTTCTTTGGAAAGAGTTAATAATAAACTCTCATCTTGGAAGGGTCTCTTGCTCTCTCAAGCTGGTAAGATTCAACTGCTCCAAATCTCCCTTCAAGGCATTCCCATTTATGTTATGTCTCTTTTCATGCTCCCTGTTAGAATTAGGGAAGCCTTAGAGAAAATCCAAAAGAGGTTCCTTTGGATGGGAGCTGGTGATAAATTCAAATTTCCTCTTATGTCCTGGGATAAGGTTACTAAACCAAAGCTATGTGGTGGATTGGGGCTCAAAAACATTGCTCTCATGAATAAGGCTTTAATAGCCAAAGCTGGTTGGAGGATTACTAGAGAGGAAGGTATTTGGATACAAATCATAAAGATGAAATATTTGCGGAATATAGGCAGATTGGAATCCTTCTTTAACCAAACAAACCTCCCTAAAGGGTCTTCTTTTTTGAACTCCTTTGTAGACTCAAAAGAAATTTTATCCAAAGGTATGATTTGGGAAATTGGTAAGGGTTCTAGAATCAGTTTCTGGTATGATAATTGGCTTGGGGAGTCCCCTTTAGCAAACTTAGACCTCTGGAAATATGTGGCTCAATAATACAAGGATTCTAGAAACTTTTGGATCCGGAATTTTGGATCCAGAAGATACAGTCAAATGGGAGACCATATATCCTCCCCCAAATTTTGATGGTGACATCCAACATTTCCATTATCTCAACATTTAACTTAAGGATTTCCACATCCCCTTGTTCCAAACCAAGGAGGACTCCATCAAATGGAGAGAAGAAGTATCTAGAAATTTCATGGTTAAATCTGCCTATATGTCTAACTTCAAGAATGATATGCTCAAGGACTATTGGGGGAAACTTTGGGTGAAAGATCTCATCCCCAAGATTAATATCTTTTTCTGGTTGGCCACCCAAAATAAAATTCTAATTGTGGAAAATATCAGGAAAAGGGGGATGAATATTCCCAATAGATGTTCCCTCTGTAAGAAAGAGGAGGAAAATTTCAATCATCTCCTCCTTCATTGCTCCTTCTCCCACGTTGTCTTTGTTGCTATTCTAGATCTGTTCAATATCCAATGGATCCTGCCCTCGATGATTGAAGATTGTTGCTTTCAATGGGTGATCCCCTTCCATTTTCCTATCTTGACCTGGGCCTGGAACATTTCCCTTCCACATTTTTTTGGGGTTTATGGAAAGCCGAAATGATGGTATCTTCCGTGATCAGAAATCTCTTTTATCAAAATTTAGGAGGAAAACCTTGAGTGCCATTAAGGAAAACATTAAACTCTTTAAAGGTAAAGTCAAGAAACCCTATCTGAAAAGTGAGCAGAAATTTCTTGACAAGTTCGCCCTTGGTCCGATGGATTACCACACTCCTAAAAAGAACTCCACCTAGAAAAAGTCCTGGAGGAAATGTTGTAAAGTTAAACTTTGATGGAGCCTCAAAAGGGAACCCGAGGTCTTGCTTTGGTGGAGGAGGAATTCTTAGGAATAATGATGGTGATTGGCTATTTGCCTACGCGGGTCCTTTAGGTCATCAAACAAATAACATGGCGGAAGCCGAGCTCTTCTTTGGGGGTCTTTCTTGCTAAAGATAAAGGCCTCAAGGACATCCAGATCGAAGGTGACTCTCTCCTCATTATTAATGCCCTTAATAAAAAAGGTTCCATTAATTGGGCCATTAGCAATATCCTCAATGATGTTAAGGAAATCTCTAATTATTTTGATAGCATTTCTTATAATCATACCCTTCGTCAAGGTAACAAATGTGTAGACAAGATGGCCAATTACGACATCCATTGTAATGATTATAAGCTATGGTGTAAAGTTGATATATTACCCACAGATATTAATGAGTCCATCAGTAGAGATAGAGGGCACTAAGTTTTATAATGTTGGCATGAGTGAGAACAGTGGCGGTGACAACTTACTTAATATCTTTCCTTCCAAGATTTTTGCCAATGCAAAAGAAGGTCTCTTGTTGAATTTTTGTAGCAAGCAGAAGAAGCTCGGTCTAGTGAACATGGGGGTGATAGGATTCGTGTTGAACCTGCTAGCCATAACATTGATGTGTGTAATCAACCTCTATGGAACATGCTTAGGATTGGGGGTTTCAACAATTTCATTGCCAAATTACATGGTCATGATCCCTCGTTGTCTAAGGATTTCAAAAAGCTTGGAAAGCGGATAAGTTTGTTGTTAGAGGAATGGAAATTGAGGTGTCTGAGTCCTCCATTGCTCAAGTCATGGACATGAAAATGGATGGGCTTAAAATTTTCAAGGATAGAACCCACAGAGAATAGGAAATCGAGCGGTTCTTTATTGGCAAGGAAAGATGTTCCTACTTTATGGATGGTATTGCCAGGTCATGCATTTCATGTATTTAGAGAGAGGTGTGCCTCCATATTATGAAGTACATCACTCTGGAGGGTAAATACAGAAAAATATATACTCACCATTTGACCCTTCTAAACATGTTCTACCATAAGGTCATGGTGAGCATCCCCTTCTTTCTGTATATGTCATTGACTAACTCCTTAGAGGCTTTCCAGCAGGAGAAAGTGGATTTGCCTCTGCATGAAGGGATCATTCTTCTGATGTATGAAAATGGGAAACCTGCTCTGTGTTCTCCCCTGGAAGATCATGCAGATGAGGACGACCTCACTCTTGTTGACTACCTCACTAAGATGAAGGCCGGAAATTGTAAATTTGGTGGGGAGGTTTCTGGTAAAGATATGGGTGAGGCAGGTCATGGGGAAGTGAGCACTTTGAGAAAATGGGATAGGGATGGTAATTTAAAGGGTTTTGAGGAGTTGAGCAGTAAGGTCCAATACTTAGAAGGGGTTCTCCATGCGATGGAAGAAACCAATGTGGGCCAAAGGGATTCAATGATGGATGTCATCAATGCTTCCAAGCAAATTGTCACCGCACAGGTGAAGTCCAGTAGAAACTTCTTGAGCTGGAGGACCAGGTCAAAAATCTCAGTGATAAGATGGAAAGGATGGAGGAGGGCACCAAAAGAAGGATTTTCAACTTTCGCATCAGCAGCTCCGAGGATGATATTAATGATAAAGGTGCTGAGAGTGGCGGGAACAAAGATAGCCATGATGGTAACAATGGGGGATCCCAAAATAATTAACGTTTGTTCCTAGTTTGTTGGCATAATTTTGGTGAACTTCATCGTTGTTTTTCCATTTTGAGACTGTTTCTCCTTCTCACGGGTTTACCCACCTTGATAGAAAGTTTGGTCCTTCTCTGTATGAGTTAAGCATGTTTAACTCCCTTCCGGACTTTTTGTTTCTTTTTTATTGGTTGTTTTTTATTCTCCTTTTGTAATGTTCCCTGAGAGCCGATCCCTGTTTTTACCATATCTAATAAAAAATGGTGGTGGTGGATAAACTCACCAAGTATGATCATTTTTGTGCTTTGCCACATCCATTTACAACAAGTACATGTGTCATATATTTTATGGATATAATTCAAAATCTATATGAAACACCCTAGAGTATAGTTAGTGATCGTGATCATCTATTTACTATAAATTTTTGTACTAATTTATTCTCATGTTTGGGTACTTAATTTTCTCATAATTCATCATATCATCCCTAAAATGGTGGATAGATTAAGGTAGTAAACAAATGTTTGGAGGGGTATCTACAATGCTTTACTTCAAATAAGTAGGAGATATGGGTTAAGTGGCTACCACTTGCAAAATGGTGGTATAACACTTCATTTCACACTTCATCTAAAATTTCCCCATTTTTGGCATTACATAGCTACAATCCACCATTCCTCACTTCCAATTTAAGGCTCCATCCTAAAGTAAGAGTAGTTGAAGACCACATTCATCACCAATAGGAGGTTCTCTCTATCCTAAAAGAAAACTTGGTCATGGCACAAAATTGAATGAAGCAATAAGCTAATAAACACCATAGTGAATAAAAATTTGAAATTGAGACTTGGTTTTGTTTGATTGCATCCATATAAGAAAATATATTTGAAACAAGAGAAAAAATATTTTTATAAAAAACCCAAATACTATGGGCCTTATCAAGTGTTGCAAAAAATTGGTAGTGTGGCATATAAACTGGAGCTTCCTTAGTCAATTAAAATACATCCAATTTTTGTATTTTTGTCTTGTCCCCTTTTCTGGGACATTAATTAAATAAAATTTTGAAGACCTTTAATCCACCTTTCCCATGGATTAAAGGATAAAAATTGGGAAAATGTCATAACTCCTTTATTTTTAAATTAAATATTAATTCTCCTCTTATATTTTTATTTCAAATGATAAAAAGGGGAAATTAATGTTCTATTTGGAGTTTGACTTTTCAGAAAAGAAGACTATTTTTAAAAGTAACTCTCCTACATGAAGATTTGCACCAAAAAGAGGAGGGAAACTTGGAGATTTTAAAAGTAAAGATATAAAAGAAGATGAGCACAACCTCTTGAAGACATGCTGTTGATTATATTCAATTTATCTTCATGCTTGAAGAGGGATGTATGCCCATGAGTTCTCATAACAAAGGTGTTTGATCAACACCACCATATTTTGGAGAGTGTGAAGCCTTCTTGTGCCATTGTGAAAGTGTTATTGCTAGTTATGCCCATTTCTAACCCTAGCGCATGGTAGTTGAGTGTTTTTATGCATGATAAATCCTCCTAAAGCTTGGCGAATTGATCTAGAGGTTGGCGCATTTATTTAGAGGGCAAATCTGCATGTTTCTTGCTTATTTTAGAAGTGATCTTTGAAGGGTTTGAGCTATTTTTGTTATTGTTGTTCACCATTGTGTTTTCCTAGCTATGGTGACTTGAATTGGAGATTATTTTGGCATGTTTTGATGGTAAATGAGCTAGATCTGAAATCTGATTTATGTTAGCATTTATTTCAAAGCAAGGGGAGTTTATTTGGTGTGTTTGGAAGCTAGAAAAGTGTTGGAATAATTTAAATCATTTTTCCTTAACCCTAGCACCTAGATCTAGAATTTTGGGTCTGTTTTGGAAGGGTTTTCATGATCAAAAAAATATGATTGTTAGTGCATTGGAAAGATCTAAAAATCTAGTTTATAATGCACTTTGTTTCAAGTGAAAAGAAGAAGTATTGATTAAGTTATGGATTTTTGAAGTTTCAGTTGTCTGCAAGCTCTTTTAATTTAATATCTGCTTGTTATAAAAATCAGAAATAGAAAATATTTGAATTCCAATTGATTCTCCCATCTCACCCATCACCTTGGCTACTTCCAACCCCATTTTGGGTTGTAATTAGCTGACATTGGGTTATTTGAGGTTGAATCAAAAGGATCTAATCCTTCTTGATTTGATTTGTGTTGAAGTTTGTTGAAATCCCCATTTGTATAAAAAGGGGACATCACAATGGTATCAGAGCATCTTTCCTCTACTCTTGTGGGGGTGTTTTGGGATGCAAGGAGATAAAGAGCCATTGTACTATAAAAGGAGAAATAAGGAATCAATGGAGGACGGGGCTTTCACTTCAAATCAAGTGAAATTCCTTCAAGAGTTGATGCAAAATTGTGGTAAGGAGCTTCAAAAGACTATGAGTGAGAAAATGTCCAAGCTTATCAAGGATGCCTTGGGTACGGGAAAGTCTCCAAATTCCAATGGAGAAGAGAGCTCACATAGTGGGGAAAGGGGCTCTACACAACCCCTCCCAAGTTCTTCAAAGGTATCTTCTTACCTAAGGAGACCAATAGTGGAGAAGAAGAAGAACCCATGTTGGTTGAGTTGATTGATGCTCAAAGACTTGAGTATGGTTCTTTGAGTCAAGCTACAAGGGATATGTTGGGGTTTGAAAAATTTTGTATTCTTAAGTTGGGAAACAAGCCCAACAAGGAAAATAAGCAGCCCCATAAGTACCTTCAACAAAGTTTTGGAAAATTCTCACTCCCAAGCTTTGATGGATCTAGAAGATCCCAATTAGAGTATGGTTGTCAAAAGATGGAGACCTATTTCTCCCTTAATCCCATGCATGAAGAAGAGGCCCGTAAGTTTGTTACACTTCACTTGGAGGGTATGGCACATGAACGATGGTCCATGACATGCACACACAAGGGCATGATTTGATCCACACCATGGAGGAGTTTAGCAAAAATATCATGTAAAGGTTTGACTGAGAAAGATCCGGAAATACACTTTTGAGAATTATCACAACTCAAGAAAGTTCATGATGTTGAGGAGTATGTGGTGGATTTCCAAATATTCATAGTCATGGTAATGGATGTTAGTGAGAAGAGATTGGTATTCCTCTTCACGAGAGGTCTTGGTTTATTATTTTAATGGCTTGGTAAGAGCATTTCATCCTCTTTCTTTACAAGATGCTATTACTAAGTCTTTAGATTTTGAATGTACAACTTATAGAGATGATTTGGGACCAAGAAGACATCCTACTAATGCTACATATTCTCTATCCAAAATTTGAATTTAAGGATGGTCAAGGTATGATTTAAAAAACCTCATGCAAGAACAAGGGGGACAACACTTTGGGTCATCAAAAGAGGCCCCAAAAAGGCCAAATCAGCCCTATGTGCCACCACATAGGAATCAGCCCCAAAACAACATGCAAAAAGACATAAGGGATGAGTTGAGAAGGAAAGGTTTGTGCTTTGATTGCAAGACTCCTTGGACAAGAGGCCACAATTGTAAGGGTAAAGGTCAAATTCATTTTATTGAGGTTGTTGATTCAAATTTTGAAATTGATTCAGATTTTAGTGATACTAATGATGTGGTTGATGAGGTTGTTAATGAGCATGCACATGAGGAAGAAGGAAAAGAAATGGGAGGCACACTTGCTTCTCTTTCCGGCACTCCCAAATATCTTCCTTTCCGAGTGGAAGGTATGCTACACAAGCACAAGGTAATCATCCTAATAGATAGTGGATCAACTCACAATTTCATTAGTGAGAAGTTGGTAACAAGGTTTGATTTGCATATTGAAGATTTCCAAGGATTTAATGTCACCATAGCGATGGATTTGTTTTACCATGCACTAAAAGAATTCCCAAGCTTTCCATTTCCATAGGTGATTATGAGCTTCTTGATGATTTTTATATGATTGACATGGAAGATATGGATCTTGTATTAGGAGTGCAATGGTTGCATTCATTGGGGGACTTCACCCTCAATTATCAAAACTTGTTGCTCAAGTTCATGATGGGAGGCAAAAGTATCATTTTCCAAGGTATGACAAGGGGGACACCTCACACTAACTCCATTCTTCATGATCATTCACAAAAGGGAGTAGAAATCTGTTCTATGTCTTTTATAACAGCTGATTGGAAGGATTTAATTGCTCTAGAATATGCAAAAAATCAGTTTTCTAATGATTTGCTTGAAGGGATAATTGTTGATGAAAGGTACAAGATAGTGGATGGCCTCATTCTTTACAAAGGAAGGGTGTATTTGGCTCCAAATTCAGAGGTAAAGAATCTGATTTTAAAATCAGCACATGATGCTCCTTTGAGTGGACACCAAGGGTACTTCAAAACCTACAAAATGGTAAGAGAAAGGTTTGTTTGGAAAGGTATGAAAAGGGATGTTCTCAAGCATGTTAGGGAGTGTGTTGTTTGCCAAAAAATAAGAATGAACACACTTTTCCAGCTGGTCTTTTGCAGCCCCTTCCTATTCCATCCCAAAAATGGGAAAGCATATCCATGGATTTCATCACCGGGTTACCAATAGTGCAAGGTAAGAGTTGCTTATATGTGGTTGTGGATAGACTCACTAAATATGCACATTTTCATCCACTTCCTACTAAGTTTGATGCCCCTATGATTGCTGATTTATTTTTTAGAGAAATATTCAGATTACATGGATTGCCAAAAAATATTGTGAGTGACAGGGACAACAGATTTATGAGTCATTTTTGGCAAGAATTATTCCATCTAACCGGGACGGAACTCACACCAAGTACTAGCTATCACCCACAAACTGATGGGCAAACTGAAATTGTGAATAAGTGGGTTGAAGGGTACTTGAGGTTCTATGTTTCAGGACAGCAGTTTGCATGGATCAAATGGTTACACATAGCTGAGTTTTGTTACAACACCACACATCATATGTCTATAGGTATGACTCCTTTTAAGGCACTTTATGGTTATGATGTTAATTCTTTCATGGATGTGGTTATGACAGATAGTAGAGTGCCTAGTGCTCAAGATTTAGTACAGTGGAATGTTGACATCATGAAAGCACTCAAGGAGAACTTGCATCAAGCACAAAATAGGCAGAAGTTGTATGTGGACCAGCATAGAAGTGAGAGATCTTTTGAGGTGGATGATTGGGTGTTCCTTAGATTGCAGCCCTATAGGCAATCTACACTCAAACAAAGTGGTAAGGAAAAGTTGAAACCACGCTTCTATGGGCCTTACAAGATCACAAGGAAAGTTGGTAAGATGGCTTATGAGTTAGACCTTCCAAAAATGGTAAGATCCATAATGTATTTCATGTTTCTTGTATTAAGAAGGTTCTTGGGCAACATGTTGTTCCTTCTTTAGAGTTGCCTCCTTTAGATGAAGAAGGTAGATTGGTCTTAATTCCGGAATCTATTATTGATACACGTGAAAGAAACTTAAGGAGGCGTAGTATCAAGGAGTATTTGGTGAAATGGAAGGACTTGCCATTAGAGGATGCCACATGGGAAAGTGATTCAGTTTTGAAGCATCCAAATTTGCAATTGCTTGAGGGCAAGCAATCTTGGGAAGGGAGGACTGTAATGTCCCCTTTTTGGGACATTAATTAATTAAAAATATTAAGACCTTTAATCCACCTTTCCCATGGATTAAAGTATACAAATTTATATAATATCATAAATCCTTTATTTTTAAATCAAATATTAATTCTCCTCTTATATTTTTATTTCAAATGATAAAAAGGGGAAATTAATGTTCTATTTGGAGTTTGACTTTTCAGGAAAGAAGACTATTTTTAAAAAGTAACTCTCCTACATAAAGATTTGCGCCAAAAAGAGGAGGGAAACTTGGAGATTTCAAAAGTAAAGATATAAAAGAAGATGAGGGCAACCTCTTGAAGACATGTTGTTGATTATATTCAATTTATCTTCATGCTTGAAGAGGGATGTATGCCCATGAGTTCTCATAACAAATGTGTTTGATCAACACCACCATATTTTGGAGAGTGTGAAGCCTTCTTGTGCCATTGTGAAAGTGTTATTGTTATCCAATTTTCACCCCCAGGTAAAATTGATAACATGCATCAGAATACTCAAGTCCCAGGCAAATAGATTGATTCAAGGAAAAAATCATGTTTCTAGGGTCCCCTCATATTTTTTCTAACTCTCCTGTCCAAGTTGAAAAGAGCAAGTTCTGAGAAAAGGTGAAAAAGTTGCAAAAAACAAGCTTGGGCCAGGAAAAATCATGAAAATTGGCTAAGTCCTGGTCCAGGCATCCCTTGGGACAGTTGGGACGTCGGGGCATGAATCGGCCGAAAGGCCACCAGGCGGTCAGCAGAGCATAGGGACATCCGGGCCGTGAGGACGCGGGACGTGGAAAGGCGAACCGCCGAAGGTCAAAGCAAAATTGACTAACTACTGAGCGGAACAGTCTGGGACATCTGGGCCACGAGGATGCGAAGGACGCGAACCGCCCAGATCGACCAAAAAGGAGAACTTTCACACTGGGACAGTTGGGACAAAGGGACGCAGGACGCGGAGGGCCGAAGGAGCCGAGAGCCAATCAAATCATGCCACGTGTCATCGGCCGAAAGAGGGACAGAGAAGCCCGAATCGGGTGGATCGGAGGAATTTGTCCCAAACAGTTTGGGACAGCCGGGCCAAGGGGACGTGAGGGACGCGAAAAGCCGGCGAGTTCCGTGGGCGAATCAAATAACGCCACGTGTCACAAGGAAAACATCCAAAATTTCAAAGGGCAAGGTTTGAAGCATTGGCCCGAGCCAATAAAAAGAGGACACGTGTCCTAAGGAGCAGGAGTGTGGAGCTCAAGGAGGAATTAGAGAATTTGGCAAGATTTTTGGCCAAAAGCTAAAAGCAAAGGTCTTCCCCACACCCCTGTCGACCAATCAATGCATGCCACGTGTTCGAAGTGGCGGGGGCGCGGGGGAAAAGTGAGAAATCTTCCAAAATTACAAAAAGGTCAAAACTTTCAAGGAAAACACGTGGGTAAGGGAAGGAGAGAGAATTACGCATCCAATCAGTGCTTGACACGTGTCATCCAGGTGGCAGAGCGGGAAAAATTTCAAAACTCATTTTTTCCTGTTTTGTGCCCTAAATCTTCAGATCACCATATCTTTCGATCCAGAGCTCGGATTTGCACGTTCTTTATATCATTAGAAAGCTTATAAAATTCTCTACATGATTCTAGGGTTAATCTTGAATTTTGGTGTAGTTTGGAGAGAGAAAGTTAAGAAACGGTTCTGACGCGTGTTCATGGCTAGAAGTGACATTTCAGCGACCAAATTTAACGCAGAATGGGTCGCATTCTCCTGTAATTCGGTCAAAAATGACAGGGTATGGGTTTGTAAGGTCCCCCATGCCATTTTAATGCATCTACAGTCAATAAGGAATGGGCTCCCACGTTTTGTACATTTTCTCTCTCCGGCTCGACTTATGCAATGTAAAAGCCGATTTGGCTCATTTCTATAAAAATACCTTTTGGCATAGCAATCTTCTTCTTTCACCTCCAGCAAGTGATTGTTGCAAGAATCAAACCTCTTCAAAGATTGTAACAATTTTTTTACCTCTCTCGAGGTCATGTAATGCGATGGTTTTGACATTGGAAATGATAATGCAAGCTTTGTGAATGGTTCAAATCCTTTGTTTGTATTATCTCGCTTCATTTCGATCCTAAATTATATCTTATCGATCTGTGTATGTTTTATGCTGCAATATTTGGTTTGTGTCTATTTGCATGACAAAAATATTCACCACTCCTTTTGGTGCATCACCATCTTTAGTTAGTTTTAATTTTTACACTTCTATCCATGTCTCCTTGTAATTTAGAGTAGGACTAGGATCTGAACCTCTGTAGTTGTGCAAAATATAGATCTAAATCGAGGAGTTTGAGGAACCAGCCTCTAATCTGGAGATTCCTCTCTCGGTTTCCACAAGTCCCACACTTGGAGAGAGGTTTCCATATTATGCAATCACACTGGATGCTAAAGTGATCACCCTGAAGCCCGATCTCGCATCCGGGGTGTTGTGAGCTCAACAACGATTCTGCTGCTTATGCCCATTTCTAACCCTAGTGCATGGTAGTTGAGTGTTTTTATGCATGATAAATCATCTTAGAGCTTGGCAAATTGATCTAGAGGTTGGCGCATTTATTTAGAGGGAAATATGCATGTTTATTGCTCATTTTAGAAGTGATCTTTGAAGGGTTTGAGCTATTTTTCTACTTGTTCATTGTTGTGTTTTCCTAGCTATGGCGACTTGAATTGGAGATTATTTTGGCATGTTTTGATGGTAAATGAGCTAGATCTGAAATTTGGTTTATGTTAGCATTTATTTCAAAGTAAGGGGAGTTTATTTGGTGTGTTTGGAAGCTAGAAAAGTGCTGGAATAATTTAAATCATTTTCCTTAACCCTAGCACCTAGATCTAGAATTTTGGGCCTGTTTTGGAAGGGTTTTCATGATCAGAAAAATTTGATTGTTAGTGCATTGGAAAGATCTAAAAATCTAGTTTATAATGCACTTTGTTTCATGTGAAAAGACGGAGTATTGATTAAGTTATGGATTTTTGAAGTTTCCACTCTCTATAAGCTCTTTTAATTTATTATTTGTTGTTATAAAAATTAGAAATAGAAATGATTTCAATTACAATTGATTCTCTCATCTCACCCATCACATTGGCTACTTCCAACCCTGTTTTGGGTTGTAATTAGTTGACATTGGGTTATTTGAGGTTGAATCAAAAGGATCTAATCCTTCTTGGTTTGATTTGTGTTGAATTTTTTTGAAATCATTGTTTGCATAAAAATGAGACATCATAATTTATTTCCTAAAGAAGGTTAATTGGTAAAAGGTTTCTTTTCAATCAAAATTACCACTTGGTGAAGAGGGATGTCTCATTTTGGAACCTAAAGGAATCCTACACACACACATAATAATAAGTTGAGGACAAGGGTCATCACCAAGTATCTAATCAAATGGAATAATTTGGACATTAAAGATGTAACATGGGAGGATGAAGCATTCTTCGGGAAACATCCAAATATTACCAACATTCGGATAGTGTTTCTTTTAAGGGAGGGGCATGATACTCCTTCAACCCTATTTCATATATTGAGGTATGGATAGCCAACCTATGGCTAACATAATCTCTTATCATGTCATATCATAATTACTTATTATTTCATAGGATTATTGGGTCGTCCTTAGGTATTTTTATAGTATAGTAGGGTATATATAGGATTTAGAGAGTAGGATATTATCATCATATTGAGCACTTGAGTCTTATTGTATGGTTTGGAGGTTTCCCCCTCAAAGTGGTAAGTCATTCTACTTGCATCTTGAGATCATTTATCTTTATTTTAGTGTTCTATTATTGCTAATATTCATATCTATCTAAGTAATTTCATTACACATTGTGATAACTTGAGACTCATTTTTGAGTGTCGTAGAAATTACAAATATCCCTAAACCTAAAAATAGTGTTTTCATGAAACCATTTGGTACATTAGTGAGGCATATAATTTGTAAGGATGGTTTATTAGTAGATCTAACTAAAATCACAAAAGTAATAATTCATCTAGAGACACCGAGAACACACAGAGAATTCCACACATTCCTAGGACACTATGAATAATATTAGAAGTTTATAAAAGATCGTGCCAAAATTAGCACCCTTGGATTTTTTTTTGCGTAAAATAGGTGACTTTGAATGGGGTTTTAAACAAAAAAGTGTGTTTAAACTATTAAAGGCAAAACTGACACAAGCCCCAATACTACTCTTCCCGACTTAGAATACACCTTTACATGTGCATTTGGATGCATCCAAAACTTCTATTGGAAGAATCTTGGAATAACTAGGATAAGGCACTTTATATCATCCCATTTATTTTTCTAGTAGAAAATTAGTGTGTGCGGTTCAAAACTATATAACCATAGAAAAGGAAGGATTATGAATGGTGTATACGCTACATAAATTCGGGCATTATTTGTTAGCAAATCGATTTGTGTTCTTCATGAATCATATGGAATTGAAACACTTGGTTAATAAAGTGGTATTACATAGGAGGATATATAGATGGATTATACTCTTCCAAGAATTTCAGTTTTCAATGTTTATGAATCTTGGAAGAAACAATACAGTCATGATCACCTATCGCGCATAGATATAGGTGAGGAATCCAAACTAATAGAAGATAATATGAAATATGTTAAACTATTCCTAATACAGAGTAGCTTTTATGAGATGGAGGACATATTATACTTTCTGTAAAATAGGGTTGTGCCACAAATTTACACTATAACTCAACGCAAAACAACTCGGTGAAACTTTTTTCCCTACTAATTGATGGGTGAATAACTCTACAAAATTGAGTGTGATGAGATTCTATGGTGATGTGTAACAGATCATGAGTGAAAATATATTATTCGTGAGATACACAAAGGGATTGTAGGAGGTCATTATGCTTTAGAGAGGCTACTACGTAGAAGATACTCACATCGGGATTATGGTGGCAAATTTTATTCAAAGATGTTAACATATGTTAAATCACGTGACCAATGTCGGAGGGTCGCTAAACCAAACAAGCATGATGAAATTCCATTAATACCAAAAGTATCTCAAGAACATTTTGTAAAATGGGCAATTTATTTTGTTAGACCAATCAACCCAATAACACAAAGAACAGGTACAAAGTATATCATTACCATGATTGACTATCTAACTAAGTGGGTATAGGTAGCACCAACACGATACTACACGAAGTATGTTCACAACAAGGTTCCTTTTGGATAATATCATAAGCCATTGTGGGTGTCCTTTAAGCCTCACAAGTTATATAGAGACACGTTTTCTCAATTATACCATCGAATATTATTACAAGATTTTATGGTGGCACACCACAAAATATCTCATTTTTATCCATAAGCTAATGGTATAGTTTAATCCTTCAAAATATTTCATGGAAACACCCTCACGAATATTTGTGATTTCGGATACAAAGACTTGGATGATAAAGTGTTATTGTAATCGTGGGCATATCGCATACAACATACAAGTGATTGAAAAAAGCAACTCCCTTTCAACTTGTATATGGAATGGAGGCGATCTTACCAATTGAATTCACAAAACCAACTCTACGTATCACATGAATCATTAATTTGGATGATGAAGGTTAAATCATTAAGTGCTTGAAATAGTTACTACAACTAGATGAAACATGATTAGAGGTGCAATGGAATAAAAACATAAAAATCTCGAAAAAATCATGGTGTGATCGCAATCTTAAAAACAATACATTTAGAGTGGGTGCAAAAGTCTTACTATATGATTCAAATTTTTGTGCCATCCTGGGAAGTTCAAAACACATTGGATATGTCCTTATGAGATAGTAGAAATTTTTCCAACTCGGCATGTAAAGAGATGGACCTTAGTGAGGAATCACTTTAAGGATACTTCAATGGAAGTAGGTTAAAACCTTACTATGAGTAAATCATTTTTGTAATACAATAAAGTGTATGTCATTAGATTAGATGTTATTTCCCTTCTTTGAATTAGTTTTCTCTTATGAATTTAATAATCGCATTAAATTTTCATATTTATTTTAATGTTTTGTGTTGTTTTGGTTGGCTCCACCTATATGATTATTAAATTAATAATCTCATGCTAGAACTTTAAAGTGCATAAAGGACCACACAAAGTTTTTGTCTTAGAGGAATAAAATTTTATGTTACAAAGGCATAATTATGAGTATTAGAGAAAGAAGAATGCACATGAAAATAATATATGCTCTTTGGTAAAATAAAGAATTTGGAAACATAAATATGATTTTCACATGACAAAAGGAAAGGACTTGAAGGGAAAATGATCCAAGGGATAGTGGAGCGTGTGAAAAAATAAAGGGTCAGTGAGACGGAGTGTTATCTTTTGGAAAGAGCTACGGGGTTAGGAATGCATGCGAAGGAAAGGAGGTACACAAGGAAAAGCGATGTGGCTCATGAATGTAAGCCACTTAACGAAGAAAAAGGCTTGAGAGAAAAAGTAACAATAAGGAGTTTTCATAGCACAAACTTAAGGGACATTAAAATCAAGGGGAAGAAAAAGAATGGTGGATAGCTATTAACAACTTGGCATTTACTGTGGTCGCGGGAAGAGTAAAATTTCACACATGTGAGAGATAAATGATGTAGCATTTATGACCTATAGAAAAGGGTATAAATAAGAGGGGGTTATTCATTTTAATTACCTTATAGTGAAAAAGGAGAGCTCTAAAGAGAAACCTTGAGAAAAATACAACAAATTGATTCAAATCCTAAAGAACTCGAGACATTTCTGTCATTATCAAAGGTTAAAGATTTTTATATGTGACTTTGGAGAGAGAGAATTATTAAAACATGTTCGATAGAGAAATATTTACCCTCAACTACCATTAATGTGGGGATCGAGATTCCAAACGCAGAATGATGGAATTTGGCGTAATAAACCACCATTGAGTAAATCAAAGCGGTTATTGGGATAAGCACAAGGAAGAGAAATGGAAAAACTTGGTGTACACAGTAAGGGTTCACACATGGTTCAAGCACTTAAGAATCAATAATTACTTCCATCTCGATGACAAAAGAGGATTCAAGTGACACGTTTATTAGACAAACATCAAGTCAGGGAGGAAGAAGATCATGTGGTGAAAGATTTACAATCTGAATAAGCAAGGGCAAGTTCTTCTCGTGCTAAGGAAATACAAGAAATACATGACCTCCACCAAGAAAGAAAAGAAAAATCAAAGTTTCAAAGTGTCATGCCTTTAAATTTTGAAATGCAATACCCGAAGAAGTATAAAAAGTGGGGAATTGGAAAACACATGTAGGGTCAAAAATGATGTCATATGAAACCATCTTTCTCATGGGTTACATAGTATGAATGTAAAGGATATAATGTGTGTCATGGGACAAAAGGATAGTGCATAGAATGACTTGTATGATGATAGTTTCAACAAAACAATGGAGAAGGTAGGTTTTCTACAAGTATATGAGCTACTTTTCTATAAAAACCAAAGTGGAGTTGTTCCAGACGATCTCATAGGTGTGCGAAGGATACTTCTTCTTTGTGGGTCAGGTGCATGAGAATAACATGCACCTCATTAGTAAGGAAATAGGGTTGAATAATATATGTGAACAGTTAGATCAAGACATGGAAGATGAAAAGGAAGTAGAGAGAATTAGGGACCTGCTAAACTACAAGCATGCAGTAATTCTTTCCCTATTGAAGAGATTAAAACCCTAGAACTAGATTCGCAACATGACTACTAACATCTAAGATAGTAGAGGGCAGAGAGGCGGTCTAAGATAAATAATAAGTATCTATGTATCGTGCATAATATGACGCAAGGGAAAGTGTGTATAAATTATCTCATTTTTTCCAACAACATAGTGGAAGACGTGAGAGCTTGCGCATGAAAAAGTAAGAATCGGGTTCTAATGGGGTGAAATCCTACTATTGTTGGTTTTCAATGAAATAGGCATGTTAAATGGTGATGGGGATCCAACGTGTATATTCCCAAATATAATGAGTCCCCTATTACGAAATAAAATAATTCATGGTGCCCACACCCCTCAATAATACATACAATGCGCACATTAGAAATTAGCTCGAGAAAATTACAAAGTGTCTTTGAACAAGACTGGAGGATACAATACCAAGTTTCAAAGGAACTAGAGGGAGAATTTGAGTTTTGGTGCTGATGAACTATTTTTAGTGTGGTTCAAATATGAAAATGGAAATTAGTCAACATGGGAAAAAATTCCCTATGCATTCACCTCATACTACCTCATGTGATCCGTTCATAGGATCAAGGAGGCCAAAAGAATAAAGATTGATGTGTTAAGAATTGACTCGAGACATCCATACGCTTCACATGAACTACAAGCACTCAAACAAGAGAGGTACATGTGGAAACATATGAATCATATATTTATGCACTATCAAATATGGAGACCATTGTGGTGAAGAACATAGCTCATAAATTGTTCTTCTATTTGTTCCCTAAAAATAACCGAGCCATGCGGGAAGTCCAAGAAGAGGATCTATATAATAAAATGGTCATTCCTACATTCTAAAGGCCAAGTTCTAAAGAAAAAAACTAGAGGGCATAAAGAGGGTGTAGGAGGAAAAATAAATCTCAAGAGCACAATTAAGTTGACCCCAAAAGAAGAGGAGAGAAACCACAAGTCAGGTCACCATTCTAGCATAAAGAAGCCAACCGAAGGGTGGCGTTGAATAGCCTAAAGGTATAGAAACAAATCTTGGGCCAAGCTAATACCTCGTGCAAAAAAAAGAAGATGTTCATATGAGCATGAACGAGGGAAAGCCAGCATCACCCGTGGAAGAAGAAGAATTAGATATGGAGGCAATGATGTTGGATTCCCTAGTTCAAACAAACATGAGTGACAAAAATAAGAAATGGTGATCTTCAAGATATAGGTGTGATAGTATCATCCGATCCTAAGCCACCCTCAAAGGGATTGAGGATGATCAAGAGGGGGAATAAGAGACGCATGAGGGGTAGGAAAGTGTTGGAGGAGGACATAGAGATGAAGAAGGAGATGGAGATGGATAAGGTCATGGTGAATAAGATGAATGATGCTAGGATGAGGGGAAAGGGCATATGCAAGATTCAAATGATGAGGATGATGAAGATGGTGAAGAGATTCAACTCGACCTAAAAAAACCTCGTAATTCTTTTTGAGTAAGGTTCTAGAAGGGAATAAAGGCAAAGGAGTTATTTGTATGGGATTGCATAAAGGACTCCGTGGCCAAAAAGTTCTCAAATAAAAGTGTTGTCTTTTTCTGTAGATACGTGTATATAGGAACCCATCATTGAATTACCTTATAACACAATACACAGAATACCATCTAAAGGAGATAAATTTTTACTCACGGAAACATACTTCCTATCAGAAACACAAAAATGTGAGGCACTCCTAAAGAGTTTTGGGAAGGTAGTGCAAAAACTTGCATAATAACAATAGCTTTTGGATATCCAAGGCTAGAGTAAGAAAATTGTAGGCTGAACTGAGGGAAACTTGGAGTTAATTACATGACCTCTAAGGGAAGGATAAAAATTTTAAAGCAAAATATGTACACACAGTGTCCAAAGTAAAAGTAATGGCCGAAAGAATTATCTTAAATGAACCTAAAATTATAGAAGCAAATCCACTCAATGAAGGAGAGCAAATAGACGATCTTGAGCAATTGGTAAATCTATTACTCAAGAAATTTGAGATAGATAAGGAGTGGGTGAAGCAACAGAAGGGAGATCAAGAAAACATTTGGGTTGTTTGCAGGGAAAAAACTACAAGAATGTGAAGACCTCATAAGAAATTTGGAGGAAAAGGCCATGCATGCTGAGAAATTATTCAAAGGAATTTTCAAAAAAACCCAGATAATAAGTGCGCACATGCAAGAAGAGACAACAAAGCATACCTCCTTATAAGCCGAAATGGAATATGAATCCCTTAACAAGATCGCACATAATGCATTAATGACAATGATCAGTAAGGAAACCACCGTAAAAAGCGAAAAAGTGAAGCAAAGATTGGTGGAATTGACTAAAACTGAGTTGGGGAATGTGCCTGCAGAGTTGAACTGTATACAAAATTTACTGAAGGGGTCAAAGGTGCTAAAGTATTTACTGATTTGGTATCTCATTTAGATAACCTGCGACCACTCATATAAGAAGCCATCGATAAATCCCAAGTTCACGGGGATTTGTTACGGTCTGAAGTACCAGACTTGTTTGAGGAAACCCAATAAGCATTGTCTGAAGTCAAACAACAGATTTAGTGCGAGGTAATGTAAGACCCTTGAATTTTGTATCCTGCATTGGGACTAAGCATTCTGTACCATTTACCTATTATTCTTGGGAAGGATGTGCGACTCATTGGAAGAAGGTTGCGCACAAACAAAGAGGATGAAGAGGCACGCACAAGGTTGAGGTATGGGCACGCAAGAAGAATAAAGGGAAACAGATAAAGAGAGGATAGAATACTGTGTGCACAAGGAAAATGGGAATCTAAGAGGGAAATCTGGAAGAAATAGCGCAGAAACAACACTGAGTATTTTGGGAATAAACATACAGGGAAGGCAAATTTAGACAAAAGACTAAGTAGAGGCAGAGCAAGAAATAGACCATTTTGGGAATTTGTATGGAAGCGACGAAGGAATGGATAAAAATGAATAAAGATAAATATACTAAAGTAGTGATCGCAATGAAAAGTTATGCAGGGATGGAAAGTGACTATATTTAGCCGCCGCCGCCACCGCCACCAGGATGTAATAGAGGGCTCCAAAAGACTAAGTAGAGGCAGAGCAAGAAATAGACCATTTTGGGAATTTGTATGGAAGCGACGAAGGAATGGATAAAAATGAATAAAGATAAATATACTAAAGTAGTGATCGCAATGAAAAGTTAGTGGAAAGTGACTATATTTAGCCTCCGCCACCGCCACCAGGATGTAATAGAGGGCTATTATTAGCTTTTGGAATACTAGTGAAGGGCAAGTCCCCACTAGTATAAATACCCCATGAAGGGTTCATTGTAAGTGGTCGTCATGTTATTATGATTATGTTTGTCAAGTCATGAATGTGGTTGAGCTAAGTCTTTTGATATCCATAGTTATTACCATTTAGTCTAGAGTTCCGCACAAAGCACGATTGAAGTATGTATGTAATCCTAGTATTCATTTAACATTTTGTAATCGATGATTGATATATAAATTGATTATGTTTTGGACCAATTATATTGTTTGTGCATACAATTATTGAAGTCACTTGTGTTAAACTATCTTAAACTCTATTTCAACTATGTTAACCATGGTGAAACCTTAACCAAATCCATGCTCCAGGTGAGCTCGCCAAAGTTTTTGCTTTGGTTTAGTTTACCGACATGAAAGATAATAAATAATGGTGTGCGTTGATTTCCTATTATTACACGTATAAGTATGGTGTGGTTATTAAACTATACAAGTAACACAATATAAAATAGTGTTCTAGATCATACAACACAAGATATAACTTTGAAAACACAATTAAATGGGTGCATCACATGCTCGAGAGATGTGTCAAGATAAAGGTGAAGATGACCAAGGTTGGTGAAGATAACTTAACAAGAGGGATGATGTTTGACATATTCATCAAGATCGATAGATGCATCAAGCGAAGAAGCCATGATTATAAGCAAAAGAAAAGACAAACCTAGAAGAATAATCATAGACTAAAATAGAAACCTCAAATCAACTAGGGTTTAGAGATCAAAGGGCATAATACAAAAGGAACTAGATAGATCCTAGATTAGATGAAGGATTTGATCAAAAGTGGGTTCACCAAAATGTTTACCCTTAATTAAATTATTGTGATGAGTGATGTATAATTTAATTAGGTTTAATAGGGTAAGGTTCTAGAGACTAATGAATATTCTAATTAATTAACTTCCAACATTAATTATGCAATATTAGAATAATATTCTAGATCATACAACACAAGATATAACTTTGAAAACACAATGAAATGGGTACACTTATCTTGCTACATATGATTCTCGGAAATATTTGGGAGTGAACACTACGAAAATAAGTTTTTTTGAACCTCAAGGACCTTCAAAACTATGGCTATAGCTATGAATCTACCTAGGTTAGGGTTGTACCAAATTGTTAGGACCGTACCATACAGTCCTAACTTAATTATGCAAGATTAGACCTTCCTAGATTTTTCTATCACTTTCAAACCCTAGTTGTCACACATTTAGTGAGGCTCTCGATTGGAGTGAACACAATCTCAAACCCTATCCATGGATGAAGAGTCTTGCAAAACAAACATTAGAAGGGTTGTAGGCATCACCGTGGACCACCAACATTGGCACTGCTCCGAAGAGGCCTCAAATTGCATTTTTTTCTCCACATAGCATGTGATATCTAGATAATCTGGTCAAATTTGGAAATTGCTCTTGATTGTGCTTGTTTTGACTTGGATCTTGCTAAATTACTTGGAGAGAGGATTTTTGCGTGCTTTTGGATGATAGATATAGCTATCTTGACCTAGTTTGTAGCTTTAGACATGATGTGGATCCTACCCTAATGACTTCAGATGTGGCAGTGTGAGATTTAGGGAGATGTGGGTACCTTTTATAAGTGTATGAAGTGAGTCTTTTAGTACATTCCTTGGGAGTTACAAGTTAGCAAATAAGGTAGTGTTTACTTTCTTATATAGGTTTTTGTAGATGATTTATATAGTAAAGGATGACCCATGTGGACTATTAGACCCAACAAAATAAATTGATTTGAAAGCATATTTGGAGGACATATCACCAAGACCATATAGATGGGTCGAACTTATATAAATTCCTAATCACATTATATGACCCTAACTAGGAGAAAAAAATGTAAAGTGAGTTTTATGACCTATCAACTGATGTTTTCTATTGATTTTATACATTGTATTCTCATAATGTGACGACATGTTAATGTGCAAGGATAAACAAGCTAAATAATGGACCTCTAAAATTGTTAAGTGGGAATGGAGAAGTTGTGTTTATCATAGCAAAAGTGCATAGTGAAATCAAGTGTTACCAAACTACAAATTACCAAATTTGAGTATCTAAAATAGCACACACAAAGACACGCACATAGCAGCACAAGATAAATCACCAATGATATAGTAAATACATCATATAATCATTATCCTATCAAACACGTGATGTTTCAAGCCTTAAGCTTACATCGACAAGTTGTGCTCTATTTCACAATGTTACTTTAATTTGGCAACTTCCCTTTAACTAACTCTTTAAGACAATCAAGATTTGTTTATAGAGGTATACAAGTCATCTAATTAGACTCCTAAAACCAAAGAATAACGTGAAGTTAAGTAAGAAAGGACCTATTACAGTACAATACAATACAACTAGTTAGCCTTTTCGAACATTTAAAGCTTTAAATGATCATGTTGCATAAGATTTCGGAAGTTCTAAACAACTTGTAGTGTTTCGTAGCTCTAGATAGTATTACGCAACTTCAAAATAGATTCTTAGTATTCCACAACGTTCTTTAGGATAAAACGACTTTATTAGTAATATATGTGGTATATTAAAATGTTTATGAGGCCTTCCAAGGTTTGTGTGGCTTGTGTAAAGACTCTGGGACCAGTATCATATAGTCCTGACCTAATTGTATGGTCTTGGACTGGTTTTGAATTGGATCTTGTAAATTTTTGTGGTGTACACCTTCTTGAATTTGTCTGTCGATGTCAAACCTTAGTTGTCACACATGCATTAAAGCTCTCTAAATGGACTAAACATCATCTCAATCCCTAGTCATGGATGAAGAGTCACGAAAAAATATTAGAAGGGTTGTGGCCACCCCATGGAGTGCTAACATTGGCACTACTTTGAAGATGCCTCAAACCACGCATCATTCTCAACCTAGTATGTGATATCTAGATAGACCATTCAGATTTGGCAATTTCTCTTGACTTGTACTTGTTTTGATTTGACTATTGCTAAAATACTTGGAGAGAGGATGTTTGAGTGATTTTGGATAAGAGATATGGTTGGCTTGACCTGATTTGTAGCTTCAGACCTAACGTGGGTGTTTCCCTAATGATTTCATATGTGGCGAAGTGTGGGATTTAGGGATTTTGGGTGCCTTTTACAAGTGTATGAAGTGAGTGCTTTAGTGCATTGCCTTAGGAGTTCTAAGTTAGCAAATGAGGTAGTGTTTACTTGCTTATATAGGGTTCTACGAGATGATTTATCTAAGAAAGGAAGCCCCCGAATGGAGTATAAGACCCAAAAAAGATATTGATTTGAAAGAAGGGTTAGAGGACATGTCACCTAAGACCATACAAATGGATTAGGACCAAATATAAATTCCTAACTAAACTTTACAATCCCGAATGGGAGTAAAAATTATGTAAATGAGGTTTGGGGCCTTCAACTACTATTTTTCTATTGATTTTGTGCATTGTACTCTCAAAATGTGTCAACTTGTTAGTGTGCAAGGATAAACAACCTAAACAATGGACCTCGAAAAGTTCTAGGCAGGAATGGAGAAGTTGTAGTTGTCACATCCCTCCTTTTGGATTTAGAAATATGATACTTGTTTAATCTAGATGATTAAAATGGCATGCTTAATCTAGAAAATTTACTATTATGATCAATTTTAAATGATGAAATTGGCATGCTTATTATCATTATGTGGAATTTTGATGATTTGGACTAACTACTTTTTTATTGATGTGAGGTGAATGTAGGATCAGGTACACCCTCGTTAAAAGGTGAGGGAGGGCATCATCAGGGAGAGGATGGAAAATCATGATAAAAACTTGAAACTTGAAGGTAATTGAGAACCAACACACACCATGAGAAGGGGGTAGTAGAATTTAATTATTTATCTGATGCATGATTTATGTATGATATCTTGTATTTCGTCTATCTGTTGATATCAATAGATGATGATAGGATTACACCGATGTGGCTAAATGCCACCGGCATAACCCAACCATTGTACATCATTATTTAATGATGTTGTAAGTAATTGATTTATTTCTTTTTATAAGTAGTTATAATAACTAAATGTAAGTTTGAAAACATAACAAAATGATTGGAACATGTTGTTGCTTGTTTGAATGATGAATGGTAGGAAATTATATTTCTCATCTTTGATCTCGTTGACTTTGTTGTATAGCGGGAAAGAGGCCTAATTTGGCATTGAGTTTTGTTTGATTTACCAAGGGGCATGTGAGATAAGTTATGAGTTTAAATTTTAATTTAATCCTACTAGAGATATTATAATTTAAATTCATTACTAATCACCTTGCATTAAGTAAAACTTAGGCATAATGATAAGAAATCAAGGGATAAGAATTAGTTGAAATTTTTCCTTAAAATGAAACTTAGCTTTAATGCTAAGTAGATGGAGATAAGTATAAGCTAGTGGAAGGGGGAAATTCATGAAAATGAATTAAAAGATGGATATTTAAATAAACATGAGGTATACGTGGATGAGAAAAGATAAGGATTAGTTAAAAAGTTAGTGGAAATTCATGCAAATAAAATTAGAGGGGAATATTCATTAATTTGTGGGATACGTGGGAAAAGTAGAAGAGAAGAAAAGTAATTTGGGAGTTAAGTCGACTTGTGTGGAAACGTGGGAAGGAGAAGAGGAGGTAAAACAATAGATGTGGAGAAAATGGAGGAAACAATTGGGGAAAAAAACTATTTCACATGGTTTTCTCTTAGTATGCATATGCGGGTTTTTTTGGCTAGAACAACAAAGATTGGAGCTTGCATATTTTGGAACATTTGATTGGAAAGCATTCACAAGAAAGGGTTTTACCTAGTTATCTTGTTTTTTCTAAAATATGAAGATATGAATTGTTTTTTAGGTTAAATAGAATGCATGAAAAATGGGTTTCATTTTGAAAAGAAATTTGTGAAGTTTTCTACCCTTTCAGATCTACATTTGATTGTGATTTTAGAATTATTTTCTCTCTTTATGTGGAATTAATGGATTTTTGTTTATTATTATTTTTAGGAATAAAACACCCAAAACTGGGCCTGTGTGTTTTGTGGTTGTAGTGTGCAAAATACCCAAATTTAGGTATGCGCATTTTGGAATTTTAGAGGTGAAATCTAGTCTACGTTTTTGGTATTTTAAATATGTAAAATGCCCAACTCAATTTGCATGTTTTGAGAATTTTTAAATGATAAAATTGCTCTGTTTTTTTGGTATTTAAAATGTGAAAAATGTCGTAAGGATTACACGTTTTTATGTTAAATGTGAAAAATATGGCTTGTGCGTTTGTGGTTGTAGTGTGTAAAATACCCTTTCGATTCAACATGCTATTGTGAATTTTAAATGTGTGAAATACCCAAATATGGGCATGAATTTTTTTGTTTTTAGCGGTAAAATACCCTTGCGAGCTCAAGCACATTTTGGGGATTTTACAATGTGTAAAATACTCACATTTGGGTCTTCTTTGATATATTGGTTGTGCTATGTTGCATTCAAGTCGATTGTTTACAATATTTTTAAATATGTTCTTTCAAGTTGGTAAAGTATGTATAAATATATGATTTGTTTACAAGGGGTCGATATGGTACTCTTTAAATGGCTAGCATAACTTATATGTCAAATTGTGTTTTTATTAAATCAACATTATTCGCTCTCTACGCATTTAGCATCATTCGAGATGACATTAACGGTTGTTTTTGGGTCGATTGTATTCCCCACATGGAAAAGGATAATTGTATACTTGAACTAAATGAGCATTCTTTGACAAAGGTGGCCACGTACCTATTTTTGGGACATCATTAAACTAGTTTTTAGTGGGAACTCGTACTCATTCCGAACTTGCAAATTGAGAAAAAATGGTAATCAAAATATTTAGAGAATGAATATAGATCATTTGTGGGTTGAGAAATGGTTTATTGTTTTTAAAGCATCGAAAAATAAGTGACTAGATGAAATAGGCGGTTACTCCAAATGAATCTTGTAAAAATTATAACTTCTTGAGCTATTATTGAACTTTACCTTGCGTTAAAATTATTACAATGCTTTATTATTATCATTGTTTTGATGATTTGAGCATGAGGTTAAAATATGATGTTTAATGTTATCATCCATAGAGAGATACTTACGTTATCATGCCCATAGCAAACTATGATCATGATAACATAAGTCCTCAACTTATTAAAACACATTAAAGAAATGTGAATGATAGTAAAAAGGATAAATCAACAAATGAAGGTTTTTGAGGAAAAAAAAATTGTTGTTTTGTGCATTGATAAATGTGTTAAGGAATTTTGTTAAACGTTAAACCGGAAATAAAATCCTTAAGCTTATGTATGCATGATAGTACGCTGTGAAAACTGTGCAAGCATACATACGTATACACTTACGGATGGCATTTTGAAACATGAATAGATGGTTGATTTTCCTTTATATTTATGAAATCAGAACATATTGTAAATTATAAATTTGGTCAGAGATCCAAATAATTAAACACATAATAAAAACTTCATTCATGTGGATAATAACACAACATATACAAGCCCACATATATAGGCTTTTACATCCCTAGAATTTAGGAAACTTCCTCAACTAAATATCCCACTATTTTCCTATATATGCGAGTTTTTATAACTCACTCAACAATACACCTACGTGATTTATTATTATAAATCACTCACAAATAAATATGAATCCATAATGTGAGCACTAAATTAATTATTTCCTAACATTCCCCCTTAGTGCAAACATGGGGAAAACATGCCTTTGTACTTGCACCTACTTTCATGATTAGGTGATTTTTACTGCAGGATGATCACAAACCCGATGTATGGTTTTCAAATGGTTAACCACGAACCAAAAAATGGTGGTTTTCAATTGGAGTACCACAAACCAAAAATGAAGGTTTTCAAGTGGTTTACCTACAACCACATCATGATGTGCAAAGTACTATTATCAACCCTCATCACATTTCACCGCAAGGAATAACATAGGAAATTTTGCTGAATTTTGTTGCTCATAAACACAAAAATGCTCACATAATGGAAATGGAACATTAGATCAGGTTCTCCCACTCAATGCGAAATTTCCACTTATTCAAATAGGAACATTGCAAACAGAACACCGAATCTGACTAAAACGCAGTGGAAAGCACACTCGTGAAAACTGAAAGTAAAATGTAAACACACATGCCACCAAATCTTTGTGCGGCCCCATTGTTGGTGATTGACGAGAATTCGTTGATTGACCTCCAACCTCCATTTGCCTCCATCCTCTAGTATGATGTTGCTAACTTAGCTTGATCTGGATTTGAGGCGCTTTGAAAAATTCACCCCCATAAAGCGAGATGTCGTGTACAAGCAAAAATGCATCCAACTATTGAATTTTTTAATTTTTTTAGACTTATTACAAAGACACAATTGATGAATTTTGACGCAACATACACTTTGACAATTTTTAATATGACGACACAACTATAAAATATGACTCTTTTAACTACATATGCTAAAATAATGTCAATTAAATAAAATGACTCGATACTATATGGACATTAACAACAAAAATAATGACCAACTTTTACAATATACAACTCAAATAGACTCTAACGAACATAAAAATGAATCAAACAAATACAAAAATCTTGTAAGTTTTTATAATAATGACTATAAAATGTACAATGAATATTTGACATAACAATAAAAAGACACTTTTATGACTCATAACTCATAATATGATCACCATGTAAACTTAATGACTCTTATCTAACCTAAATCATCATTAATGATGTACTACGATTATTGACTAGACTCTCGACAATACAATAACCAATTAAACAAAAACATGTACAATAGATGATTATAATAGATAGAATAATTTTTTTAAAGAACTATCTATATAATGACCTAAATTAAGAAAACTTGTTATTTACCTAAATATTAAACTAAGCCGCCAATGTAGGAAACGTTGTTATGTGTGCAGCAAGTGTGTGATCCAAAAAAATGGAGGACTAGGCATAGAAAAGTCATGAGATAAGGACTAGATCCGTTATGTTGGAGAATTCTAATTTCATTTCCCTCTGTAAAAATATAAATTAGAATTTCCAAACAATCGCCTAGGTTTGTGTCACTGATAATTCTGATTGACCGTGTTGATGTGAAGAGCGATGAATTAGGAGATCTTGAAGTGAGTGACGTGGCATATGTTCCAAAAATGCAAGTCATTTTCTAGAAAAATTAAATACACAGACGGTTTGTATATATTGAACACTGTTATACAGCTTGCATAGAGAATATAGATCTCGTCATTGGAAGACAAGTCCAGGTGCCACAGGGGATGTCGGATCGAGATGCCATAGAAACTCAACACTAATTCGAGCACAAACTATGATTCCGCCAACTTGGCATTGGAGTAAGAGAAAATCTGAGATGTAAAGTCCTTCGAGTCTTGAATTTTGCATTATACTACAAACTTTTAAAGCGACTATATAAAAACTACAAACTCATTTTTAAGTAAAATAGTCTCTCCTCCACATTTTTTTTTAAAACACAACTACTTTGGTGGAATCAAGACATACACCACTTGTAGCTTTATAGACTCTTATCTGGATTCCATCACAGACACAAGACCAATAAGCTCTGAAACCAAATTTAAATTTGGTCAGAGATCCAAATAATTAAACACACAATAAAAATTTCATTCATGCGGATAATAACACAACATATACAAGTCTATATATATAGGCTTTTATATTCCTATAATTTAGGAAACTTCCTCAATTAAATATCCCACTATTTTCCTATATATGTGAGTTGTTATAACTCACTCAACAATACACCTACGTGATTTATTATTATAAATCACTCACAAATAAATATGAATCCATAATGTGAGCACTAAATTAATTATTCCTAACATAAATGTTTTAATAAAACGTTTTGTATGAGAAATGTTTATGAAGTGGTGTACGACATAGTTTTGTTGTGAAAGTATGAAAAATCATAAATGTTTGTGCAAACTATATGATTAGCTTGCATTAGCATAGCTAGAAAACTTTGGCCAAAGTAATGTATCTAGTTGTATGCATTGTCAATTCACTTATCCTTATTATGTACTAGTCAAAAATCATTTGATGGTATTGGTTACCATGATCTAATGATGGGCTATATTCCTTGTTGATAGTTAATTATCTCAATTTTCCTTCCTCGTGAAGGTTTGGGCCCCTCTCACTTACAAGAGGTGTGCGGGGGAACCAAAAGGTTTTGCGGTATGAGGATTAGTGCTCCAATAATACTCTTCCTCTAATACAATTGCACATTTGAGATGGACATGTACACAAGAACTTTTGAAAAGAATGAGTTATCGTTGTTTTTTAATACTTATACTAAGTTTGTTATTATATAATGTTGTACTTGAGACATGCATGTTGTCTCATACTTTGGATATAAAATATGATGTAACTTTGATATTTATCATTGACTTATGAACTAATTATTGGTAAGAATTTTGTACGGAATATTATGAAAACAATGTATAAAGTATTAAATGTTCAAACTACTACTAAACTCTTGGAATTATGGTAACAAGGATGATGTTTGACCTTTGGGTTAATTAGCAGTGCAATTGTATAATTTAATTATATGTGTAGAAAATTATTTCTAACTTAATTAAAAGAATGTCTTGTATAAAAAAATATGTATTTCCACTTTTTAGACTTGTGATAATGTATGGGAACGTTACGGTAGTTATCATAGCGAGAGTGTGTAGTCAAATCAAGGGTTGCTAAAGTGCAAATTACCAAATTTGAGTGTCTACAATAGCATGTACACACACACACGAATTTCCAATGATAAAACAATACAACATGTAATCATTCTCCTATCAAACACACGTTGTTTCAAGCTTTAAGCTCACATCGACAAGTTCTCGCTCTATTTCGCAAAGTTATTTTGAGTTAGGACCTTCCCCTTTAACTAACTTTTCAATGCGGTCAATGCTTTGTATATATAGGCATACAAGTCATCTAATTAGAATCCTAAAACCAAGGAACAACGTGAAGTTGAGTCATAAAGGACCCATTACAGATCCACAAGACAACTACTTGGCCTTTCTAAACATTTGAAGCTTCAAACGATCATCTTGCGACCTACATCGCAAGTTTTAAAGAACTTGTAGTGTTTCGTGGCTCCACATAGTATTCGCGCAACTTCAAAATAGGTTCTTATTATTCCACAAAATCCTTTAGGCTTACATGACTTTATTAGTATTTTGTGGCATCCGACAATGCTTGCGAGGCCTTCCAAGATCTATGTGGCTTGCACAAAGACTATGTAGACTTGCATGAATTGTGTAATAGATTGGACATTGTGTAATAGGCTTGAAAATATCACTAACATTACTCAAAGGACTTATGCACAACTCGAACGATATAAAATGTAGCACTAGTGGGTAAGTACACGAAGTTGGGGGCCAAAAGTGGACAAAAAATCGAAAAAAAAAAAAAAGCAAAACGCGTGCACGTTATTATAACGTGATTAGGTTTTAAATTGTCGTTTGTGATTTATCGAGGCATAACGCGTACGTGTTATAATGCGTACGCATTATAATGCATACATGTTATGCCTACTATAAAGAAAAAGAGCCTGAGCCTCTATCATTTTATCTCCCTCAAATGCGAGTTTCAAAGCTTAACCGTGCCCTCACGTTTTTTCATTCAGCTAGATCTCAAGCTCAAAGGATCATTTCTGGATCATCGGAAGATCTGAATCGACGATGGCACCACGGAGAAGAGGTAAGAACAATTCTTTTCTCAAAATTGCATTGAAATATGATAATTATAGATTAAAATTTGAATTGAATACATATTTTTATTATTACGGTTAGAGATCGAGGAATCAACCACAACCAAACCTGTTATTCTTGTCATCCCTCCCAACACTCCCACAATTTCTCAACATCCCCAGGTAGTCAAGAATATTTAAGCAGCCCACATAGTTGAAAACAAAATTGAAATTGAGGATTTAATCAAAACAATGAGAGATTCACAATCTACAAACCCCCACCGCGCCTCTCTTGCAAACACATTGGAGGCATTACTTGTTCAAGTTGACACGAAAACGGGAAAATTGATCATTGGACAACTTACAGAGAGGGTTGTAGGGTTTATTATTCCAACAAATTGTCATATGTGGATGTAAAGAAAAAGAAATTTCAAAAGACCTCATATGTGCCTTATTCACGGACTCCTCACTAATTTTTCATTCCGTTGTTATGTAAACGGTTTCCCATCCATTGGTGCAATAATAATTTGATTAAAAATAATTTTGGGGGCCGATGGTGGATGGTGTTTGATTTTCCACCTTGTAATAACAACGAGATCCCACTATACTTTCAGAGGAAACTCTATTGCGAGTTTATCCTCAACGAGATCCCAAATTATTTTGATTTCCAAGATTTCCAGGGCTGAGGAAAAGGATCTGCACAAGATCAACCAGGTGTACAACGTGCACCTATTCAATAGGGTAGATTCCCCGCATAGAATCCCCCTCACCCTAAGATTGTCCCTCAAGCAGTGAAGGAGACAGTAGAGATTGATACACTCCACACGCTTCAAGGGCTATCTACGACCCTTTTCGACATACGAGGGATATTTCGGAGCCAAATGCTCACGGAGGTACATGGATTATTCCCTCAAGGAGTAATAGCATGAGGCCACATCTTTGCTTGTCATGTGGTAACATATTTTTGGGGCCCGAGGAGGATGATACTTTAATGCGTATTGATTTTTGTGCACCTAGTGCTAGGGGTGCACATGATAATGTCACTATGTTAGATGTCCTTTTGAGTGAGACATTTGGATTACATTCATCGGCTTCACCTTCACAGTAAATTTGTTGTGTTTGTTATGTGTGTTACAAAAATTTTTGAGTACTTGATTTACTTATATATGTTAAATTTTTAAATAATTGTATTTGTACATGTATATGCATTGATATTACAAAGTCGCGGAGGCACATTTTCATCCCAACCACATGCGGCGAGCACCATATGTACACATACATTCACAGAGGTAATTTAGAATGTTAATTATGTAAAATTTTCTCATACATGTGTGTGTGTGTGTGTGTGTGTGTGTGTGTGTGTGTGTGTGTGTGTGTATATATATATATATATATATATATATATATTTGCATATGTGTGTGTATATATATATATTAGTTTTGAAGTCAAATATATGTATGTTCTTGTATGTCCATATAACTCACATGATATACATGTTTGATAAAGATGTTGACTTCACTAGACACCCCACCATCTCTGCGACAAGTAGATAAAGGTGTTGCCGCTGCGATTTCATCTACGCAGCAACTCACTGAGGTATTCAAACAACACGTAAATTTTGTTAAATTTCTCATGTAATTCATATTATGTTAAATTACATGTTAGTAATGTCTTTCATTGTAGAATTATTAAATTATGTTAATAATGTCCTTCATTGTGTATATGTAGGAGTTACCTATGACAGGTAGCATCCTTGTTCATTTGATTCATAGGCGTGGCGGGGTAAAAAAATAGTTCTATATTGATAAAATTAGTTAAAATATTGTCATTATGTACATACATGTACTTAGTTCTATTTTTCGCTAATTCTGATGTTAGATTTTCTGATCTTATGTGTATGTAGGGAACTTCAACCCCCTCCATTTTGACTTTGAGGGCACGGACTCCTCCATCTCATTGTCTTTGTAGCCCTATTCATACCGTAGGAGCTCCTAATGACTCATCCGATCGTGGATGCAAATTTGGCGTGATTGACAACTTGCATGTGAGTTTGTGTATTTATGTAAATACTTTCATTCTAGCATGGTCTTAAATACATGTTGAAAACATATATAAATTTAGTTTTGACAAAAAAACATTGTTTGCATTTACAGGCTCATCTACAGTGAGTATTCAACGGAAGAGGACTCGAAGCATGGGCTCGGAAAATCCAAAGTCATCTCATAGATCTCCATCTTCGTCTACGGAAGACCTTCTTTGAGCAAGGCCAAGAGAGGGATAGATTTTGATCGAGTAGGAAATATATATGTCTTACATGACATTATTTTTGTATGCCTATGTGTATTGCATTGTATGTACACCTATATGGCATTTGAACTTGATGGTATATGACCTATTTGGGCATTTTTGTATTTATTATGCACATTAAAATACTATTTGGAACTTGATAATTTTGTATGAGACCTTACATTTCTGAGATTATTTTCGCATGAAACTAATATGATGTGCACTTGACAATATTTAAGACATTATGGATTATTTTTTCATTTATTGGTGATGTACATGTACTAGCATTTTCAATGTATAATATGCATCAAACTTTGAAAATCAATATTTATATAATGTATGTATATAAAGAGTTACCTAATCTGAGTAATTATTCATTCAATTTATCAATGTGTATATGTGTATTTACCTTACTTGCGCTTCTTCTTGCTCATGGTCTCTTTGTATTGGTTCATATCTTATCATGCACTTACTACATTCTTCTATTCTTCTCCCCTGTTAAAACACCCGAGAGTCGTCATAATTTGATTGCATTCATCTGTTGATATTTTGAGAATGTCTCTCCATATACATTACTCCAATGCTTGAGAATGTCTCCAGATGCAATGAAATTCTGATTTAGACACTCAATGATTCTTTATTGTCTAATCCTATCCAATTCGTGTTATTACCTTTAAATATATAGGCATTTCAAGTTATTTGGAAATCACATCACACCCTTCACTAGGCTTGATGACTACCCCTATCCTTTTGAAGGCACTTTTGAAAGCATCCATGGGTTTATCATAGCATAAATTATCAATGAATGGAAGGTCACTAAGTCGTAGGCCAGCTAACTCCCATCTAGAACTAAACAAGAAAGATTTACTAGGCGATTGATAACTCTCGTGTGTTCTTAAACATACCCCTATCAAATTCATTCTTAAGCCAATCTATTCATTCAGGGCTCTTAAGGGACTACGCCTAGATGAGGTAGCCTGAAAGCACGGGTAGCGTAAGAAACCAAAAAAAAGCCTCCATTAGCATTCCTTGGCCACCCCGACGTGTTGGCGTAGTTGGTTCAGTCCCACGAGCTTCGCTTGCAAAATATAGGATCTCGCAGCCGTACACTAACTCAAACTATAGTATTTCATGCATTTGCAAACAATATGAAGTATTTTTATCCATATCCATTTGGTTCTCTTGTTGTCCTATTATTTGTAAATGCGCGAAATAGTGCAGATTTGAGTTAGTGTAAGGCTATTAAACGCTATATTTTGTAAATGGTAGCTCAGGGACCAAACCATCTCGGCCAACACATATGGATTACTTGGTGAATGCTAGTGGAGTCTTTTGTTTTGGTTCACTACGCTCTTCGTGCTTTCAGGGCTACCTTGTTTGGGCGTAGTCCCTTAAGAGCCCTAAGGCCCAAACAAGCTATATCTTCAACAGTGATTTCTCGGACTCTATGGCACATAGAGACATCTCATTAGATTTGAAACCTCCATGTTGGGTCCCTCATGAAAGGCTCTCATGGTTTTATCCATCTCTATTTGGTTCTCTCGATGTCCTATTGTTTGTAAAGGCTCGAAATACCGCAGCTTTAAGTCAAACAGTAGAGTCGCTGCCAGATGCTATAGTTTACAAACGGAAGCTCGTGGGACTAAACCAACTACGCCAACATGTTAGGGTGGCTAGGTGAACGCTAGTGGAGGATTTGTTTTTTCCCTACACTCCCGTGCTTTCAGGGTACCTCGTTCGGCGTAGTCCCTTAAGAGCCCTGAGGCCAAAACACACTATATCTTTGACGGGTGATTTTTCGACTCCATGGCACCTAGAGACGTCTCGTTAGATCCAAGACCTCCACATCGGGGCCCTCTATGAAATCCTATCATGATTTTATCCATCTCCATTCGGTTCTCTCATTGTCTTATTGTTTGCAAACGTGCGAAATAATGTAGTCTGAGTCAGTATAAGGCTACTAGATGTTGTATTTTACAAACGGTAGCTTGTGGGACCAAACCGTCTAGGCCAACACGTCTAGATGGCCTAGTGAACGCTAGGGGAGGCTTTGTTTTGGTTCCCTACGTTGCCTATGCTTTTGGGCTACCTCATCCGGCATAGTCCCTTAAGAGCCCTGAGGCCAAAACATGCTATATCTTCGACGGGTGATTTCTCAAACTCTGTGGCACCTAGAGACGTCTTGTTAGATCCAAGACCTCCATGTTGGGGCCCCATATGAAATGCTCTCGCGGTTTTCTCCATATCCATCCGGTTATCTCATTGTGCTATTGTTTGCAAATGCACGAAATACTGCCTGAGCAGTCGGTGTAGGGATGTCAAACACTATAGTTTGCAAACAGAAGCTTGTGGGACCAAACTAACTATGCCAACAAATCGGGGTGGCCAGTGAACGCTAGTGGAGGCTTTGTTTTGGTTCCCTATGCTCCCCGTGCTTTCGGGCTACCTCGTCTAGGCATAGTCCCTTAAGAGCCCTGAGGCTAAAACACACCATATCTTTGACGGGTTATTTCTCAGACTCCGTGACACCTAGAGATGTCTCGTTAGATCCGAGACCTCCATGTCGGGGCCCTCTACGAAATCCTCTCGCGGTTTTCTCCATCTCCTTTCGGTTCTCTCGTTGTCCTATTGTTTGCAAACGCACAAAATACTGCAGTCTGAGTCAGTGTAAGGTTGTCCATTGCCAATCATTTGAATAATATAAGTGGTTCATACAATATAGGTGGTGAAATGAGAATTTCTTTTTTGTTCCTTTCTAATATTTAATTTCTCTTAGCTTCACTTGGCTTCGAGAATAATAAATTCTCTACTGGTAGTGCCAACCACATGAAGGTGGAAGCTTTTTTGGCACCACTAACCTACATAAACATGTTAGTAAGTAACTAAATAGAATTTTAAATCATACAAAATTTAAACAAAATCATTTAAGTAAATATTCAAATTAAATTCATGAAGAACATGCCTTTGCAAATTCAATCCAATGAACCACAAGGATCAACTCTATTCTTGACAGTAGCAAGAATTACTTTATGATCTGATTCACAAACCTTCCACAGATTATTTTTTGATGGCCGACCTCGATATTTGATCAATTTAATATTTGTTGCAAGGACCAAATGTGAATAGTGAAGTATCTTCCGATGTACTTCATAGTCTTCAAACAACCAAATGTTTGATTTTTTGATAGGATATCATCGAAGCCAAGTTCCAGTGACTACCACTGACCCAGTGGGATACTCAAGGTCTTCACCATCAATGACTGTGGAAGTCATTTTTTCCCCTCTACACAACGAGACAAGAAGTAGTTTGTTCCCTCTTCATTAAATTCCGTCGCAATAACTGCAAAAACGTGCCCTATGTATCACAAAGTAAAAATTTTCAGTCAATTTAAAAATACATTAAGAGTTGACCATTTAATAATTTATAAATCTAAAACATGGCATGTACATATATGTATGTACCTTGTTGCACTAAATTAGAGACTTGGTCAAAGTCAAGTGATGTTGTCATTTGATCTGAAGACCCTGCAAGTTGTAATGCTCATGGAACTTGATGTGTGTTGAGTGGAATTATAGGTCTACAAGTCCATTCATCCACCCACTACTGTGACTCATATTCATTCCACGCAAAATCAATGCATGATATACAAAAATATGTCATGCACCTAGTATAAATAGTCTAAGTATTTGCATCTGAACTACGGAATGAGTGCATATCACTTGATCCTGTAACTATCATACAATCTTCAAAGTTTGCCAAATATTGTTCCTTTATCAACCAAAAATATCTACGAACCATTGATTTCTCTTGAGATTCATGGCCCATAATCTTGACACACCAATCAACAATGTTTTTACATCTGTAAATTTAGCACCATCCTTGAACTTTAACTCTTCTCTCAGTAAGTGCTCTTTTCACATATGCTCATGCACCATCATGCTCTCCTTTTCCATACCCTGCCTTAATAAAACTCTAGATATGTTGTACATTTGTTTCTTTTTGCATCTTGCTTAGCCAATAAAACATCTGTGCATTCTTGAATTGTGATGTGCAAATGTCCGAAGAAATGTAATATTGATCGAAACTAATGTTCCTCTCATTCAAGTTCACATAAAACACATGGAAACACCCTTGTAAATATTTTGTAGAATGTGTCCGATCATCACTGATATAGAAATGATACTCTCTTAATATTTTTCAATCTTTCTCAATGCTTTCAAGAGAGTGCATGAATGTTATATGCATGAAAATAGAAACTTGCACTGAGTTATAATATTGAGACTGAACCTCCATTTATGGCTGCAATGTGTAATTCTCTACGAAGTCAACTATTGAAAAAATGGTACAAAGTGAGAATGTGTCCTTGTTTAACTTGAATTGTTCACCCAATCATCAAGCTCTATGTGTGTGCCTTGCATACTCATAAATAATTTCCTCTCCGAATTTTACCATATATTCCGATACAGTAATTGTCTTCTAACAAGCTCAAACCTCTTAGATTATTTTCTATCTTTTAATTGATATGCCACCGATTTATATTTGGTGAAATAAACCAATTCTTTTCCTATTGAATATGTACCCCCTCATGGATACAACTTTTCGATTTGGCAAGCCACCGCATACATTGCACATTCCATCCAAACATGCTTTGTTCTAAAAAAAAATCTTGTTGATTTTTCACAAAATATTACCGGATAAATTCCCTTGAAAATTTTTGTGGGACATTTAATCCACACTCCTGCAACATGATGTCAATAGGTAAAACATGACGTATTTGACAAAAAAATATTATAATGCATTGAAAATCAACATGATGCCTACAACAACAAGTGGTACGTGAGTGATTGATTTTCACATAAAAGGGTTTTCTCATTTCAAAGAATCTTTGGCTAATGTTAATTTTTAGATTTTCATTCTTAAACTTAGAGAACAATTTTGTTTGAGTCATATCTAAGAAACGTTTTACACATGATTCATGATTACGAGAACCTATTCTTCTTTTTAGTGTATCTCTTCTATTCGGTGACACCCTTGTGTTCTCATTCCAAGATTTTACAATTAATTATTTTAGAATATCATATGTATTCTTGTCTTTTCGTGGAAGTGTGCTAGAGAAAGCCCAATAGTCATTGTTATTGACTGACTCAACACGTTTACGTCTCTATTGCTTTCATTAGTGTTTTTATGTTTAGCTTCAAAGCACTGCTTGTTTTTCTAATCAAGCATTTATTAATTGTTTTATTACTTAATATATAATTAGTAAGTGCATGCCTGTGTAGTGTAGCATTACTATCTTTGGTGCATCTTTTTCCACCTACAGCTTTTGGTATGCTTTATGTATGTTTTCAACAATTGACACATTTTGATCAACAACATTAGATGTTCTTAACCCCAAGGTCTTCATTATAGGTCTCATCTTAATTAATTTCATCAATGTAACAAATAATTGACATCTTTGTGTGTCATTTAAATTCTCAAAGTCATTATCCCAAATTCCACTAGCTTTTCTTCTCGCATTTCTTTCTTACATTTTATTAGCAATCGGTTTTATAATGTTTTCATCAATTTCAATTAAGTGAATTGGTTTTCTTCGTGAAATGGAAGGATGTGTTCTTAGAGGTGAAGATTCGTTTACAAGTTACTTTCTTCATTCAAAGTGTTTTTCATACAAATTTCAAGTTAACATTTGGATTCTCGTGTAAGGGTTTAACAATTGGATTCATATCAATTTCTTCATCCATACCAACATTATCATTCAATTCAATATCATTATTCATTGCAAAATCATTATTCTCTACATTTTCATTATGTATTTCATCCCCATTTTCTATACATTAGCTACATTTGATAATACATTAGCTACATTTTCATTATGTATGTCATCGACGTTTATCGCCCATGATTAGAAAAAATCAACTAGTGGGGTAGGGGACAAAATGAACTACTAAAAAATCATGCAAGAATGTAGAGAAAATTGCAGACAAAACATAATGTTTGTAGAATTCCTGTGAAAGAGATGAAAGGGACGTTGGGGGGCCACAATATATAAACAAAGAAAAACGCGTATGTGTTTTGTATTTTCTCTTTTTCCAAGCCATGCCTCAAGGCTTGGGATCCGGTTTGGATCCCCAAGCCTGAGGCATGGACCTATACAAACACAACAAACAACGTGTTTTTGCAAGAAAATGTAAAAATGTCACTTCCTCTATGATAAATCAAAATAAAACAATCGATCCATTTTAAAAAAATTATACCACGACGTAGAGCAAAGTTTCTTCTTTCTAAAAATATAATTTTTCAAATTTTCTGACTAATATAAGGTTTCCATATTATTTATTTTCTAACTATGTCTTTTTTAGCTATTTTTTGAAGTGTAAATATATCTATCTTTCATGGTATATCTTTTGTTTGGGTGATCATTTTTTTAAAAAAATATACTAGCCCAAACTAGCTATAATTCTATACATATTCAAAAAAAAAAATCTAATTTTCGATATTTTTGAGATAGTTGGGGGGCACTGTTATTTTTTTCAAAACATAAAATTTATGTACTAGAAAAATCATAAATAAATAAATACTAAATGGTTTTAAATCATAAATAAAAAAATACTATATAGGATATTCAACTATGTTTGGTTGATCAAGGATTGCTTGTGAACTAGAATGCTCCTACATTAGACTTGCACAAAAGAAATCATTAGTAAGTGAAAATAATGTGCATACACCAATAAGATTCAAATTTAAGTTCAACCCTATAGACCTAAGAGTTAAATTAGAATTTCAACAAAAGAAGTTTGTCAAAAGTGACCTAGATAAATTAGAATTTCAACAAAAGAGGTTTGTCAAAAGTGACCTAGATAAATTAGAATTTCAACAAAAGAGGTTGTCAAGAGTGACCTCTATAAATTGAGATAGGTTTTGCGACCTCTATAAATTGAGATAGGTTTTTGCACGTTGAGACACAAGATACACACTTACATAATTAAATATAATTTTGCACGCTCATTGTCATTCTTACTTAGAAGTGACAATGTTTTGTACCATGCAAAAATGATAATCGGATGAGAGCAATGATTAACGTTGTTTGGTTTTGGAATATGATGTATCTTTGAATTTCAACAAAAGAAGTTTGTCAAAAGTGACCTAGATAAATTAGAATTTCAACAAAAGAGGTTTGTCAAAAGTGACCTAGATAAATTAGAATTTCAACAAAAGAGGTTGTCAAGAGTGACCTCTATAAATTGAGATAGGTTTTTGCATGTTGAGACACAAGATACACGCTTACATAATTAAATATAATTTTGCACGCTCATTGTCATTTTTACTAGGAAGTGACAATGTTTTGTACCATGCAAACATGATAATCGGATGAGAGCAATGATTAACGTTGTTTGGTTTCGAAATATGATGTATCTTTGAATTTGGTTATCTTGTTGTTTGAACCAATTTTCCTCATATTTCTTGAGAACACTTTCTTCAAAAGTGAACCCTAATTTTCGAAACACTTTATTATTTGGCTATCTTCCCATTGTCTAAATCAACCTCTTTTATACAATCGAATCAATAATCGTCAATTATTTTTGAAGTTAGTTTGATTCCAATATGGTGGGGTTACTTTAGTGCAGATGCATATTTAAAACTCGTGTAAATACATGGAGAGTACGTACCTAAAGTGAAAACCAAATGGTCCAGGCTCCAGCCAGTAACGCGGGGGCATAGGTACCTACATATTCAAAAGTAGACCCGGAAAAAGCAACCCATCCTAAGATTCCAAATTGATACGTTAGCGATTCACGTGGCTGCTTTAGTTATAGTGTGAAATCAATCAATTGTTGTGACCATTGACACGCCCAAGTCTAACAAATTAATAATTAAAAATAATGATTACCACCTGCCAATGGTGAAAGCTGAAGCAAACCAAAAAAACATGAGTGGCCCGTGGTCCCGGGCCGTGACCAGCCTCCCACTTTTACTGTTCATATTCCGGCCCCGTGTAAATAAACAGACCACGATAATCGCAAGGCCACAGGCCCACAAACAATTTACATAGTAGCCGCAAATAAAATAGTTTTAAATGCACATTCATTAATTAATAAAATATTCTCACGCGACATTTCCGGTCAAGAGTTTTTTCGGATATAGTTCTTCTCAATTTCCATTGAGTATTGGCTGTTGGGCGATCGATCCCAAAACATAGCTGTTAGGTATGGAAGAAAAAATGGATTCTTTTGATTATCTATGCAGCGTATCGATGGAAGATTTCGATAATCTGATTGAAGGCAACAGCGGTGAACTCCATTCTTCATCAAACGGAAGAATTACCGTCACAGACCTACCTCAGTATTCCGATTCATACACTGCCATTCCACCTGAATCTCCTCCTTTTGAGACTGGTTCCCCTTCAATTCTTACCAGAGGAGGTCTCGTATGGGCAGGAATTCATGGGAACACTGGTAATGAATCAGAAATGGGCAGAGTTGCTGTAAAGAAACAGAAACAGGATGATGATGATCAGGAGTGGTTTTATTATGAGAGCGAGGGAGGAGGAGGAGGAATGAATTCGTGGGATGCCGATGCAGGGCATTTGACAGCGACCAAGAATTTGGTCTCAGAGAGGAAAAGACGAAGGAAATTGAATGAAAGGCTTTATGCCTTGCGCTCCCTTGTTCCCTACATCACCAAGGTAAACATCATTTCACCATTTCTTCATGTCGATGAAACCCTCCGCAATCCATATCAAAAATTTAGCACAACTCTTAAATTTGAGAAGTAATCAATAAATTCTAGGATGAACAATTAAAATGTATCATTTTTATTTTTTTGGAATTTTTATATTTACAATTCAAGAGATTGAAAATTAGATTCTAAATAATGGTGATTTGTGATGAAATGTGAACAGATGGACAAGGCATCAATAATAGCAGATGCAATTAAATACATTCAAGATTTGCAAAGACAAGCGAGAGATATCAAGGCTGAGATTTGTGCCCTTCATTCCTCCACCAACAACAACGAATGCTCTTCTAATTCTTCCTGCTTAACATCTGCCACTGCTGACGTGGATGACAACACTCACCAATCACAACATGTCATGTGTCCCGCTGAAACAGGAGGAGGTCCCTTCCATTCTCAAAAATCTCTTCGGGTCAGTATTTTTCAGCTATTTTATTTGCGCTGAGTCATTAGTGAGGAATTTGGGACTTTATTAAATTAATTAATAAATATGCGTGTTACAGATTGATATTTGCAGAATAGAGGATAGAACATTTCACATTCAGATATATTGCAAAAAGGAGCCACGTGTATTATTACACCTCACAAAGACCATCGAGTCCGTCCAATTATTGGAGGTTCAAAATTCTAATCTGACCTGCTTTGATGGCCACGTTATCGTGACTATTATTGCAAAGGTACTCAAATCTAAATTAATGAAAGGTCCAGATTTAGAATGGTTGCTAGTTTAAGGAGATGAAAAACAATTACTGAGATTACTCATGAATTTCCTGCAGATAAAAAAGGCGCAGGATACAGAGGCAAATGAAATAAAACATATCATTCTGGACATGGCCTGTAAATATGGTTTCTCGAGACCATGATTGGACTTCTACTTTGCTTTGCTTTTAATAATCTTTACATGCAGGCTTTTGTATGTAAATGTTAGTAATCAAATTATTTTCGATTCAAACTAGGGTTGGGTTCTGATGGTACAATATTTTCATGTACAATTGGGGTAATAGCTTTAGAAAGGGAAGAACGCTCTTATTCTTTCTATCATTTTGAGTTTATTAAATTGTAGATTAGAGTTGGTGGGATATTTGGTTACATGTAAATTTGATCGACTTTTAGTGAGGAATGGTATAAGAGATCTATTGTTGATAGTGATTACGTTGAAACTTTTGATATTATTGTATAATCACTAATTTTAACACTCATATCCACTTTGCATCTTTCTTTATGGTTGATGTGACGACCATGTACAAAAACCTATCTAGGGTTTATATTCTCACACTACTTTGGATTAAATTTGATTGAACCATTTTAATCAAGATTTAATGAATGTTTAAATAATTAAATGTTAAACATGAGAAGACTTGAGAATTAGAGTTAATATTACAATACATTAGACCCCACAAATTTAGATACAATTTACCATCATTGAAAAGGGGCAAAGATAAATTATCCCCAAGAGAGTTAACATAGAAAATTATCTCGATTAAAATTGAAATAATAATGAAGTTGTTGGTGTTTTGTGTTCACACTAGATTAGAAGTAGTTTTTTCCTAACCAACTTAGTTTTGTCTATATTCACACTACAAGATAGTTAGGTTTGAGTTACTTCAAGTTATTTAGTTTTTAAAATATTTGTGATTTTTTTTTGTGCGCATACGATTTTATCCTCTAGTGCATAAATAGTCTTTTCTCTAAGTACTTGAGTTGTATAACAAAATCACCTTTGGCTATTTATATTAAGGTGGTCATTTACATTTTTAACATCATTTGAATATGGGAGAGACAGATTTATTTGTGTGCATGATCCCTCTCTTGTACATAAAATTGTTATAGTAATAGCATGTGGATAGATCCTAATTGAGAGTATTGGATACTTTGATATAGAGCCACATTTGGTAGTCATTACCTAGTTAAAAGTGTGTGTGTATTTTTTTATGACCTTTTCAAAGCTAAGTTATACGGGGAAGCTTGTTAGAACTAAAATATTAAGTGCATCATAATAAATTTATATTAGGGGTTGGTTAATTTAATTAATCGACTAATTAAATCCAATGTGGAATATAAAATCATAAAATCATGTAGTAATATTCCAATGTGGAATATGAAGGTAAATCCTGGTAAAAATACAGGAATAGAAGTGAGGAGGGAGTTATTGGACTGGTAAATGTAAAAGTTTCTCGATAGTGGATTTATTCCATGGTTTTTACCCATTTAGGGGTTTTCCACGTTATATGTGGTGTTATGTGTTCATGTGCTTTATTTAATTTATTCATGTTGTATATGTTATAATGTTTAACTTTATAATAATTAATTAATTTGGTGAATGTACCTTTTCACCCCTCGTCCTAACATGGTATCAGAGCGGGATTAAATTTTTATCTTAATGTAACCTAAGGTTGTAACGGTTGGGGAGGTAGTTAAACTATTTAGAATATTATTTAACCTCTCCCCCTTCATGAATATTGCACCTGTGCGAAAAAGGCATTTTGGACTTTCAACTACGTGAAAAGAATTCAATTTCGGAATTACTATGAATTTTTGAAACCACGATTCATGCCCCGAATAGGGCCACTTTGAAAAATTTGTTCTTATAGTTTACATACAAACTATAATAGTTGTATAGCTTTTTATAAAATCTTCATATTTTATAAAAAATGCGATATGTATGTATGTATGTATGTATGCAAATTTATATGGTTTGCATAAACCTAAAAAATAAAGTCATATAAACCTATACTTGATTGAAAATCATATATTAAAACAAATATATATTAAAACATTTATATGGGGGAAAACCCAATTCATACCACCCCCTCTCCGTTTAGTGCCGATTGGCACTTCTTGCTCATAGAGTGAGCTCCTCTATGTTTGTCACCGTGTGGCCCTTTGTGACCCCCTTCGTGCCTTGACTATCGCAGGACTGGTTCTCCTCATTGTGGGTTTAGTCCCACGGGGGACAACGTAGGTAAGGGGAAGGCTTTCAAATCCTTCCCAGGAAAACTTGGTGGTGTGATTGTGGTCACACTATACCTTTTTTAATGCCCTCGTGGCACAATTAGCGACTCGACAGGTTATATAAATACGACTCATTGCAGCATTTGCAAACTCGGTTTGGATAATATGAGTTCAGTTATATGGTTTGATGGCTTAATATATATCATTGGTAGTTATATGGTTTGCATTGATAATAACATTGACATTTAGTTTGATTATATATGGTTATATGGTTTGCATTTAACATTGGCATTCAGAATATAATATGAAATATGGCTCGGTGAAAACAACTCACCAAGTTGGTTAGCCAACCCTGACTCGGTAGAGTTGATGAAAAAATATTAACTAAGGGGGCAAGAGCTCCAATATATATATATATATATATATATATATATATATATATATATATATATATATATATATATATAAATAATTTTTTTATATAGACAAATTATAAAAATCGTGTTTGTAAAATAGTATAATTATTGTATTTTTAATGATATATTCTTATACGACGACAAGCTTTTTCATCGTCATTTTGTTAAAAAACTAAAAAAAAATCATGTACATTTCAATTTAATTTTTTTATATCATTATAATGTATTCATGTATAGACTATTCAATCTACAGGACCTCCTTTTTTGGCATAAATTGATCGTGATCGATTACGAGGATTAAAATACGATAGGGGGAATTTCTATAAAAAAATTATTTTAAACCTTGTTTTATTAATAATTTTTGAATGGAAACAACTACAACATTTAGAAACTTCGATTGAAAGTAGAATTCATGGCTTGCAAATTATGGGTAGTTGTGAATGGAACTGAGAGAGCTCTACCTAAATACATGCAATCATTGATAACGCTCATTGCATATCAACAAAAAGTACAAATGCGATGCCCATTATCTTATGAAGCATACATGATGATTTTCTTCGCTTCATATAGGAAATCAAGAGAGTCCTAGTGAGGCTTGGGCTCAATTGGAGTCGATGCACGAAGGTACGTGTTTATCAAAAAATATTAAATTGATTTTAGAGCTTATGACAACTCCCATGAAGGGAGATGAAAAAGTGATAAATTATTTAGCAAAAATAAAAATATTAAGTCATAGTTAGATGGATGTGGCAGTAATTTGATTCAGGATAAATTACTTTATTTCATTATTCAGTTGAATATTCATGAGAAATTTAGAAATTTCATTTCAATTTTGAATTCAAAATATCAAATAGAATAAGACATTCTAGATTTGCAAACCCTTAGTGCTCTCCTCATACAGGAAGAACAAGTAATGTCAAATTTTGATTCTAAGGAGAATGCCACACATGCACTTCTCACTTGGAAATCTAAGAGTTACCTTTGATGGAAAATGTCATTATTGTGGTAAATTTGGACACAAGAAAGAGGATTGCAAATTTAAAAATAATAAAACAAATTTTAAATTTCAAAAGGGTAAAAAATATGTTCAAGACCAAAACAAAAATCAAAACCAAAACAAGAATCAGAAAAATAACCAAAAATTGAATGTAATTACTTTGTATGTCACTTTTATCACTGCAAGAGAAAATGAATAGATATTAGATCTGATATCCTATCTAAACTTAGTGAATGTAATGATCAAATCTACTTGGGTGATCATTCCATTCTTGATGTTCAGGGTCAGGGAAAAGCAAAAGTAGCAAATGGTTTTATTAACAATGTGTTGTTAGTTCCTAAACTTAAAATGAATTTTATTTCTTGTTCTCAGTTAACTCAAAATAACTATAGTGTAACATTGTTAAAGGATAAATGGTTTATTAAAAATGAACATAATGTTACTATAGTTGAAGGCATTCAAAGAGATGGTTTGTATGTGTTTTTTGGTTTTCCTTCTACTTCTTGTTTGACAACTCAAAGAAGTGACATGTAATTGTGGCATGAGAGGCTAGGTCATGTTAATTTCAGGAGCATGTATGACATGTCTTGACTAAACCTAGTAACTAGTCTGCCACCTATTTCCCAAAATCATGAAACTTGTGAAGGATGCTTATATGGTAAGAAATATGCTAATCCTTTTCATAGTCATCATGATGATAACTCTTTTGAACCTTTAGAGCTTGTCCATAGTGATGTTAGAGGACCCCTATAAGTTCCTTCTCTTAATGGTTCTCGTATGTTGTCATTTTAATTGATGATTTTACTCCTATCATTTGGTCTTATTTTATAAATCAGATGTCTTGTCAAAATTTAAAGAATTTAAAACTTTAGTTAAAAACTCTTCTAAATATAAAATTAAAAGGCTTAGAACTGACAATGGGGGAGAATATGTGAGTTGATAATTTGACTCATTTTGTATTGAATGTGGCATTCAAAGGGAATTAACTACTCCCTATTCCCTCAGTAGAATGGGATTGTGGAAAGGAAAAACCACACTATTCTGGAAATGGCTAGGACCATGATGCATTATGCTCAAGTTCCTAAGTTCCTTTGGGCTGAAGCTATGAACATTGTTGTTCATATCTTGAACAGAGAGTTCCCACTAAAGCCTTAGTAAATTCAACTCCTTTGGAAAAGTGGTCAAACCAAAAACCTAGTGTATCTCATTTGAGAATATTTGGTATCCCAACTTCCCTCTTTATTCTGAAATCAAAATGGAAGAAGCTTGATCAGACCTCTTTTCCTTGTATCTTTGTAGGATACGGTATAAAAACTAAATGTCTTAGGATCTTTGATCCATTAAAAAAGAGAATTTATAGAAAATAGGAATGTTAAAATATTGGGAAAATCAATTTATTCTTCTTCTTCTTCATCATCTTGTGCTATTTATGATATTTCTAATGAAAATGAATTTGAATTTGAAATTTAAAATTGTGTATGTGATAAAGAAACTAGTGTTGAAAATTAGATTGTTCTAGTTCCTATGTAGCTAAAATACCTAGATGGGCTAAGTCAATGCTGCAAGACTTTAATCCTAAAAACCTTCAAAAATGACTAGAAGTCATCATACATATCATGCTTTGATGACTTTGTATGAACTGAACCCCAATCTTTCGAAGAAGCTTCTTCTGACGAAAGATGGTTAGATGCTATGAAATTTGAATATATTGCTTTGATTAAAAATCAAACATGGGAATTAGTCCCTCCTCCTGAAAAACAAAGTATAGTCGGATCTAGATGGCTATACAAGATTAAATATAAAGCGAGATGACGATGTAGACAAATTCAAATTTAGATTAGTAGCTTGAGGGTTTAATCAAAACCTGGTTTTGACTACGTATAAACATTTGCACCAATTGCAAAAATGAGCACAACAAGATTTTGATTGCCTTGGCTACTCAGTATGGTTAGGAAATCCATCAAATGGATGTAAAAAATGCTTTTCTAAAAGGTGATTTATAAGAAGAAATTTATATGACCCAACCTAAAGGCTTTGAAGAACCAGGAAAAGAAATGTATGTTTGTAAATTGAAAAAAACTTTGTATGGTTTGAAACAAAATCCTAGAGCTTGGTATTCTAAAATTAACAATTTTTTCAATGAAGTTGGTTTTTCTAACTGTTCATTTGACAATGATTTATTTTTTAAAATTGAAGAAAATGTTATTATTCTCATTGTATTGTATGTTGATGATTTACTTATCACTAGTAATTCTAACACTTTAATTATGAAAATTAAAGGAAATTTAATGCAATATTTTGAGATGACAGATTTAGGATTATTGCATCATTTTTGCGCATGGCTATATTTTAAGATAAAAAATTCTATTGTAGTATTTCAATCATAATATGCAACTATTTTTCTTAAAATGTTTAATATTATTGATTGTAAACCAGTTGTTATTCCTATAGAAGTAGGATTTAAACTTGATCCTAAACCTGCATGTGAAAAAACTAATCCTACTTTGTATTGGAAACTTGTAAGTAGTTTGATTTATCTAACTATTACTAGACCTAACATTGCTTATGTAGTAGGGATTACTTCAAGGTTTATGCAAGAACCTTATCATGATCACTGTAAATTAGCAAAAATAATTTGTGTTATGTAAATGACACAATTAATTATGGTTTACATTATATTTCATCTAACAATGCATATTTATATGGATATTGTGATTCGACCATGTTGGTGATGTGATAGATTGTAAATATATGAATAGATATATATTCAAGTTTGGTGCGAGTTCCATTACTTAGAGCGGTAAAAAGAAATCGACTATTTCCATTTCTTCTCATGAGACAAAATATAGAAGTGCAATGGAAACATCAAAAGAAGCCATGTGGTTGAAGAGGTTGTTGGAAGAGATGCACATGGAAGTTAAAGGAATTACTCCTACTCGTGTGATAGCTAAAGGTGTATTGTTCTCGCTAAGAATCCAGTTCAACATCAAATAATAAATAATATCGAGATACATATGCACTTTATTCGTGAGAAGGTTCTTAGTGGTGATATAGATCTCTAGTACTTCCCGATTGAAGATCAAGTTGCAGACTTGTTTACGAAGCCATTGTGTCTGCAAATTTTTGCAAGTTTCGTGTAATTCTTGGCCTTTTAGAGTTTCCATTGAGGGGGAGTGTGCATAACAATTCCACCTCCTAATGGTCGGTTAGTTGATTGAATCCTTCTCCTCTATACTTCTATTCTGATTTAAAATCATTGTAAAAGATCGTATATGATCTAAAGTAAACTGATAAAGTTTACATGTAAATTGATACAATTGACGAGAAAAAATACAATCCATTGTGCATCTATTTGTAAAGGAGGTTTTTGTGTTATACAAGTCTCTTATAGATGTGGTATAAGAATATTTCCACGAGAAACGATGAGATTTAGTCTCAAAAATACATGCGCTAGCCTAAACCTTTATGGCTTATGGATTTGTAAATCTTGTTGTATAAATATGTAATGTTGGCATATGGATCCCCACTTAATATTAAAGGGAGTGTTAGAACTATAATATTAAGTGCATCATAATATATAGTTTATATTTAAATAATATAGAATAAACTATATTCATATTATTTAAATATAAACTTTATATTAGGGGTTGGTTAATTTAATTAATCAACTAATTAAATTGGGGAGGTGTGTCCGTCACTTAAGAAGGTTATAACCCTTTGGGTTATTTAAATATGACCTTAGGTCATATATTCAGATATCGGGATACGAGATTATAAAATCATGTAATAATATTCCAATGTGGAATATGAAGGTAAATCCTGGTAAAAATACAAGGAATAGAAGTGAGGAGGGAGTTACTGGACTGGTAAATGTAAAATTTTCTTGATAGTAGATTTATTCCATGGTTTTTACCCATTTAGGAGTTTTCCACGTTATATGTGGTGTTATGTGTTCATTGTGCTTTATTTAATTTATTCATGTTGTATATGTTATAATGTTTAAATTTATAATAACTAATTAATTTGGTGAATATACCTTTTCACCCCTCATCCTAACAAAGTTTTCTAAAAATATTGTCAACAAAAATATTCTCAAAGATTATTTTATATCGTACCATATGGCTCAACAAATCTCATAGCTTTAATCGATATACATAATCTACATGGCCTCCACCTCATCGCTTGAATTCCACTAGTCGATTTCATAAAATCCTCTCCTATATCAAGCATGTTCGATAGGATGTTTCCAATTGTAAATTGAGTAAAATATCGAGGATGTAATGATGTAGGCTCTCGTGGTTTTCTATAATATATCTAAAGATCTATCTCATTTTACTAATATTGATTTTGAACCTATTTGGAGTCATTAAAGTTCTTCATAGAGAATTGGACTTGTTTAATGGATTTATGTGTTACTCGACCGTTATTCAACAACCTCTATCACCTCCTTGATCTTGCCTCCTATTCACATTGGAATCAACTATCTTAAGTAGACTCACAACTCGCCATAGATTATTTTTTAATTCATAAGCTTATTGTGAGTGCCACGTAACCTATGTTTCATCACTAACAATCATTATATTCCACCATATTTTGGTGCTCCATATGCCTTGAGATAAGCTTGTGGTCCGTTTCCTCTATCTCCTCATATAGGATTTGTTTTCCTTATTCTACATCTATATTGAATGTGAGATCAACAATGCCGATGTTATCATTCTCAAGCATCCACTTCAAAATCTTGAAGTAATTCAACAACCTCTCTCTTCATAGAAAACTAATCCTACATTGTTCAATTAGTCAACTCTTATTTGTTCTCATCGCATGGATTGTTGTAAGCTTAACATCATTTAAGAACACATACCAATTATATAATTGTTTACACCTAGTTAGATTTTATAAGGTTATTGTATATGTATAATCTTATTAACTTCTAACATTAATCATACATAATCAGAATAATGCATTCATACTTGAAATGATAGAAACAATTGATAAATGATAAGTAATTTCTCAAATACACAAGAGGAGAGATATAATTAGTAGTACAACAAAAATCAAGGATGATCTAGATGTGCAGGATAGTGGAACAAACTAATAAAAAATGTAAATGTTTCAGTGAAATTTTTGAGCTTTAAACCCAACACAAGAAAGATTGTACAACTTATGTATAGTCAAAAATGATCTATACGGTCTTGACCTAGCAATGTATGGTTTTGACCCTTTGAGATTCTTGACCTATAAATTTGTGTGCTTCACTTGTCATCGGTAATGATATTTATTATATACCATTGTTTTTGCAAAACTTGGATATGACATGTAATACTATACAACAAAGTGGAAACCCTAGCAACCTGTAGAACCTTTCATCAAAGAATTAGTAAATTAAAATGAGAAAACATGTTTTTGTGGTGAGGTTGGACTACAATTGAAAATCATACTCCTAGTTCCCAAACCAATCCAAGTTTTTCACTATGTGCCCTCATTATAGGATCAAGCATGATGCACGATTATCATAAGTTCTTGTGAAATTGTGAGTAGCTAACCAACCCCTAGGGGTACCTTTGTGTCTCTTAACACCAAGATAGCAAGCTAATTACATAGTATATAATCTACCCAATGTGGTAGTAAGGAGATATGGTGCTCCTTAGCTATGTGACCTAAGCATTTTATTGAATCAAACCCTTGTCTGATGGTTCAAGTGACTTTTCTCTTACTAAAACATGGCTCTATATGACATTTTCATGCTAAAAACAAAGGTGGCTAAACTCTTTGACCTAGTTGAGTGCTTTAGACTTGTAATAGGGACTGCTCTAGATTATGTTTAGTTGATTTAAGTAAATTTATGAACCCTTTGATTGTTTTTGTAATGCTCTTTGAAAGAGTGACTTATAAGAGTTTCGGTGACTTATAAAGTGATAATGGCTTTCTTATAATCCTTCCACAAGTGGGCTATTCTAATAAGTTTGACCCTAGAAATATGAAATGACCTAAAGAAGGATTTGAAATTGAAATCATATTCAATGAATGTGAAGGGGTGGGACCATACAGGTCAACCAATACTAGACCTTACATCATCACCTCTACATATGTTTTTGAAACAAAAAGATGAAAAGATAAATTAAGAGTTGTGTTGTGAAGAATATGATTTTAATACTACTATGATTAAATGATATTCTAAGAAATGGTGATAAAGTAGAGTGTAAAGATAAGCAAGTTGTAGAAGAGGTAGAGATGATGGGATTTTGTATTCCAAATGTTAGCGTTTGTCTTAGCAGGAATATGGTCAAACTTGGCATTGCACAATGACGAGTGACAAAATTTTAGTGTCTACATTTTCTCCCTTTAAGTTTATAATTGAAAATTTCATACTTAAATGAAAAACATACCTAAGTGTGCACACATACTTTTAATTTTTTCAAATGTGTTTCTTTATGTGTTGGTGTCGTCGTGCTTTATGATGATGAAACCCGCAACATAGAGTGCATCAATGTCTATGATAGAAAGTGAAATTTAATTCAAAAATATAGATAATGTTTGTAACTTTGAACATTACAAAAAGTATGCAAAGGAGATGCAAAACATGGAAGGAATACATATGTTTTCTTTGTAGAGGATGAGCTCCCATAGTTTTCATGCCTTGGAGAATTGTATTTTACTGACAGAGATGTCATAAGATTGGAAGTGATCAGTCCCCAATGTTTTGTGATGTAGGAGAATCAATGTACATAGTTCAATTTTGGCTTGATTAGCTTTTATATATATTTTTAGGAGTTTTGTGGGTGTCTTGGTCCATGTGGACCCTTCTAGATGTAATAAATGAAATTTTGGAGGTTTCCCTCCAAAATCCATATTTAAATATTCAAATAGTGGGGTATTGTAATCTAGTCTATAGTGTTAATATGTTAGTCACTTAAGGGTTAGTATAGGTCTAGTGTTAGTAAAAAGGTGGTCATGACATGTATTTTCTCATACTTGACCAACCAAGATGTAACTCACTAGAGTTAGTCATGTATGGTTAGGGAGAAAACCTAACTACTTCCAAAATTCTATGAAAATTCTATACATTCGAATGGAAGGGGGATTTTGCAAGTTTAAAAAGGCGGTGAGGAGAGAAAATCATTGTAATAGATCATTTTTAGGCTCAGGAAGTAATGGATATAAATATTTATTAATAATGAAGCTTCATTGTATTGTAAATTGTATTGAAGTTCCTTTATGTTCATGAAGAATGTTTAAATGTTGTAGGGATTATACATTAGTTTCCTTAAATGCTTATGGATGTATGTTATCATAGGGTATGGAGTTAGCACAGACCTCAAATTATGGAGAAGACCATTAAAAAGAGAGAAGTTAGTAGTGAGTTAGTCCAAGTTCCGAATATGAACTAGTGAGGTAAGTTTGAACTCATTATTGAATGAGAGATGAGGTATGAATTTGTGATGGGAATTTAGATAATGGGCTCAAACAATAAATTCTATATTGGAACAATTGGTAGAGTTAATGATTTGATGAATGATCTTGTGGTTGGGTTAGATAAGGGTTCAGGCTATGAAATTGGTTAGACAATCTTAGAAAGTTGGAATAACAAGCTATAACCTTGTCATAATATCAAAGAAGTAATAAGGTAAGAGAAAGGTCTATGGAAGGAATGTAATCTCTAAGAAACTATATTGCATGATAATAAGTGAAAAAAGATGGAAGATAAAACTAGTCCTACAACACTCTATTTTTCCGAGGGCTTAAAGTCCATAGGAGAGTGAATATTAGAAGGGTTGTCGTGTAATTGGTTAAGGAGTATAATGGTATGAACATATTGAATGAGAGATGTTATGACCTTGGAGAAGGATATTAGCATTTGAAATTTGAATCCTTGGGCCTAAAATTTGCATTCCCAGTTTGAAGGCCATATAGGGTATCATTTTAGAGTGTAGATTATTGTCATGATTTGATACTTATATAGACCTTGGGAGAGTAGATAAAATTTAGCATTGTTGGTGTGAAATTACAAAGATAAACATAAACTTAGATATTTAATTAGAGAGAAGAAGGGTCTTGAAACATAGTCCTCTGTGAATTGTCATAGTCAATTTTGATAGGGTTAAGAATGAGTGAATTACATCATTGATGGAGTCTAATGCCTTAAAGAGGTGTGAGTAAGGATAGAAGCGAGGTATAAATAATAAGGTGAGGAGACAAAGATAGTTATCTTTCAAGCCAAGTAATAAAAATCAAAGGGGTCGAGAATGCAAAACACAATCTAGAGGTCAATTTACCTGTGTGATCCTAATAAAGTAAGGGTTTAGTGATCGTAGAAGAAATAATTATGAGCTACTATTAAAAGGAACTCATTTATAAGGTCGGGACTAAACTCCACACAAAAATTTAGAACCCTAAATCAAAATTTGAAAGAAGTTATGACAAAATTCCTTCTCCCGAGATGTTTTAGGTTGACAATCAAGTTAGTGCTAGGGCATGGGTTTTGAGACCTCTAATAAAGGACTTATTGCATGCAATTTGGAATTAATGAATGTGAAGGTGGAATCTCGGTGTTTAAAAAGGAAGTTTTAGTTTTCTTTGGGTGAATTGTGAGTTATCTATAACATCCTCTAAGGTTGCAGTGAACTCAAAAACAATGATCTAACCGGAGGAGACCTTGACAAGGTGTTTCACCACATAGGAGTACCATATGACAAAATGATTTAAAAAGGTAGAGGTAAGGTACATGAGGAATACCTGGAGGTTATGAAGAGGTTGTGCACCATTGTTGAAGACCAAGCCAATTGTAGAGCACTCCTTTTTGTCTGGGAAGGACTACCTGAGAAGCAAAGAAAGACCACAAGATAGAATTAAAAGCATAAGTTGGTGGATTGCCTAAGCAAAAGCTAGATCCAGGAAGTAGGGTGCTTCCTCGAAGGTTGTTAATCCACGTTTAAATAAAAATTAATGCAGATAAATAACATGAAAAATAACATTATAATGTAGCTATATGATTTGGGTATTTCACACAAGTATAATAATCCAAATCTAATCTAAATAACAAATATAATATTAAATCTAGGAAGGGTGGTTGGTTGTCAAAGTCCGAAGGGGACAAAGGATAATATGAAGGTTTGGGAGGAGTTTTGGGAAGGTTTTGGGTAGGAAAATAAGCTTTTTGGTCTCGAGGGAAAATGTCGGACACGTAAACCGATGTCGATCAAGGAACCGATGTTAGTAATTGGTTATAGCCGAGATCGGTTGGCTAACTCGATCGCAGTAGGGCCAATAGGGTGCCAAAGGTGAAAAGGGGTTGGTTTGGGATCTCTTTGATTACATAGAGTGTTGGGAAGGCTTAGGCAGGGTGTTGGGATTTAGGTGAAGGCTCAGCAGGGGTGAAAGAGGTGGTTGGAAAGGTAGGGAGGTTTAGATTGGAAGGGTGTTGGGTAGAGGGGCTATGAAATGTATTCGAGAGAGGAAGGAGGTGATCACAAGAAAATAAAAGATTCAAAACCAAAGCTAATGAAACCAATGAATTGGTTAAGAATAATTATCAGAGATCCCGAGGTTGGTATAAGGTGGTGGTTGGTAGATGTGTGTAGGAGAGATGAGCCAAAATCCAATGTCATGGAAGCGAAGGTTGAGTTCTTCTCCATGCGAATGGTTCAAGCCTCATCAAGCTGTAGATTGGTTGCTTTGGTGTTCATTAATCATCAAGGTGTCGATTGAATGCCTAGGATGTGAGAGCCCATAATGCCAATCAAAGGCGTAATCAAAAGGAGAACCTGGGTAAAGAGTTGAAAATTTTTATTTAAAGGAACCAATGGCGGTTCCTTGATTGGTGCTAGCTGAGGAATAACCAGTGTCGGTTAGGGATAAATAGTCATATTTTCTCAAAATAGCCTATTTCTTCCCTTTTTGGCATGGGTCAAGAATGGAATTGGGTTAGGAGTCTTGATTCTTGTTTAAACATGTGGGAAATTTATGGGAGAGGTAGTTGGCAATAAATATTAGGTTTAGAAAGAGTCTCAGTTAGTTAGGGGAAGTGATGACTCAGTCTTAGGTGTTAAAGGGGAGTGATGACTTAGCCTTAGGTGTTAAATGGCCTTGGAATGGGTCTAAGGTAAGGTGGAGAGTTGAGGTGGTAATTAACCTAATATTTATGGTTAAATTAATAAAAATGTGTGAAAGGGGTCATGGTAAGGGGGTATATAATTGAAAGGGGCTTAGAGGGTTGCGACCCAATTTTGGATGTCTACATTTTCCCCTTTTTTTCATGTAGCTTGTACTAATAAGCGATAATGAAAAAAACAAGAAGTAGGTTTCCCTAGATAAGGTTGGAGGTGATCCCCCTCAAACCAAGAACTGGTGTAGTGGAAGGCTGAATCGGTGATGGGTTTTATAAGGTGGTAGGTGATGAAAAATAGGGTAAGGTGTAGGTGTAGGCAATAGTGATGATGGGGTAATCTAAAGGTGAATATAATCAAACAAACACATGTGCTTTGAATGCATAAGGGCACAATGTTGAAGAACACATAAACTCTACATTGTCAAAGGTCGATAGTTTATCCAAAAAAGAGTGATGTGGTCTAGGTATCCAAGGTATAAGATGTGATCCTGGAAGCAAAATGAGTCTAGGTGTAGGAATGAGTATAGGTATGTTCTGAAACACCAAAAGGTTTAGTCTAGTTGAGATATATGTCACGAAATAAGGCAAGGTAAGTTCGGTAGGCAAAACAACACGGGTAGCACTATTGTATGGTAGAGCGAATAAGCGAGTTTGATCATCAAATAGGCTAGGTTAGTTTGTCGATGGTATATGATGAGGCCATGGGTAAGGAAAATGTAATGTCAAATGTGCCCTAAGTACTCTAAGGGTGATGGTAGGGTGGTGAGGCTAGTAGGTGGGTCTATAGGGATGTGTTAGGGTTGTGGTAGCAAGAAAAAGGCACCTTGTAACAAATATTAGGTCAAAGGAATCATATTGGATATGGGAAGGGTGACCGATGCTAGTTTAAATAATACCAAAATCAATAGGGTGACCGATGCTAGTCACCTACGGCATGACTTGAACGACGCTCGGTCGTGAAAATGACGAGTTAAAATGGAAAACCTACCCAAAAAGTGCTCATTTGAGCAGTAGTGGGGTTGGAAAATGATTGGGTGAGACCATATTCACAAGGAAAATGATAGATAGGCCCACATGAGTGATTGGGTGAGAGATTAGTGGTTGGAGGTGTGAGTTTGAGGGCCCAATTGTAGCCACCTTAGTGATTTTGATTGGTTGAGAACTGGGAGAGGTATTTGACATGGAACAGGTAGGAGAAGGCTCAGGAGAGATCTAGTTCAGGCTCCACCTATCCCACCACTGGAGACGCTGGCGAGAAGAGGTAGGATTCAAGCTTGAATTTTGGTTTTTGTTGAAGAATAGGATAGGAAAAATGATTTTTTAAAAATTTGATTGAAATGGGGGTGAAATTGGGTTAGGGGCATGGAATTAGACTAATTAGGGGAGATAATAAACTTAGGGAAAGTTTAAAGGGATTTGGGTGGGTAAATTAGGTGTTTTTGTTAATTTTTTGCATTGGGGGACGTGGGGGTTCAATGTTGGAGTCAAACTAGTAACCGATGTCGGTCGGTTATCGGTCGGCATTAGTTGACTAACCGGCTTTGGTCATGGAAGGGTACTGGCATCGGTTGGGGAATAGATTCCAATTACTCTTTCAAATAAAAACTATAAGAAACAGATTGGTTTTAGGTTGTCAAAGTAGGCGAATGTTGTTTAGGGTAGCAAAGAGTAGTGTTAGGGTAGGGTTTGGGTAATAGATGATTGTTTAGGATGATTTTGAGAGGGATGTGGTTGGGTAGGTCTATAGGTGAATGAGTGGAAGGGAAAATAGGTAATAATATGAGTCTGGGAAGTAGGTTGAGTGAAGCTAAATGGTCTAAGTAAGGCATGGTGAATATTAGGCAAGGTCAAGTGTCTAATAGAAAGTTGAAAGGGTAAATGAGTAACTTGTGTGGGTGTTGATGGTGCAGGAAAGGTAATAGATGATGATGAGGGACCATTACCAACCTTATTAGTAAATATGAGATCTAACATTTTAGAGGAGGAGTGGAGCACATGCGGGTAGTGGGACTAGGCACGGTGAGGAGATATAGGAGGTTTCCCGAGATCACAACATGATGGTGTTATGTTTGTGGAGCTTTTTTAATGTTAGAGTGTGGTACACCTTCTATGTGTTACACTCGGTATTTTTACTAGCGGTCTCGCGGTGAGCGGGTCGAGGGGTTCAGGCAAAGCCCCAAGTAAATTTTTATGGGTGGTTTATTAACCCATGGGTAATGGGTAACCGTTATGGGCTGTTTTTGGGCCCAAGGTTTTTTTGTACCCATTGTTTTTGATACCCATGATTTTTTTCCCATTGTTGTGATACCCACGGTTTTTGCCCATTGTTTTAATACCCACGATTTTTTCCCATGGTTTTGATACCCATGGTTTTGTATCAAACTGCTTAAGTAATTGTCTATTTATATGGTCTTATGTATATGATATATATACAAGCAAATGTATTGCAGATGTGCTTTGAATTTGGGTGTGAATTCTATAGAGTTTGTTGAGCATAGCTCCAAATGGATCTGGACATTGTATTAAGAGAGTGGAGGCTTGTAATAAAATCTGAGCAAGTGATTCTTGGTGGACGTGGCCCAAATTGGGTGAACCATGTTAAATCTTGTCTCTCTGTGTTGTGTTATTTATTCTACACTTTTATTTGAGATCTGTAATATTTTTGCATATTAGTTTCTACTGTTGCAATTCTGTAAGGGATTATTCCACATATTTTATCTCTTATTCCCTAACAATTGGTATCAGAGCTGGTTTGGTTTGCTGAAGTGTTGAATCACATGGAAAGTTTTTAGCTTGAGTGGGAGCTATGGCAGATGATGGAAGATCTAGGGTTGATAAATTCAACGGGCATAATTTCAGTCTTTGGAAGATGCAGATGGAAGATTACCTTTATCAGAAGGATATTTATACTCCACTGTCTGAGAAGGTGAACAAACCCTCGAGTATGACAGATGTGGAATGGGATTTTTTGGATCGAAGGCACTTGGAAAGATTTGGCTATGTCTTGCATCTTTGGTATTATTTAATGTTTCAAAGGAAAAGACTACAAAAGAACTGATGGATGCATTAGGGAAGTTGTATGAAAAACCCTCTACCTCTAATAAGATATTTTTAATGAAAAAGTTGTTTAATATGAAGATGTCTGAGAATGGTTCAAAGTAGCGAGATCACTTAAATGATTTCAATACGGTTGTGAATATGCTAGCTTCGATTCTGATAGAATTTGATGAAGAAGTTAGGGCTTTATTAATTCTCGTACTCTTTACCCGAAAGTTGGAATAGCTTGGTAATGGCGGTAAGCAACTCGATTCTAGCTAACTCGAAGTTAAAGTTTGAGGATGTTGTAGGGGTGATTCTAAGCGAGGAAATGTGAAGAAAAATATCCGTGAATCTTCTACTTCGGGAATGCTTTGATGTGGAAACTAGAGGGAGACAAAAGAATAGAGGAAACCATGGAAAATCAAAGGATCGAGCAAGCTCAAAATCCAAAAGCAAGATAATATGTTGCACTTGTGGAAAGTCCGGGCATGCAAAGAAGGACTGTTGGGAGCTTCGAGATAAGAAGAAACAAAAAGAAGAAAACAAGGAGGAAAATGTGGCATCGGGTAATGTATGTCAGATGCTTTGATTCTTTCTTTGCATAATATTAATGAATCTTGGGTTTTAGATTCAGGGAATTCTTTTCATGCTACTCCACATAGGCATTATTTTGTTAATTATTTTCAAGGGGATTTTGGCATGTTTTTCTTGGTGATGATGAGCCTTGCAGATATAGTTGGAAAAATGTTCTGCCAAGTTAAGATGCATAATGGGAATACATGGCTATTGAATGATGTCATACATGCTCCTACATTAAGGAGAAATTTGATATCGGCGGGGCAATTGGGAAGTGATGGTTGTTATTAGAGCAAAATCATAGACACCCGGATGTTGATCGATTTATATTTACAACTATATTAGATGGCCTTTGTGGTTGGTATGGCTACCTTTTAGGCTGAGCTTGGGGTTGATAAGAAGGTCTAAAACCTTGGGCTCGCTGCCTTTTGAGAGTAACCACTCATTACCTAGGTTTTGCAATTGCTTCATGACTTCTTGAAGCTCATTTGGGGCACTTGGAGATGAAGTGGAAGCTTCATTTGAACTCGATTTCTAGGAGTGGGAGAAGGATCCAAATTAGGTGCTTGATTGGTGTTTGGACTCTCTAAACTTGGAAACAATGGCATGGGAGGTCTAGGGGCAAGTTTGCCACTTGGATTAAACAATTTTCAGCCCTAATGGCAATGCTATAAGCCATAGGGATAGTTATGCCTCCCATGGACTGAATCAACATAGAAATATCGAGTTTAGAGCTTTGAGATAGTAGAGAAAAGCACCTTCTGTTGCTTTGTTGACCGCCACCGGAATTGTCTCCCAAGTCTTTTGAAATCTGAAGTTGAAATCGGTCACTGCTTCATTGGGAGCTCTCTTGATGGTTGTCATTTGCTCCAAAAGAGGCAAGTTGTCCGATTTTTCTCCAAATTGCTCATGAAGTGCTATACACAGCTTGATTCCAATTTGTGATAGAACCAGCTCCAAGGCTTCTAAACCATTGTAATGATTTACCCTTGAATGAAGATGCTAGTAACTTGACAGACCACTTGCATCTCATTAATTTCATGGATTGCACAAAGGTTAGCAATATCTTTAACATGATCACCTGAGTAGTCCGATTTTCTCAATGAAGTACAACATTTTCTTTAAGGCTGTAATAGGAATTGGATGTTGTGCATTGAGGGCAAGTGGGTTGCTTCTCGTGAAGTTGACATAGAGGTTGTTTTGTGCCATTATAATTGGTCTTAAAACCCTTGTTGACTGAATGAAAGGCCTATCGTGTGGAGGAGTTGAAAGAGTTCTATTTGGTGGAGATGGAGACCTTTGAATCCTTCTTCCTCTTTGCCTTCTTCTTGGAGATAATTACAGGTATTCAAACAACACTTCTTCTTCTCCAACTCTTGACCTTGTGGTGACTCTTCTCATGAGTTTTCAGGCCTGCATTGCTGAAACCAGTTGATTCTTCCCTTGAGTCACCGATATGCAAATAATATCTCTTTTCAAGCAAGAAAATTACAGCAGATGCACATCAACTTTGCTGCAATAAAAATGAGACCTCTAGTCCCACCAGGCGTGCCAAAACTGTTAGTGCAAAATCACAGCACCCCTGGATGTTGATCAGATTTCTAGGTTGATCACTAGCATCCAGTGTGATTGCACAACATGGAATCCTTTCTCCAAGTGTGGGACTTGCAAAAATGAGAAAGGAATCTCCAGAGAAGGCTGGTTCCTATTCCTCTGTTCAGATGCACACAAAAATGCAGAGGGTTTACTCAAAACCTAATCTAACTTGCCAAGGAGACATGGTAAGAAGATGCGTGAAAAATAAACCTAAGCTAACAGAGGTGATGCAACGAGGAATGAAGAACACCTATCTTACCAATAAACACAGACCATTCAAATGTGATGCAAGATCATGCACAGATAACAAAATTTGTAGTGAAAGACCAGGAGGATGCAAATGAACATAGAGAGGGTTGAGAATCATCCACAGACATGCATTACTTGCTCCAAAGATTGATACAATACACTACAGAATGCCAAGAGGTAGATTCGCATTACAGTTTTAAATGGGAGGTTCGAACTCCACAAATTCACCTAATAAAGAGAAGAAGGGAGGAGAAAAACAGGAATGTTCGACCTTTAGAAAGAAGCCCCTCCTTACAATATATAGGAAGAATGAGAGAGGGAAGAGAGAGGAAATCTAGATCTACCCCAACCACTTCTAGGTTGCATTTAACTCATCTCATTATGGTAGAAGTGGTGAATCCTGGCAAAATGGCAGACTGTCTAGCAGAAACGCGAACTGTCTGTTGTATTAAAGCTAGTTGTTGAAACATCACTTCTGTCTATTATTACGTGCCAGAGGTGTTTCTCAATTTTCTCACTCCAAACTGAACCAAAATGCAATATTGACCCCGAGAATCATGTAGATAATTTTTCCAGCTTTCCATTGATATAAAGAACGTGAAAATCTGAGCTCTGGATCGAAAGTTATGGCGATCTGAAGATTTAGGGCAAAAACATGCCAAAACGGATTGGCGGGAAAATATTTGAGTTTTTCCGCGCTCTCTCGCAACTTGGATGACACGTGTCGGCCTCGATTCATCCGTGGGTTCATCCTCTCGCAAATTCCTTTCAGGCCCTAAAACTTGGACACGTGGCAATATTCTATTGGTTCGGCCCGAGGGGCGCACTTAAGCAACTTTTCAACCTTTTGACACGTGGCACGTTCGATTCGTTGCGCTCTTTCACTTTTCACATCCCACGCATACTTTTGGCCCGGATGTCCCAAACTGTCTGGGAAAAATTTCTCCAAACCACCCGATTTGGGCTTCCCTATCCCTCTTTGACCTGAAGACACATGGCAAGATCCTATTCACTCTCGGCTCTTTCGGCTTTTTACGTCCCACACGTACTTTTGGCCCTGGATGTCCCAAACGAAAGTCCTCTGTTTCAGCCGAACCGGCTGGTTCACGTCCTCCGCGCACTTTTGTCCCAACTGTCCCAGACTGTCTAGGACAAATTTCTCTGAACCGCCCGAAATGGACTGACTTGTGCTAAACTGGCCGATCCGCGTCTTTCACGTACTTTTTTTGTCCTTGGATGTCCCAACTGTGCAAACAAAGAATTAAGGAATTTTTCCTTGCTTTCGCCATTTTGGCTTTTTGCCCCGCATCCCGACGTCCCAACTGTCCCAAATGTCGCATGCGCACCGCTGCAACTTTTTTTTGGCCGATTCGTGCTCCGACGTCCCAATCGTCCCAAGTGCCTAAGACAAGACTTAGCCGATTTTCTTCATTTTTTTCTCCCCCCTTGAGCTTGGTATGATTTAACCTCGAGATGCATGTTATCAAAATTACTCGGGGTGAATTTTGGATAACAATTTGGCGACTCAATGGGTCATCTTCTGCTAGATGAAGTTACCAGCTGAAGCGCGTCCATTGGGCATGGAGTCATCAAATATTCATTTAGAACCTCAACCGACTTAGAATGTGCAAGGAGGAAGATGGAACATCACCGATGGAAGAAAGGACTACAAAACATCTCCATGGACAAAGCAAGTCATGCCAAAAGCACATAGGGAAAACAAAACTAACCTACAAAGAAAACAATGTGCACAAGCACTTGGAGGAATGAAAATCTAATATAATATTTACAAGGTGGTAAATTTCCCTCTGAAGCAATGCTTGAGATAGATTCCATTGACTAGAATCTGCAGTTCTTCACCATCCAATGAGGCCAATTGGAAAGAATTGTTGTTCTTGCACTTCGTGACCATGTATGGGCCACTCCAAATGGCATCAAATTTTGAATGCCTTCCCGGTTTTGCTCTATCCACATCCCATTTCAACACTAGATCTCCAACTCGGAAGTATCTATACTTGGCCTTCCTATCAAAGGTCTTCTTGATCAAAGCTTGATCCTTTTCCATTGCTTAGGATGCCTAATTTCTGATCTCTTGTAGCTCCATCAACTCTGCATACCTCACCTCCATGGGCTCAAACTCTAGCAACTCCAGCTGCTTCATGAGTTCCAATGTTAGCAACTCAAGTGATATGGGCAAGATTGCTTCTCTTCCATAGACAAGCCTGAATGGAGAGTTACCTGTGGATCTCTTGGGAGTTATCCTATCAGCCCATAAGGCTGATTTTAGTTTGGTATGCCAAGACCTCTGATTCTTGTCAAGAGTCCTCCTAATGATCCTCAACAAGCTCTTGTTTGTAGACTCGGCTTGGCCATTACCTTGAGGGTAATAGTTTGATGAAGTGCTTAGGTAGATCCCGTTCTTGACAGCCCACTTAGTCACCTCGGATCCAATGAATGCCAATGCATTATCGTAGATTATTGTAGCAGGTACACCAAATCTAGTTGTTATCCCTCATAAAAGTCTAAGATACTAGACTCAATTGCCTCCTTGAGTGCTACCTTACATCCCATTTGGTGAAATAGTCCGTGGTTGTCAAAATCCATTTTTGTCCTTGGCTTGAATTGGGATTAATGACTCCAATGAAGTCCAAACCCCATTGCATGAATGGCTGGTCAACTGAGATTGGATGTAATGGAAGGGTAGCAAGTCTCTCTTTTCCTGTGAAGAATGCACAATTCTTACACCTCTTGATCCATGCATAGCAATCACTGAAGATTTTAGGCCAATAATAACCAGCCTTCATGATTTTTAGAGCTGTCACTCTTGGTGCAAAATGACCACCAACTGGTCCACCATGGAACTCTTCCAACACCCTTTGAATCTGATTTGTGCTAATGCATCTCAGCAACACTCCATTCACATCTTTCTTGAACAAAACTCCATCAACAATGGCATACGGACAACCTGCAATCTGAAGTGTCTCCTTTGGGTCTTGTTCATCTCCGGAGGGCATAGGCCTGTGCCTAGGAAGTGTATAATACCTTGGGTCTAGCAAGGAGTGGGGGCAGCATTGTCTTCTTCTTGATTGCCACTTGGCTCATGGCTGTCCTGGACTGTCAAAACAGCCTCTTCTTCATTGCATACTTATTTTTGCTTCCCCAAAACTAGCTACTCACACAATCCTTTCCCTCTTACCAGCTTGGTGATCTTGATCTCAATGTCATACTCCATGACACGGGTGATCCAACCTGCCCTTTTCTCATTCAAATCCTTGTTGAGGAGGAAGTCCTTAACCCCAACATGTGAGACCAGCAACTGGACGTTGTTGTTTGAGATTAAATGCTTGAATTTCTTCAAGCTTCGACAAAATACATGCTTCTCAATAAAAGAGTACCTCATCTCATAGTCATCTAGGTTCCTATTTTGAAGAAGGAAATTGGCTGCTCATCATTATCCTTGTTCTGCTATACCAAAATGGTAGAAATAGTGTCATTACCTCCAAATGCATAGAGGATGAAATCCTTGGAGAAGTCTGGGTTGATGAGAGTTGGTGCTTGAGAGATGGCTTCTTTGATTGCTTCAAAACTCTCCTTGCCTTCTGCTGTCCACTTGAAAGCCATGCTCTTCTTTAACATTTTGGTGATGGGCTTGACAAGGGCTACAAAATCTGGGACAAACCTCAACAAAGTTTATCCTTCCCAAGAAAATCTGAAGGGCTTTCTTGTGGCTTGGCAATGGTAGTGCTCTTATGGCTTCAACCCTCTCTAGATCAATTGCTAATCCTTCTTTGGAGACAATATGGCCAAGGAGCTTTCCTTCATGTGCAAGAAAGATACACTTCTTAGGATTTAAAGACACTCCAAATCTCCTGCACCTCGTGAAGACTTGTCTCAAATGAGAGAGGTGGTCTGCTACATTTTTGGAAAAAATAGTGATATCATCAAGGTAAATCAGCACCACGTTGTTAATCAAACCTTTGAATGCCATGTCCATTGCCCTTTGGAAGGTAGCACCAGCGTTGGATAGCCCAAATGGCATTTTCTTGTATGCAAAAGTTCCCCATTTGGTTGTGAAGGCTGTCTTGAACTGGTCTTCTTCCTTCACCATAATCTGATTGTAGCCTGAGTAGCCATCAAGTAGTGAAAACCTCTCGGAGCTAGCCACAACTTGCAAGATTTGCTCCATGGAAGGGAGTGGGTAATGGTCCTTGAGAGAGGCTCTATTCAAGTCTCTGAAGTCAACACACAATCTGATCTCTCCACTCTTCTTTCTAACTGGAACTAAGTTGGCAACCCAACTAGAATGCTTGATTGGGAATATGATCCTTGACTCAATTAGCTTGTCCAATTCTTTCCTCATGAGAGGCTCCATGTGTGGATTGACTGGTCTTTGTTTCTACCTGACAGGCTTAGTATTTGGATCCAATTCGATGGTATGTTGAGCTAAGTTGGGATTGAAACCTTTCAAGTCTTCATAGCTCCAAGCAAACATGTCAGGGAACTCTTGACACAGTTGTATGAACTCATACCTTTCTTGTTCAATTGTCATCCTTCCAATTTGCAATGGTTTGTTCTCTTCTACCAAGATGGATACTGAATCCTCTCTCTTGACTTGAATGTTTGCTTTCTCCTTTCTAAACTGATCATTGGGATTAAAAATGGACTCCAAAGTGATAAGTCCCTTGGGTAGCTTGTTAGTTCTCAGCTGTACCACTTGGTCACCAAACTGCATTGTTCCAATTTTTTTTGATTATTGGTTGACAACTCACTTCTTCTTGCAAGAAATGGATGATTTGCTGGTCATTTTCAAACACTTGCCAACTGACATTGTTATCCGGCATTGAAGGCCTCACAATCACGTGGATGTTTGGCTATACCTTGTCTTGTTGAATACTTTCCACAATGTCAAAGGCTGCCCCTACTGCTGCAAGCCTATCAACAGCTTGATTCTCTTTCCTAGGGATGGCTTTGATGCCAAAACCCTCAAAATATTACATGAGGTCCCACACTCTGTTCTTGTAGCATTTGAGTAGATCATTCTTGGCAGCATGTTGTCCCCTGACCTGATTTACAATCAATTCACTGTCACCAAAGACTTGCAAGTTCTTTATTCCTCTCTTTATTGCCCAATGCATCCCTTGCACCAAGGCTTCATATTCAGCGGTGTTATTGGAGCATGCAAACTGAAATCTAAAAGTTGAATAGTAATTTACTCCTTGAGGTGAAACAAGCACGGCTCCACCTCCTACACCTTGTCTACTCCTTGATTCGTCAAAAACAGCTGCCATACCTCATTGTCATCCTTGTGATTTGGCTCGGTGATGCTATGAATAGGTTGATTTTCTTCGTGTATACAATAGACCCCTAGCTCAGATTCTTCTACTTCTTGATAAGGATCAAAAGCATGTATCTTGTTTGCCCATTCATCAAGAGTTAGATCCGGGATGCTTCCAACCTTAGTGTCAGCTTCATCAGAGCTTGGGTGATCTTCTTGATCAAATGTTGAGAAATTGGCATTAATCTGACTTGGAGTGTAAGGCTCAATGTGGAAGTTTGCAATAGGTCCTGACCTGATTGTAGCCTTAGTTCCATACCTCGTTCTGAACAACATGTGTGACCAATCAGTAGACAAATATCCCCCAATCTTGGCTGTGAAGTCCCTTGACAAGCATAGGGCAAAGAGTGATGGAAGGTCTATGAATGATACATCTTGTAAAACAAAAACATTTGGACATGCATGCAAGGTAAGACTCAAGTTTCTAATCACCTCAACTCGTTGTTCTTTGTTGTCCCATCTAGATGCACTACCCCTTTGGATATTGTTTCATACTGGAGCCCTAGCCGATCAGCTATTTGTTTAGGCATTACTTGAGCTACTTTCCCAAAGTCTATCATGCAATTGTGCACTAGCTGATTTCCAATGATCAATGAAACATAGAAAGGAGGGGGCTTCAAAATTTTACCTTCTTCGTCCTCCATGATTTCTCTCAGTCAGGCAAAGCATTTGTAAGTACCTTCTCTTTCCTTTAGACCTATTGATTTGAAGTTGACCAGAGTCCTTCATGGCAGCTTTGTAGCATATCTCTTTGGCCAGGATAGATAGGGATTCCCACATTGATATATTAACATTTGTCTTCTTCATCTGATCAATGATGTTGAATGGGGATGAAGTATCCTTTTGATATCCCTTTTCTTGTACATTCACTCCTTGCACGTGGGCAGCAATAACTGGCATTTGAGTTTGTCTAGGAGCTATTCTTGGCTGCCCTTGTGCATTTGAAATTGGATTTTGCTTGCCAATCATTTGTGGAGCCATGGAAGGTTGTGGATTGGTTGGGGCTAATGGCTGTTCTTCACCCAAATTCCTCCTTTTTGACCTTGTGTTGGCTGCAACACCTTGAGAAACTCTGCCGTTCATGCCACAAAAATCCTCTGCTTGCCAATTTACCAATGTGGTGTCATTTGGGGCTGATTGTTGTTGGAATGTTTCTTGTTGTTGGCTGTTTTCTTGACTGCTCTCACCCTCCACACCAGTAGTTGTCACCATTAATGCTTGAGTCAAAGCACCATTAAAGCACATGGATTGATTATGAGGCTCATTGCATGGAAAACACCAATCATACTCCTGGGCAATGTTGTTTTGTGTTGGCACCAATGCCTTAGAGGCAGATATGACATTTGGATTATAGGGCTGAAATGGTCTATTGGCAGGAGGCCTTGTTTGATTTATATTTGCAGCTGGATTAGATGGCCTTTGTGGTTGGTATGGCTACCTTTGAGGCTGATCTTGGGGTTGATAAGAAGGTCTAAAACCTTGGGCCTGCTGCCTTTTGAGAGTAACCAGCTCATTGCCTAGGTTTTGCAATTGCTTCATGACTTCTTGAAGCTCATTTGGGGCACTTGAGATGAAGTGGAAGCTTCATTTGAACTCGATTTCTAGGAGTGGGAGAAGGAGCCAAATTAGGTGCTTGATTGGTGTTTGGACTCTCTAAACATGGAAACAATGGCATGGGAGGTCTAGGGGCAAGTTTTCCAGCTTGGATTAAACAATTTTCAGCCCTAATGGCAATGCTATAAGCCATAGGGATAGTTATGCCTCCCATGGACTGAATCAACATAGAAATATCGAGTTTAGAGCTTTGAGATAGTAGAGAAAAGCACCTTCTGTTGTTGCCCGATTTGCCACTGGAATTCTCTCCCAAGTCTTTTGAAATCTGAATTTGAAATCGGTCAGCTATTCATTGGGAGCTCTCTTGATGGTTGTCAGCTGCTCCAAAAGAGACAAGTTGTCCCCTTTTTCTCCAAATTACTCATGAAGTGCTATACACAACTGATTCCAATTTGTGATAGAACCAGCTCCAAGGCTTCTAAACCATTGTAATGATTTACCCTTGAATGAAGATGCCAGTAACTTCACAGCCACTTGCATCTCATTAATTTCATGGATTACACAAAGGTTAGCAATATCTTTAACATGATCACCTGGAGTAGTCTAATTTTCTCCAGTGAAGTATGGAATGTTCTTCAAGGCTGCAATAGGAATTGGATGTTGTGCATTGAGGGCAAGTGGGTTGTTGCCTATGAAGTTGACATAGGGGTTGTTTTGTGCCATTCTAATTGGTCTTAAAACCCTTGTTGACTGAATGAAAGGCCTATCGTGGAGGAGTTGAGAGAGTTCTTTTGGTGGAGATGGAGACCTTTGAATTCTTCTTCCTCTTTGCCTTCTTCTTGGAGATAATTGCAGGTATTCAAACAACACTTCTTCTTCTCCAACTCTTGACCTTGTGGTGACTCTTCTCATGAGTTTTCAGGCCTGCACTGTTGAAACCAGTTGATTCTTCCCCTTGGAGTCACCAGATATGCAAATAATAGCTCTTTTCAAGAAAGAAAATTGCAGCAGATGCACATCAACTTTGCTGCAATAAAAATGAGACCTCTAGTCCCACCCAAAGACACCAAAACCATTAGTGCAAAATCACAGCACCCCTGGATGTTGATCAGATTTCTAGGTTGATCACTAGCATCCAGTGTGATTGCACAACATGGAATCCTTTCTCCAAGTGTGGGACTTGCAAAAATGAGAAAGGAATCTCCAGAGAAGGTTGGTTCCTATTCCTCTGTTCAGATGCACACAAAATGCAGAGGGTTTACTCAAAACCTAATCTAACTTGCTAAGGAGACAGGGTAAGAAGATGCATGAAAAATAAACCTAAGCTAACAGAGGTGATGCACCGAGGAATGAAGAACACCTATCTTTCCAATAAACATAGACCATTCAAATAAACACAGACCATTCAAATGTGATGCAAGATCATGCACATATAACAAAATTTGTAGTGAAAGACCAGGAGGATGAAAATGAACACAAAGAGGGTTGAGAATCATCCACAGACATGTATTACTTGCTCCAAAGATTGATACAATTCACTACATAATGCCAAGAGGTAGATTCACATTACAGCTTTCAAATGGGAGGTTCAAATCCACAAATTCGCCTGATAAAGAGAAGAAGGGAGGAGCAAAATAGGAATGTTCGACCTTTAGAAAGAAGCCCCTCCTTAAAATATATAGGAAGAATGAGAGAGGGAAGAGAGAGGAAAGTCAGATCTACCCCAACCACTTCTAGGTTGCATTTAACTCATCTCATTATGGCGAAGCGGTGAATCCCGGCAAAATGGCAGTGTCTAGCGTAGAACGCACGAACCTGTATGTTGTATTAAAGCTGGTTGTTGAAACGTCACTTCGCATCTATTATTACGTGTCGAGAGGTGTTTCTCAATTTTCTCACTCCAAACTGAACCAAAATGTAATATTGACCTGGAATCGCGCGAGATTTTTTCCATCTTATCATTGATGTAAAGAACGTGAAAATCTGAGCTCGGATCGAAAGTTATGGCGATCCAAGATTTAGGGCAAAAACATGCCAAAATGGATTGGCGGGAAAATATTTGAGTTTTCCCACGCTCTGCAACTTGGATGACACGTGTCGCTCGATTCATCCACGGGTTCATCCTCTGTAAATTCCTTTTGGACCCTAAAACTTGGACACGTGGCAATATTCTATTGGTTCAGCCGAGGGCGCACTTAGCAACTTTTCAACCTTTTGACACGTGGCACATTCTGGTTCGTTGGCAGCTCTTTCAGCTTTTCACGTCCCACGCATACTTTTGGCCCTGATGTCCCAAACCTTCAGGGAAAAATTTCTCTAAACCGCCCGATTCGGGCTTCCCTGTCCCTCTTTGACCTGAAGACACGTGGCAAGATCCTATTCGCTCTCGGCTCTTTACGCTTTTTGCGTCCCACGCGTACTTTTGCCCGTATGTCCCAAACGAAAGTCCTCTGCTTCGCCCGAACGCCGCCAGCTTCGCGTCCTCCGTGCATTTTTGTCCCAACTTTCCCAGACTATCTCGGGAAAAATTTCTCCGAACCGCCCGAAATGGACTGACTTGTGCCAAACCAGCCGATCCGCGTCTTTCGCGTACTTTTGTCCTAGATGTCCCAACTGTGCGAAATAAATACTTAGGCATTTTTCCTTGCTTTCGGCCATTTCACTTTTAAGTGTCCCGCACGTCCCGACGTCCCAATCGCCCCAAATGCCGCGCAGATCGCCCTTTGCTGGCGGCTTTTCGGTTGATTCGTGCTCCGACGTCCCAACTATCCCAAGTGCCTAGGACAAGACTTAGCCGATTTTCTTCATTTTTTCTGGCCCCCAAGCTTGGTATGACGAACCTCAGATGCATGTTATCAAAATTACCCTTGGGGGGTGAATTTTTATAACGGTTGTCTTGTGATATTTACAGTGACTCTTGAAAGGTCACCAAGGGTGCTCTTGTGGTGGCAAGAGGTAAGAAGGTTAGAACCTTGTATTTAACCACTGATAGTACTAATGATTGTAATCTTGTGGCTTCAGATGCAGATACAACATTATGGCACTATAGGCTTAGTCATATGAGCCATAAGGGAATGGACATCATAAAGAATAATTTTCTTGGATATATAGAAACAGGTTTGGATTTATGTGAGAATTGTATATATATGGGAAACAGAAGCGAGTAAGGTTTCTCAAGGTTGGACCTATGAAGAAAGAGAGTAAGTTAGAGCTGGTACATTATGATGTGTGGGGCCAACTTAGGTATCATATCTTGGGGTTCAAGTTATTATGTTACTTTTATTGATGATGTAACAAGGAAAGTTTGGGTTTATTGTATTAGAAACAAATCTGATGTATTTGATACTTTTGTTAAATGGAAAGCCTTGGTAGAGAATGAAACATGCCTTAAGTTAAAATGTCTCAGGTCAGATAATGGAGGGGACTATTGCAGCAATTAATTTGATGATTATTGTTCTAAGAATGGAATCTGCAGGCAAAAGACAGTTCTAGGAACCTGCGATGGATTGGGGTGTCAGAAAGGATGAGCAAAACAATAATGGAACGTGCTAGGAGCATGTGGATACATGTAGGACTACCTCTTTATTTTTGGGCAAAAGCGGTGAGCACAGTTGTGTACTTGATAAATAGAGGACCCTCAAGTGCCTTGGATGGAGGCATACCTGAGGAGGCTTGGTATGGTAAGAAAGTTGATTACTCATTTCTTAGAGTCTTTGGATATGAGGTGTTTGTTCATATTGACAAGGACGATAGGACCAAGCTAGAGGCTAAATTAGAAAAATGCACTTTTATTGGTTATGGTGGTGATAACTTTGGATTTAAATGTTGGAGTATTAAAGACAAGAAAATCATTTGGTCTAGGGATGTGGTATTTAATGAGAAAGTCATGTATAAGTAACAGTTGCAGGAAAACAGGGAAGAATCCAAGAAAGAATATGCAGTGGTAGAGGATCTTCCGGATGGGAAAGTGACCCATGAATCGGTTCAGGAACCTACTCAACAGGAACCCCAAACTCCTATAGTGACGAGGTCTTCTAGGGTAAGAAAAGAACCCGAACATTTTTCTTCTTCTCTTTATTATTTATTACTCACGATAGTGGAGAGCCGAGAGCTTTGATCAAGCAATGCGGTGTAGATGCCAATAAGAAGTGGGAGCAAGCCATGGATGAGGAGCATAATTCTCTCGTGGAGAACCGGACTTGGGATTTGGTGAAGCTACTTTGGAAGGAAAAAGAGCATTGCGAGAACAAGTGGGTGTACGAGTTAAAGATGAAGAAGGAGGAAAGAAAAGATATAAGGCCCAAATTGGTGGTCAAGGGTTTTGCACGAAACAAGGTATAGATTTTGATGAGATTTTTTTTCCTGTAGTAAAAATGACTTCTATCAAAACTGTTCTTGGAATAGTGGCAACAGAAGACTTGCACTTAGAACAGTTAGATGTAAAGACTACATTTCTCCATGGTGATTTGGAGGAGGAGCTATATATGTAGTAGCTAGAAGGATATGAAGTCAAAGGTAAAGAGGAGATGGTGTGTAAATTGAAGAAGAGCTTGTATGGCCTGAAACAAGCTCCACGTCAATGGTATAAGAAGTTTGATAGCTTCATGATGGAGCAAGGTTATATTAGATGTCATTATGACCATTGTGTGTATACAAAGAAATTTGAGGATGGAATTTATATTATCTTGTGTTTATATGTTGATGACATGTTGGTTGCAGGTAGAAACATGTAGGAAATAAAAGTAATCAAGAAACAACTAAGTGAATCCTTTGATATGAAGGATTTGGGGGCAGCAAGACAAATCCTTGGTATGAGGATCAATTGGGATAGGAAGGAACGAAAGCTGACTTTATCTCGGGAAGAGTTCATTAAGAAGGTATTGGATAGGTTTAACATGCGGGATGCTAATCAGTTGGGACTCCTTTGTGAGCCATTTTAAGTTATCAAGCAATGTCCCAAGATAGAGCAAGAAAGAAACCGAGATGTCCAAGGTACCTTACTTATCGGCGGTTGGCGATTTGATGTATGCTATGGTGCACACTAGGCCTGATATTGCCCATGCAGTGGGAGGCTGTGAGTAGATTTATGAGTGATCCAAGTAAAGAGAATTGGCAAGTAGTAAAGTGGATCCTTCGGTATTTGAGAGGGACCATGGGGATAGTTTTGTGCTATAGTGGATCAGACACCACTTTACGTGGTTATGTAGATTCAGACATGGCTGGAGATGTTGACAGTAGGAGGAGCACGACAGGTTATATTTACATTGTAGGTGGGACAGCGGACTTGGATTTCATGACTACAAAAGCTGGTGGCTTTATCAACCACGAAGGCTGAGTATGTTGCTGCCATAGAGGCAAGAAAAGAGATGATTTGGTTACAACAATTGCTTGAGGAGTCGGGGCATAAGCAGAAGGAATGTAAGCTGCATAGTGATAGTCAGAGTGCTATACACCTAGTTAAGAAATCTTCTTTCCACTCCGGGACGAAGCATATATAGTTGAGATATCACTTCATCGACAACTTTGGAAGAAGATAAGTTGAAGTTGGAGAGATTCATACCAATCGAGAATCCTACGACATGATGACCAAGGTGGTCACAGGATAAGCTAAAGCTATGTTCAACTTTGGTTGGCTTCGCGGATGACAGTGAAGGGTTGAGAAGCTTGCTCAGTGGAAATCAGTCTCCAAGTGGGAGATTGTTATGTTTGTGGATCCTGTTTTCATGTTAGAGTGTGGTACACCTTCTATGTGTTACACTCGGGTATTTTTATGGTGGTCCCGCTCGCCGGTGAGCGGGTCAAGGGGGTTTGGGGGTGAAGCCCCCAAAGCAAATTTTCATGGGTGGTTTATTAACCCATGGGTAATGGGTAACCATTATGGGCTATTTTTAGGCCCATGGTTTTTTGGTACCCATTGTTTTGATACCCATGGTTTTTGCCCATTGTTTTGATACCCACGGTTTTTTCCCCATTGTTTTGATACCCACGGTTTTTTCCCATTGTTTTGATACCCATGGTTTTGCCTATGGTCTTAATACCTGATTTTGTATCAAAATTCTTAAGCAATTGTCTATTTATATGGTCTTATGCATATGATATATATACAAGCAAATGTATTACATATGTACTTTGAATTCGGGTGTGAATTCTCAGAGTTTTTTAGCATAGCTCCAAACAGATCTGGTATTGTGTTGAGAGAGTGGAGGCTTGTAATAAAATCTAAGCAAGTGATTCTTGGTGGACGTAGCCCAAATTGGGTGAACCACATTAAATCTTGTCTCTCTATGTTGTGTTATTTATTCTCGCACGTTTATTTGAGATCTGTAATATTTTTGCATATTAGTTTCTACGGTTGCGATTACGTAAGGGATTATTCCACATATTTTATCTCTTATTCCCTAACAGATGGTAGCCCTCATCAATAGATGGGATCCGACTACTAACACCTTCCATCTACCGATGGGAGAGATGACCATCACACTAGAGGACGTCTACATGATTCTATGGCTTTCGATCGTTGGGGAGCCACTATATTAGGTGTCATATTCAGATGTGGTGGGTCATATGGCTATGGTGTTTGGGTTGGCCATGACAGAGCTGACATATCATAGTGTGAGTATTAGTTATGGTGTGATGTATGTGGTGTATCCACAGGAGACTCATCTGTCAGTGTTGATGATGGTTGGTGTTGGTTGTTTTTCCCTTCTAGACTCAGAGGGTGGGAGGTTTCCATGGGCCTTGATGGGATTCCTAGAGGACATGGTGTTTGACAGGGTTTGTTTTGCATGGGCACTAATGTATTTGGTTCAGTTATACATGGAGTTATGGACTTATAAGAGGATATGGTGATACGGTCTTTGTTGTACCTATCTCTGTTACATTGTTAGGCATATGAGCACATTATGTGCCTTCGCTCGCTTTGTCTACCACAAGAGTGTTGGGAGGTGGGTGTATACGGGACGGGATATAAGTGGTGGCTGCGACTTAGAGAGCAAGTGAGGGTGGATGGGGTGACTCGAGATATAACATATTATTGGAGGGTATTGGATAGCCTATCACTAGTAGAGATTTTATGGAGGCCATACCTCATGTATCCAGAGTTCACATGAATGGAGGATGATTTGGAGGGTCTACAACTTTTGATATGGATTTAGGGGCACAATACCGAGGAACACGAGTTCGTAGAAGCGAGTCGATGCCATTTTGGTTTATAGCAGGTGTGCCCCCACCATTCCCACAAGTACCATCGAGATGATGTGGAGATACCATTACCTCTTCCACAACCAAAACCACCAACAAGAGTGGAGGATTAGGTAGTAGATGATACGATAGATGATGTTGGGTGTATGGTTGGTTATAGGAAGTGGTGGACAACATACGATTACATGCGACACCATCTAGGCTAGGATCGGCTGATTTGGCCACTATTACTAGTGAGAGAGACAAGCTATGGGGAGAGTTACGGGATTGTAGGCCGAGGTGATTTCTTTACTGGTGTACAAGTGGCCACATTCCGGACACATCTAGTAGTATCATAGGAATAGGTCAGCATCGGGGTACACGTGACTACCCATCCTTCACCTCGAGGGCACATGATGGGACATTGATACGGATAGAGTCCATTATTATAAATCTTGGTGCCGGGATAGGGTCCACAACCTCAAGTATAGGGACGGGGACCACTACCACCGGGACATGATCTACATATAGGTAGTAGAGCGATGTCACCATAATAGGTGATATCGATAGACCGATACTGAGAGAGGTTATGGGTGGGGGAAGATATCATGAGGATCACATTTTAGAGCTTGGTCTCCTATTTCCAGCTATGATACCTATAGAGCTCGGTAGGTATCTAGTCGGAGGTCCATCTCACGGACCCATAGTGCCAATAGTTACGGGAACCACCATACTCATAGGCGGGGCTAGCGGGAGGTGATCAATGCACACAAATAGAAGCCATGTGAGGGAGAGAGTGGCGAGAGGTGTCGGGACCTCCCGGGGATGATGAGATGATTTGAGATTTGTTTTTTATTTTTAATTTATGACTTATATACATCGGATTCCGTGCAAAGAGGTGAGTTGTACATGAGAGTTTTTGAGAGACTTATTTATATCTATGTGTATAGTGTATTGACATACATGACTTTCCAGTACATAGATGATGATATTTATATCTGTTGTGTTTGGTTTCATTTCCATTGTATTGTTATCATGGAAATTAGATGTAGGTATGATTGATGATGTTGTGTTTTGGTTTAATTTCTAATGTATTGATATTATGGAAATTATATGTAGGCATGGTTGATGATGTTTTGGTTTGGTTTAGTTTAAATTTCCAATGTATTGATGTTATGGAAATTAGATGTAGGCATGGTTGATGATGTTTTGGTTTGGTTTAATTTCTAATTTATTGATATTATGGAAACTAGATGTATAGGCATGGTTATGATGTATGGTTTGTTTGGTTTAATTTCCAAGTTATTGATATTATGGAAATTAGATGTATAGGCATGGTTCGGTTTAATTTCCAAGTTATTGATATTATGGAAACTAGATGTATAAACATGGTTATGATGTATGGTTCTTTTGGTTTAATTTCTAAGTTATTGATGTTATGGAAATTAGATGTAGGCATGGTCGATAATGTTTTGGCTTGGTTTAGTTTAAATTTCCAATATATTGATGTTATGTAAATTAGATGTAGGCATGGTTGATGATGTTTTGGCTTGGTTTAGTTTATAATTTATTGATATTATTGAAACTTGAGAAATATTTGGTATTAGGGACAAATAGTGACAAAAAAAGTGAAAGTTGGTAGAAAATGGTGGCCGACCTAACCTCCGAAGACCATGTTTCTTTGAAGTGCTACCTTCATATCCCTTGCAAAAGGAGCCTCAGGAAAATGTAGTTCTCCCATAGGATATGAAAGAATAATATTTCTGATAGGTAGGTTGGGTAAGGAAAATGGTCCTGTAAGGCAAGGTAGAAAATAGGAAAGGTTAAATGTTGAGAAGAAAGTAGAAAGGGAAACCGGTTAACTTGTGTGATTGGTATGGGTATGGTGTTGTTTTTTTCTTTGATTTGATTTTGATGAGTATGTATAATGTTTTAGAAATGATGATTAGTATGGGTGTGGGTGAAATGAGAATCAAACCAAGATATTCAATTTTGATGGTCTCATCCTGTTGAAGAAGCAACAAGTAGGAAAAGGTGAACCAAAAAGAAGTGAAATGCTCCATAGTTGGCAAGGACCATAATGGCCATACAAATAGGCTTATGAACATAATCCCTAGATACGTTGCATGATTAATAGGTCTATAGTTGAAAGAAGTTGCATGATCATAAAGTGTTACATGTGCACCACATCCCTTGAGTAGATAGGAGAAAATAAAAGAGGGTAGGGTGGAGTGGTTTTTTTAGCATAACCTTGTTGTGGGAAACATGCCCCTTTTACAAGATACCCAAAACCGAGAAAAGGCAAGTCCATGACCAGAATTTTATATTTTTCTTGATATTTTTCTTTTACGTTTTTCTTTTTGCATTCACGAGACTAATTGATGCGGGAAGTCTAAATTGGGATGAATAGTAGTGTCTTCTTGATGTCTTTAAGAAGTGGATCGATGCGGGAAGCTCCAAAATACCTTTTTTTTACAACATGTGGATTAGTCGTATTTTTGGTAGACTAAGGACATCATGTGGTTATATTTTTATATTTGTCCTTTGAGGAGCAAATTTCTACTTATAACAAAGTAATAAAGAGATATAGATATTCATTTGAGGGAATAATCTATTTGCAAGAAGTTTTAATCAAGGAGTAGAATTTGTGTTATCCCAAAAATTTTGCATTAGTTTAGACTTGTAGTCATGGACAAGACTATAAAGGAGTATAGGCCTCTTTTATGAAGGAAAAACCATAGCACGAAAATTTTTAGCTATGAAAGAGGGGTTTTAAGTGACAAACGACCATGGGATTCCATCCTGAAAAAGGACAAAATATATTCATGAGGATCATGCCATGAGTAGAGCCATGGTACTCATATTCAAGATAAGGTTAAATGGTGACGGATAATCACACAATTTTGTTTGAGTTGTTGGTCCTTAAAATAGGTAGGTGGAAGGAGAGGTTTGCTCAAGGGATGAGCATATATGAGACATAAAGTGATGTAGTACTTTATTCAACAATATAATGGTTGAAGATGTAAGGCATTAAGGGGATCAGGTTCAAGTTTACCCTCAAGATTATATAAACAATAAGCTCATGATCCATAGGTATGGGTGACAATATAAGGTCCAAGCCAATTAGGAGCAAACTTTCCGCATTTAATTCTCTCCAATTTGGTTACATGTTGATTTTTCTTTAGGAAAATATCATCAATATTGAATGTTTGTTCTTAAAAATGTTTTCCATAGGCACGCTTAATGCACTTTTGGTAGATTTGGAGGTGGTCTAGAGCATTTAAATGACGTTCGTCCAGTAGCTCAAGTTGTGTCAAACATTCTTAGCAAAAATCATCATCAGAGAGGAAATTTTTAAGAGATATTCGAGAGAGATGGAATTTGGAATTCAAGAGGTAGGATAGCCTTTGTACTGTAGACCAAAGAGAAATGTGTGGTAGTGGTAGAGGTGTGAATGCTAGTACGATAAGCCCATAAGGTGAAAGGAATGTGCGTGTGCCAATCCTTACTAGTGTCATCAACCACTTTCATAAGATTTTGTTGAGATTTTTTAGAAGATTTGGCTTGACCATTTTCTTGTGGGTAATATGGTGAAGAGAAATTGAGTTAAATACAAAAATTTTCATATAATTTGCGTAGGGTTTTTTTTTTTTTTTAATCGTTTTCCAAATTGTCGTGAATGAGGAACACCAAAGTGACAAATGATATGGTGGTTAATAAATTTGACTATTTTCTTGGCTTTGGTAGAAATGAGAGGAATGGCCTCCACCCATTTAGTGTAATATTCAGTCTCCGTGATGATCTAGTGATGACATTGCAGGAATGAGGGTTAATCTCCCCAACGAGATCTAAACCCCATTGAGAAAAGGGCCGAAAATATCTAGTGACTTGTAAGGTGTGACTAGGATTATGATGAAGGTTAGAAAGTTGCTAACACTTCAAAAACATTTAAAATAGTCACAATAGTCTTGGTTAATTGTTGGCCAGTAGTATCTGAGTCGAAGGATATGCTTTGCGACAACGAGGCCAATAAAATGTCCCCCACAAATCCCATCATGAATTTCTTTGATGGTGTACGGGATTTCAAAACTGGCGAGGCATCGCAGAGGATACCATCAAAGCCATGTTTGTAGAGAAGACCTCCCATGATGATGTAATGAGAGACACTTTTTAGGAAGGCTCGATGTTTATTGTGTGTAAGATCCAGAGGTAGGATTGAAAGCGAGAGGTAGTCATCAAACTGTTTATACCAAATTTCGTGTGGGTCAGTATCGATGCTACCCAAAATATTAATGTCGGGATAATATAAGAAGTGAACTGCAACCATTTTATTGTGACAAAGATTTCTGAGTTAGAAGGTAAGGAAGGTATTTGAGAAGCAAGACAAGCCATGGTATATGTAAATTTGTTAGTGGATCACGGAGTGGCTTGAATGAGGAAGTGATCAAACGTGGTCAAAAGTAGGTCGACATGATGTTTATAATTTTGAAGCTCATTGTTATGACATTGGTACGAACCATTGATTTGGTTCACAACTAGTTGAGAGTCACCAAATATGTTAATGGATTTAACATCTAGGGCAATGGCAGTTTGAAGACCTAACAAAAGAGCTTCATACTCGACTATGTTATTTGTGTAGTCGAATTCACTTTTAAAGGATAGTGGCATAGGATCACCATCAAGAGGAATAAGGATGACCCCACACCTCCCCCGCAGTGACATTTGGATCCATCAAAGAATAATTTCATTTTAAAAATAATATCATTAGTGGAGAGGGTGGTGATAGACTCATCGGAAAATTGAAGTTTGAGGATTGATTCCCAGGAAGAGGAGCTTCCACAAGTTGATCCAAAATGGTTTTTCCTTTGACAGAATTTTGATGAATGAAATCCAACTCCAATTCAACAAGAAACATGATCCAACAAGTGGTGCGTTGGTGTTGGTAAGGTTTTGCATACATGTGATGAAGAGGGTCAGTATTGGTAACTAATAATGTTTTTTGATTAAGAAGCGGTGTGAAGTTTGGTGACCACAAAGACTAGGGCTAAGCAAATATTTTTAGCATGACTGTACCAAGTTTCGTAGTCTAGAAGAGTATGGATTATATAATAAACTGCTTTTTCCATATGTTGTTCATCACAATGAGTGAGTATGGCACCCAAGGAATGATCAGTAGTGGAAATGTACATGTAAAAAGGTTGATTCTCTATAGGAGGAATGAGCACAGGTGGTTGAAGAAGGTAGTTCTTCAACGCTTCGAAGGATTTGTAACACTCCTCATTCCAATCAAAAGAAACGTCATTTTTAAGGAGGTGGTTAAACGGTTGGCATCTTTCTAGAAGTTGAGAGATGAAGCATCTAATAGATTACAATTTTCCTTGCAAGCTACGAAGCTATCAAAGGTTAGTAGGTGGAGGCATGTCAAGAATTTCCTTGATCTTAGCGAATCAACTTTGATACCCCACAAAGAGATGATGAAACCAAGGAGTTTACCTGAGAGAACTACAAAAATGCACTTATTTGGTTGAAAGAAAACATAATATTAGATAAGGAGGTCAAATATAACTTTAAGAATGACCAAGTGTTCGGCGCAATGCTTGGACTTACCAAGAAGGTCGTCGACATAGTCTTCCAATATGTCATGCATGATGTCATGGAAGATGTAATTCATAGTGCACTGATAGGTAGCACTAGCATTTTTCAAGCCGAAGGGCATGACGTAATAGTAGAAGGTCCCCCAAGGGGTTATGAAGGTGGTTTTTGTTGATCTTTTGGAGTGACTAATATTTGATTATAACCCAAAAACCCATCCATAAGAGATAACATCTCATGGCCGGTTGTAAGATCAACTAGTTGGTCAATTCTTGGTAGAGGAAAGTCATCTTTTGGACAAGAAAGGTTAAGGTTATGAAATTCAATGTAGATACGAAGTCCCCTAGTTGCTTTTGTGATAGGAACAATGTTAGAGATCCATTGTGGATAGTCAATGGGTAGGATGAAGGAAACAAAGAGAAGGCATTGAAGTTATTCTTTCACAAGAAGAGAAATGTGAGGATGCATTTTACATAAATTATGTTTCACTGGTTTGGTGTTAGGGTTAGTTACAATATTGTGAAGCATGATATTAGGGTCAATACCTAGCATATCGCTATAACACTAAAAAAATGTGTTGTTATGATCACGAAGAAAAGAGGTGAAATATTTTTGTTCCACGAAGTCTAAAGATTTCCCTATATTTATAATTTGGGGTTCATCCTGAGTGTGAATGTTGATTTCTATTGTCGATTCTTTCAACATGGTTTGCATGTCAGAGGGTAACAACCTTTGAATATAAGAAGCCTCCGCACCGAAATAGGTGAGAACAGTCATCTAACCGACATTGAATGACGTTTATAAAAGGTGTATCATCATCCAACATGTTAGGATAAAGAAGAAGGGAAGATGGAACCTCTCCATCACGTTGATAAGTAAAAGGTCCCAAGGAGATGGTGTTCACAAAACAAAAGTTAAAGGGATGGATTCGGGATCCATAGACTCCGTGGGAGAAGGTGGCGTGATAGGTGAGGAAGGTGGGGAAGGATTTTTGTCTTCTACAAGGGTGATTGAAGCCTTCTTAGGAGGAGGCTTCCCAGGAAATCCAAGACCACAATAGTCACAATGTTTTATAGTGGTGGAAGGTACAAAAATGTGATGACCTTGTTCATAATGACCAAATCCAAATCCTTTCCAAGCGCGGTGGTGGAGAAGAGTAAGTGAGAAGTCATGTGTTTTGTGAGGTAGGAGAATTCCGATGAAGAATGTTTAGTTTAGAAGGGAGGTGTTATCATGAAATTACAACAGCCAAGAATGCCATGATTTTTGGATGCATAATTTGGTATAACTTGTGTAACATTGGGTCATCTCTCAAGCTATGGGACTTGCGGGCTCAAGATAACCCTCCAGAGGTTCTTTCTCCTAAACTACCTACCACTAAATACTCCTAATGTAGGAAAGACTATCTAATCCTAATATGAATTTCTAAGAAACTAGGGAGAGAGAATGCATGAAAATAAATCCTACACTAACAACAATGATACACCAGAAAAGAAGGGTGTGAGAATAACTTCCCAATGTGTAAAAATAGGAATGAAATGCATGTCAGAAGGGGTGGTAATAGTTCTCCATAATCTAAAAACAATAATCACAACACCATTTCTATACATACACAATAGTAATGAATCTTGCAAGAGCTTAGAATAGACACAATACACTGCAGAAGATTGAAGAGGCAATAATAATACAAACAAACATAAGAAGGAAGGTACATCCATTGATCTAAAAATAATCGATTAATATGACTGATCTCTGACCCTTATAGGATTTAATTATTTGCCGATAATTTACTCCTTTTAAGTAATCAATTTAAAAATAATGCAAGACAATAACGACAATTGCACACAGATTGATTACGGAGTTCGGCAATTGCCTACGTCTCCGGGTTCGTGATCGACCCGTTCCACTAGTCAAAACTTGTAAGTTACAATAGTACTTTCACAAGAAAACCTAATGGAATTTTACTTGCCTACCAGTACACCAGTTTTTCGGATGACAAGGGTGAAAAATAGCACCCGACCTCCACCTTCCTGGTGTACAATCTCCTTCGGCTGTGATCGGCCTTCCCGACGCAAACAATGCGAAACTAGTACTTGATCGACAATCTAGGATTTACAAGTACTTGGTGTGGCGCTATGGGCCTATTGGGTAGTTTACATTTCACTCCCAATCACAAATATTCCATCTAATATTGCCTAAAGTAATAGGCCAATAGACAATACCTGTCGACACATCCCGCAAATAAGCTTAACAAATAATAAGCTCGGGATCGGTGTCTCCGTTCCACCGGTGTATAATGTGTCACCAGTGTGTCCACAACAAGCTTAACAAATAATAAGCTCGTGTTGTGTATTTACAATGTGTGTCCATTACTATGAACTTGGTACCCTATTTATACATTTTTAGGGCCCCAAAATAATGGAATAAAATATTATCTAAGGCTATTATAAGCCTCATCCCGTAAAATGAATGGGATCAAATATTCCAAAAATCTGGTTTTGCATGTTTAATGGGATTAATTCCCATTTGAGCCGCATGTTTAATGGGATTAATTCCCATTTGAGCCGATTACATTTGATAAGGGATAATATCCCAAATGAGCGGCATTTGTTAAGTTAAGTGGGTATATCCCACATTAGACGGCCTTAGAAATATTCAAAGGTTTTTAAACCTTTGATTTTACCTTACCTCACGTGGACTCCTCCACGCATGGGCTTAGGCCCCCACACCACCGCTTCACCACCTTGCACATGGTCAAAACATATGCATGTTTTAATACTAATGTTTTAACATTAATATATATATGTGGCTTTTGTATATATGGCGCCATTTGGAACGTGAACTTACCAATATAATATTATTTCGACCCATACAATGGTGGAATAGAAATAATCCTGTAGTCCACTTGTCGTCTCCCGATAGGCAAATCGAGCGAATTCGACGAGTGTTGGCAAGCCACGTGTCACAGTGCGATTCGGTCCAATATTGACCAGTTGACCATAGTTTGACTTTCCCGTTGACTGAACTTTGACCGAACATATCTAGAGCTCTCGATGTCCGTTTGTTGCGTTCTCATAGTCGTTGGAAAGCTCTCGAGATGATCTTCTACACTGACACCATTTAGAGATGTTTAGGGAACTTTCAGAAATGATCCCCTGATCACACCTCCCCACTAAGAAAAGCTTTTTGTCCCAAAAAGCTTCCATACTGTCCTGAATCTGGAAACTCTGCTGCCACCTTGGAAGTGCTGCTGTAGTAGACCCTTGGGTCTTCTCCTCCAACCTTCTCATTTCGACAACTCTTATCCGATCCTGGGACTTGTGGGTTATGGGTCCACGATGCTTCCACTGTGCCACTTTGATATCTGAAGAAGACCTCCACACCTCCGCTTTATGGTGCTAAGTTTCTGAATGAAACCTCAACGCTCCTTCTGTGCGGTGCTAAGCTTCTTGATATCTGACAACAAGGATCTTATTTTACTCTATAACATAGCTCCTGGCTCTGAGTTGATTCTACAGAATCCAAACTGTTTGAAGGAACTTCATGTTACGTAGAGCTTTGATTGATCCGATGTCAATGATGGACAATGCCTTGTCCCTTTACAGACCTCAACACCTCCGATGCATGATGCTAAGCCTCTTTCAAGACCTCGAGCCTCCAATGCATGATGTTAAGTCTGTGTAGACCTCAATGCCTCCGATACATGATGCTAAGCCTTTTTCAAGACCTCGAGCCTCCGATGTATGATGCTAAGTCTCTGTAGACCTCAACGCCTCCGATACATGATGCTAAGCCTTTTTCAAGACTTCGAGCCTCCGATGTATGATGCTAAGTCTTTGTAGACCTCAACACCTCTGATACATGATGCTAAGCCTTTTTCAAGACTTCGAGCCTCCGATGTATGATGCTAAGTCTCTGTAGACCTCAACACCTCCGATGCATGATGCTAAGCCTCTTTCAAGACCTCGAGCCTCCAATGCATGATGCTAAGTCTCTGTAGACCTCAACACCTCCGATGCATGATGCTAAGCCTCTTTCAAGACCTCGAGCCTCCAATGCATGATGCTAAGTCTGTTGATCAGCTACCATTCGTATGTGTGGTCGCAATGCCTTGACACCGAATGACGTTCCGAGCTAATCCTTTGAGAGCTCCTCTTGTTGACATACTAATATCAGGTACCATTCTGCTACATGGTCGCAATGCCTCTACACAGAATGAAGTTCCGACCCGACGTCAATGCCAACGGTGATTCAACTACCATTCTGCTGCACGGTCATAATGCCTCTACACAGAATGAAGTTCCGAGCTGATCTCTGTGAACTCTATTGTCTACACAAATGGCAGATCAATCTCCAAGCTTTATATGAGTCAAATCCTGTATCCAAGTTGTAACAGGTACTCACATGCTGATTAGGAGATATATTTGGAGCATTAATCAAATTTTCTAAGTAAGAAAATCCACTGAGTATTGTAAACCTTTCTCTCAGCATTTTCTCACAATATCTGATCTCCAAACTTAATACTGCATATGATTCATCAATCTGAATTATGCAATATATAATTGAAAAATTGTTGACTTACCCATTTTAAAGGACTTTCACTTTCAGGTATTACTTGGTCTTGGGTTGACTTGTCAACTAGTGGTGGAGTAGAAACTTCTTCTGCCTTTGCAATAGGCCTCCATTCCATCTTTGGCTTGCCATTACTCTGATGGTGAGATGGATGCAGTTTCCAACAATTTTCCACCCGATGCCCATTCCTCTGGAAATGAGCATAGAAATTCCTCTTAATCTCCTTCTTCTGGGATGAGGAACTCTTTCTGCCATTTCTTGACTCTGCATGACGAGATTGGTCTTTCTGATTTGCCTTGTTCTTGATGAACGGAAACAACTTCTTCATCAGTGTCCTTCTCTTCCAGCATCTGGCCATTGAATGATTATGCAATCCACAAAAAGTACATGGAAAAGAATTCCACATCTTTTGAAAATCATAACCATACTTCTTAAGCTGAAAAAGTGGATCAGAAGTTTTACTGTGCTTATGATTATGGTAAGAAACTAGAGGTGGAATCTCATTACCTCTTTGCTGATTTCTCTTACCACATCTTGCCTGTGACGACGAAGCACAACTTTCCTGCTCAGAATCTTCTTACAGGACTAGTGGGGTAATCACTTTGCTTTCGGAAGCTTGTCTCCGTCGTTTCTTGGAGCATTCTCCAATTTCCATTCTGCACTAGGATAACCCAAACCTGCAAAACGAGGATGATCCTCGACCTGTATTGGGTTAGCAATACCTTGGCCATTTTTACCAAGGCCTCTTCCATCAAATCCCATTTTATCTAGTAACTTGGATCCAATGCCTCTAGTATGCTTTTCAAACAAACCAAAGACTTCATTACCTGAATCCGAAACCGAATGGGAGGAAGAAGAAGATTCCAGTGGTGAACAACTTACAGTGTAATCATCTGCCATGGCCTCTACATCTGAAGTTGAAGGTATTTCCTTCCTCTGATCACCACATTGTAACCTTGCCAAGAGCTCATCCCTGGTTTGTAGTTCTAATTTCAAACGAGCATACTCTTCCAGGAGGAATACATTGATCACGGGGAGAGAATTCTCTTCCTGGATCTGGTGATTATACGCTTCAATCTCATCGAGCTTCACCTGTTTAGACATCTTGCCCATAGTGCACTTGTACCCTGTTCACACAAAATGAACCAACTACACCAATCTTGAAGCAATCACTTTGTTAATCAGATTTACTGAAAAATAACTATGGAGCTAAACCAGCTCTGATACCAAACATGATCCGAAAATAATCAGATTATTACGACCTAATCTTGGACCCTTATAGGCTTTAATTATTTGCCGATAACTTACTCCTTTTAAGTAATCAATTTAAAAATAATGCAAGACAATAACGACAATTGCACACGAAGATTGATTACGGAGTTCGGTAATTGCCTACGTATCCGAGTTCGTGATCGAACCGTTCCACTAGTCAAAACTTGTAAGTTACAATAGTACTTTCACAAGAAAGCCTAATGGAATTTTACTTTCCTACCAAGACACCGAGTTCTTCGGGCTGACAAGGGTGAAAAATATCACCCGACCTCCACCTTCCTAGCATACAATCTCCTTCGGCTGTGATCGGCCTTCCCGACGCAAACAATGCGAAGCTAGTACTCCGATCGACAATCCAGGATTTACAAGTACTTGGTGTGGCGCTATGGGCCTATTGGGTAGTTTACATTTCACTCCCAATCTCAAATATTCCATCTAATATTACCTAAAGTAATAAGCCAATAGACAATACACAATGCGACACATCCCGAAATAAGCTTAACAAATAATAAGCTCGGGATCGGTGTCTCCGTTCCACCGGTGTATAATGTGTCACCAATGTGTCCACAACAAGCTTAACAAATAATAAGCTCGTGTTGTGTATTTACAATGTGTGTCCATTACTATGAACTTGGTACCCTATTTATACATTTTTAGGGCCCCAAAATAATGGAATAAAATATTATCTAAGGCTATTATAAGCCTCATCCCGTAAAATGAATGGGATCAAATATTCCAAAAATCTGGTTTTGCATGTTTAATGGGATTAATTCCCATTTGAGCCACATGTTTAATGGGATTAATTCCCATTTGAGCCGATTACATTTGATAAGGGATAATATCCCAAATGAGCGGCATTTGTTAAGTTAAGTGGGTATATCCCACATTAGACGGCCTTAGAAATATTCAAAGGTTTTTAAACCTTTGATTTTACCTTACCTCACGTGGACTCCTCCATGCATGGGCTTAGGCCTCCCAAACAACCGCTTCACCACCTTGCACGTGGTCAAAACATATGCATGTTTTAATACTAATGTTTTAACATTAATATATACATGTGGCTTTTGTATATATGGCGCCATTTGGAACGTGAACTTACCAATATAATATTATTTCGACCCATACAATGGTGGAATAGAAATAATCATGTAGTCCACTTGTCATCTCCCGATAGGCAAATCGAGTGAATTCGATGAGTGTTGGCAAGCCACGTGTCACAGTGCGATTCGGTCCAATATTGACCAGTTGACCATAGTTTGACTTTCCTGTTGACTGAACTTTGACCGAACATATCTAGAGCTCTCGATGTCCGTTTGTTGCGTTCTCACAGTTGTTGGAAAGCTCTCGAGATGATCTTCTGCACTAACACCATTTAGATATGTTTAGGGAACTTTCAGAAATGATCCCCTGATCATCCACAAACTTGCATCTATTGCTTCATTAATATGCACAGTTCAAAATTTTACAAATGAAAGGCTTGGATCATCATGCAATGAGTCCACTACAAGGGTTTGCATTACATTGGCTTCACAAAACCAAAATGGTAGAGTTTTGTCAAGAAAATTATCCTCTCTTTACAATGAGCCCAACACTTCAATTTATAGTATTTAGAAGAGAGAGAGAGGATGTGATTCCTGAAATCCACTTTTCAACCAATTGCAAGTCATGATAAATGAGTTTGGTTGATGATTTTAGACCTGAAAAATAAATCTCAATCTTTCCCATAACTTAAAACAGTGAAAGAATGGTTTACCATGCTCATTTAATGTTCCTCTAACCACTTTTCAACAACCAAACAAAGCGAGATCAATTTCTTTGAAAATACCATCAAAACTTCATCAATTTATGGATTTCTTGGTTTTTTTACATCGAGGTTCGAATCCATGATTCCAACGAGACCAATTTTGTGTGATTCTATTGATAATTTCTCAATTTATGACCTTCTGAGTGATCGCAGCCATTTTGAGTTTCACATGTTTAATTGTTACTTCCACGGGATTGTGCATTTAATATTTGGAGTTGTGGATGTTCACTCTCACTATTCACCAACATAACCTCACTAAAAATAAGCATTCAATATTTTTTTGCATAGAGGATGTCGAGACCTTTCTGAAAAGTCCAATTTTGTCAAAATTGGAGCTTTAGGTCAAAAGTTATGCCCATTTTAAGATCATGGTCAGGGTGTTCCACACGGGCTCTCACATTCTGCATTAAACCATTTTCCCTTTGTATTGTATGTAGTGTGGGTTTATAGGGAACTTGTGGCCCAATGGAACCTGGACCACTAGGGCCATCGAGACTTGATTTACCCGTAAATCATTGTTTCTTTAGCATTTCAAACCCAAGTCGAGGCGAGGAACCCTAGTTCTGTCCACAACCATTCCACCCATAGCCCCTAGACCCACAATACATTAAAATAGGCCTTTTCCCCATTTCTCTAAAATTTTAGCAAATTTTCGCTAACTCCTTAGATTTTTCTTGAATAGGGAAGTTAGAGAAAAGCAAAGGGGTGCCTCCAAAATCCATTTTTGTTTTCACCATTTCTACCTGTTCAAGTTTAAAGAAATTGTGTAAGTTATAAAATTTACCTTGAGGGTAAATTTTGGATAACAAGAGGTTCAATATAATTAGAATAAGTTTCGAGCCCCCATATGTTAGGTTAGTGCAAAGGTGGGAGGATTGTCTTGTATGAGCTCTTCTATACAATGATCGTAATGGGGGTGTTGGAGTAGTTTTCCATACTACGAGGAGTAAGGAATGTGTCACTATTGATGAGGTGATATTCTCCAAGTGAAAAGTGTTAAAAAATCCTACCATGGGGTCTTTGGTTAGTCCTTGGGTAGCGAGATATTGATGATCTATCTAAATCGAGAGAAGATGGGGCATCGGTAGAGGGAAAAATAGGAGGGTCGATGGGTGGGATAAAGAGGGAGGTGAAGCGACTAAAGTGGGGATTAAAACATCATTTGGATGATAAAGCATATTACAAGTTTTGAAGGGGGATCTACCTAAATGGTGTAACGTTCCCCTTCACATTCAAATTTGTGGCAATGGTGAAGGGTGGAAGGTATACAAGTCATGGCGTGAATCTAGGGATGATTGAGCAACATGTTATACTAGAAATCTCCTTTAAGAATGTAGAAGAGTTCATAAATAGTTCAGAGATCCATGCAGATGTGGAGGAAAATGGTGCCAAGGGTAGTGGTCATGTCATTGTTAAAAGATTGAAGCATGACGGGGTTGCTAGACATACACTGATGCTTGATATGCCTATTTGTTTGTAGGCATGAGAAGAGATGATGTTGATGCTAGCGCCCCCATCAATCATAATGTGTTTAACATGAATATCATTAATGTAAGAAGAGATGAAAAGAGTAGGATCAAGATTGTTAGGTTGTGAAGGGGAAATATCTTATTTGGATAAATTAATGGAATCAATTTGATAAGGGGCAATCAGGGCAATGATAGGTGAAGTGTCATTGCGTGGAACCTTGATGGATTGCAGGACCTCAATGAGGGCATGACAATGAGAATTAGAAGTTTGAATCAAGTCATATAAAGACATCTTCAATGGGGACTAGTGAATTTGTTTGATCATTGAACAATGTGTAACCCCAGAAGAAGTAGGTGGTACCGACCCAAGGATGGTTATCTTGGGGAGGTGCGCAGTTTAATGGTAGGTGAAGGAAAACTAGAAGGGTTACCAACTTTTTATTTTCCTTTGTCTTTCATGTGTTGTGACCGAGTGGCTACACGTACCATGTTAATTTCAAAGATAGGAGGAGGAAAAGAGGGTTGTGTGGTGACGGGTAAAGAAATAATGGAATCCTCCTCCAACAGATCATATTCTTTGAAGAGACCATCAAAATCACAAAGATGAAGGAGAATGTTTTTAAGGGCCTTATAACTCTCAACATCATGCCTTGGTGAGCGATGATAAGTGTACATTTTTGTGTCATCAAACCCTACTGGTTTAGATCTGAGAGGATCATAAGGCTTGATAGACGGAATTGATATAGCACTTGTCTCTATCAACCGAGAAAGGATGTTAAAGTAGGATCGTGTCAAAGGTTCATAATTAGAGGTCAAGGTTGTATTTGATGAAGGGTTAGGTGACCTTTATGAGGAGGGTGAGATGAGAGACTGTGTTAGTGTAACTACTTTTTTGGTAGGTAGTGAAGGTTTGGGTTTAGGTTACACCTTCTTGGGTAAAGGTGGAGGAACAACATGGTAGGGTGAAGGAGATTCAGAAGGTGTAGGTATCTCGAGTAAGCCAAGGTGAAAGTGTGGGTATCGAGAAAGAGTGAGGGTAAAGGTAATGAAGAAGGTTTGGGTAGAATGGGAGGTGAAGGAAAGGATATATGTTGTCACACTTTAGTTTGACCTTGGTAAAGGGGTAGGTTAACCAAGTGATTAAAAAAATAACAATCTAGTTTACCTAAAAGGGGACACTAGGGTATTAATGTTAATCTAATTAGGAGGACTAAAACGATGTAATAAAAGACTAAAACAATAAAGAGAAAATGTAATTAATTAATCTAAGTGAAATAAAACCCTAAATGTGTAAGGGAAGGAAGATAAATAGCTTATCTGATTGGCATTTAGTGTCACAAAGTTGTTGCAAATCAGTAAATCAAATCGGGAAGTGCAAACAAACAGTTAGAGACCCTACGAAGGATAGATCTGGAGGATTTGAGATGACTGGGGCACATGGGAGTGTACTAAGGTTCCTCGGGATGCCTTGTCTGTAATATGGGCACTCAAGACTATAAATGCTCAAACCCTGAATTTGATATGGTCGTAAGGTGTCTTTGAATAATTCATGTCTGTCACATTGGATCTACAGTGAGTTGTGTAATGACTTGCAATGCAAAAGGAAGTATCAAACCCTAGAAAAATAAAATATGCAAATGAATGGGTTAGACTGACCTCACCTCCAAACTTGTGGTCTTATCACTGAGTGTTGCACTACATTTTGGACCCAGATGTAGTTTTGGTGTGTGTGTGTGTGTGTGTGTGTGCATGTCGTACCTAGGTTCTCTCATGCCAGTCACACTTTATGAAGTAGTGAAAAATAATAACTATCGAAAATGTAAATAGCATGTGTTCATGGAATAAAATATAATCCCTCCCCCTATGTAGTGTGTGTGATGTAGATCTCCTAGCCTTGATGCATGACACTATGTGAATTCAAGTGATGCAATGGATGTAATTCTAGATGGAGCGATAGTAATGTTATGACCTAGGACCTTTATTATGGTCTTATAACTTTATATTTAGAGGGATCTCAAGATTAATTTCATAATTAATCTGACAAGGTCGACTGGAAAAATATAAAGACAACAAATGGCTAGAAAGGCCCCAAAAATAAGTGGTAAAGGATGTGCATAGGCCGGGTACCCAAGGTGGGACCAGGGCACCATGGGGTGCCCCAAGATAGGCCGGGGCGCCCGATTTTGGGCTAGAATGATGAGAAATTTGTGAAATGGGTGAATAAGTGCACTAAAATATGTGGGAATGATGAAATAAAATATAAAATAAAGATCAACAAAAATTGGGAAAACTAGTACTTTATTCAATTGAGAAACTTCTAAATAGTAGTATAAGAATGGGCTAAATTATGTGTAAAGTGCATAATTTTGTGTCTACATTTTCCCCCACTTTATGTTGGTGAGTGGAAATATTGGTAACATAAAGTAGATAGAGATGCGTACTTGATATCCATGCAGAGTGTAGAAGAACACGTCTTTGATGGACTAGACTCAAGCATGGAATGACCAAAAGAAAAATTTGTAGAAGCATGGATTCTAAAGATGAAAAATGTGCATAACAAGTGATGAGAGTGAACCTAGGGCGGAACATGTATGTAGATGTTGTTGTGTGTAGTGTAGCTGCATGGTTAGTAAATGAAAATGCATGTAGTGGTGTGTTGACATTGTCATTATCGCTATTGTGGTTGTTTTTTCCCCAATTTGACTATTTGTTTATCATATGACGGGCCTGTAAGGAGAAAATGATCAAGTAGTCAAATATGTATGTATGTAAAAATGTTGTGTAAAATACACATGTGTAAAGTACACAAATGTAAAATATTCTAGAATAAAAGTGTAAATGGAACATGTGCACCTAATCCATGTCAAGAAAAAGGTGTAGAAGGATATGCTATACTATGCTAAGTTTTTGGGAAATCTCACGCCACCCTGGCTAAAGAAGTATAGGGAGGAAATAATCATGTCCTCCAAATTTAACCACTTCTGCTGAAATGTGTGAAGAGATCTTTGTATTGTCCTGGTTTTTGGGTGAACCACCGCCACTGGATAGAGAAGTGTAGAGAGGCACACCCATTGTAACCCCCAAGCCTATAATTACTCTGCAAAATTGCTTAAGGACACCTATCTTGTTATGGCCACTATGTATGGAGTTTGTAGGTACTGCCGAACTCACTCATTGTATCTCAACTTGTGTAAATATGTTGTGTTAGTAGAAAAAACCTCAATGATTCCCCACCCCCTTTTTGGGGGCCCATGCGACATCATAGAAAGGAGAATGTAGCCCTAAAAGAGAACCCAACTGCACTCTAACTCAGAGAAATCTTCCCTACAAGGGAAAGGGAAACTCTTGGTAGATACCAAGGTGCACACAAAAGGGGATGGCTAGCCAATACAAGTGTTAGTATGAAAACACATGCATGTAATAAGACAAGTGTAAAATATGCAAATAATTTAGTAACTACCAAAAAAGTAGTGTAAACACGCAAGAAAACAAACAAACTAAATAAAGCGGGTTTCAAACATGGGACATCACTCATGATATTGCAATAAATTTAAGGTGATCATATTCGCAAATAATAGATTTATGCACACAAGTAAAGGGAAAATCTTGCATATAATAGAAAACAAAGAAGATAAGTAGAAATAAACAAGTAGTCATGGAAACATGTAATCCTACAAAACAAGTGTTGCACATGGAACACCCATTAGCATGTTAGAGCAATAACCAATATGTCAAAGCATGTATGAACAAGTAGTATAAGATGCTAAGTACAAAATGAAACAATAACACCTAGATAAGATGAATGTATTCGCCCCCAACGACTGCAAGTATAGGAAGGGTAAAAGGTGAGCATCCCTGTCGCATGTAGAGTCATGTATCTGCAATCACACTAAGCAAAGGTGTGAATGCACATGTGTGTATGATAATTACATATAAGAAACAATCTAACATGTGTAGTAAAGTGAACATGCAAAACACTAGTAAGCAAGAGTAAATTCCACCAAGACAATGCAATATGCGGTGGATGGATGGAAGGAATGCAAAATGGAATGATAAGAGCAACGTGCCCCTCGAGTGGATGAAATTCATATGCAATGAGGTTCATTTTTTTCCCTCAAAGAAATCGAGAATGAACTGTAAATGAGAGTGCGTCATCGGGAAATGGTCGAGTAGTGTTGCTTATATATAACATGTTGTGATGAATGTGTATGTGTAGTGGTGATGAAATGCAACATGGGGAGAAAATGTGTATGAACCCTATAGCCAAGTTTATATCATGACTTTATTGAACAGAGGAGTGATGATTTATCCCTAAGAGTATATCATTGTAGAGTGAGTGTATGGAATGAGATGTATGGAAAGATATGAGTGGACCACTGCCGATACCCATATTTAATCTCCTTCACAACTTGAGTAGCATCATGAATTTTACAAGACACTCAGAGGCAGATAAATGATTTATATGTCATTTTGTAGCCGGGGAAGCAATTTATCTGACTTATTAGCACTCAAGATTTGAAGAAGTGGGTAGCACCTTGAAAGGATTTGATCTTATCCTCACTATTTTAGGTTGTGCCTCTCAACCAAGGTAAGAGAACCTGTATTGTAGCCTCTGTTTGTGAAGGGGGTGAAGATATCCTTGTATTATGCAAATTGTATGGAGATGGCCTTGAGAAAACATGATCAATTTCCCATTATTCAAACTCAACAGAGCTATCACTACTAAATGATGGAAATGCTTTCAAGACAAGGCTGAAGCTACTAGAGACATGGTGTGATCCTGACTGCTTTGTGCATTTTTGTAAATGGATTATATTCTCTTGTTGACACACAATGCAACACAGGGGTAGTATAGGTGGGATTAGGTGATTTAAATGAATTTTGGGGTGGGATATTTTTAGACAAGACTAACCAAAATTTGCCAACTTCTTTGAGGACCTTTGCAAAACTTAAAAAAAAACCCAAACAATAGAATGCTTCAAAGAGGTTAAGGTATTCCTTCAACCAGGATATGTGCACCAAATGGAAGCCCAGATCTGCACTCTTCCACACAATCTCTGATGGTCTATCACAAAAGCTTGAGCTAGATGAATCAGTTAAGCATTTAGAAATTTCTATTTTATCATACCTAAGGTGCACCCATAGGTTTACAAACAATCTCTGTATCAAGGAAGGTAGAGTGAATTTAAATTTGTTTATCCCTTTATCAGATGAAATCTCTTCTGATCTTGGGATTGCAAATACCACTAAGCTATCACAAGAATGAGACCTGCATGATGAAAGAAACTCTAAACACCAGATTGCAATAGGAGCAAGAAACACAAATTGAAAGCATTCTGAAATATAAGCGTATGCAAATTTTTCCCAGAGACAACACAAAATAATCCAGAAATGACCAAAATTATCAGCAGGGGAATGTTACAAGAACAATCTCAGAGCTTGTTAGTGGCTATACATCTACAACCAACCTAACATGATACAAATTTGATGCAAAAAGGAATTAAAATGGTTCTCAGGTGGTTTCTCAGAGAATGGGCTTCTTCCCAGATTTTCCCGTGAAAATTCTAAGTTTCTCCAACCATTTGCATGAAAAATTCATGCAATATATAACTTTCACTCACTCACTCACTTTTCCCCTCAAATCTTCCCTCCAAAAGTGGAATATTTGAAGCACCTTTGCTTTGCAATATTTTTGGAAAATGACATTTAACAAACTCGCAAAAAGTTGTCGGTGTTCTTTCAAAAGGTGAATCATTACAAAAATTTCATCATTCTTCAAAGTGGAAGCACGTTTTTCATTTCCCACACATGTAGATCCCTTTCATTTCATCATTTCAAATTTTCCCTTCCCAATTTTTACTCTGCAACTTTGGATATGGTAATTCACGTTTTTCACAAACTAGAGTAAAAATTCATTTGAAAAATGCCTTGGATTCACAAATTGAACCCCCAAATTGATTAATTCAGACCCTACAGGCCAAGATGACATGAATTGGTAAAAATTCGATGAATATTGATGCAAAAACACATCTCCAAACTTCCTGGAGCTCAAATGGTGGCCAAATTGGTGAAATGCACAACTACCATCGATATGTTCCTCAACTTCAAATTTGAGCCCTCCACGTGGCAGATCCAAGTAAAAATGGGCCTCGGACGTCTTTTTACCTTTTTACTACTTTTGAAAAAAATCATTTTTCCTCCGTGGCTCTGCTAATGAGATTTGGGCCTGACACGTGGCGTAATATGACTGGATACGGAGTTGCGGCTCAATTTTACACATTTTGCATCTTTTTGGAAAAAGGAAAAATTCATTTTTCCTCCGTAGCTCCGCCCTTCCGCTTCAAGTTTCTAAAGTGGGTCCCAATGGAACCCCGGGTCCCTTTATGCCTTTAACTCCCTTTTCCCTCAAAGGGAAAATTTTTCACTTTTCCTCCGCCAGCCCGCACCTCCGCTATTGACTTCTCAGATGAATTTTGACTTTTTACCCTTGGGCTTGTGGGTTAGTTTGATACTTTGAGTCATTTGAATACAAGAGGAAAAATTTCCAAGTTTCCCCAATGGTCCTTCTCCCCGCCTCTTTGACTTTTGAAACTGCCACGTGTCACCACAATGCACCTTGAACGAGTGCGGGCTCACCACGTGTCCTGTTCCGGTGAGATTTTTCTGAATGCTTGAAACCTAGTGGAAGGCACCACGTGTCATGCTCTGAGGCAGTCTCCTTTTGGCCATTGAAAAGTCTAAGTAAAATGCAAAGCAAGTGGAGGCCTCCATGTGTCATCCTGGCGCTTCTTTAAGATGGTGCCCAAAGCGGAGACCCTAAATGAGTGCGAGCTCACCACATGTCTTATTCCACCAAACTGCTCCAACTACATAAAAAATTGTCCAAGTCTAGGCCAAGCAGCGGAAGCCTCCACGTGTCCTTCCAAAGCACTACTTGAAGCTAGACCAAAATTTGATTCTCAAAATGAGCATCGTTCACCCACGTGGACATATTTCTGAGTTGAGGCTTTTTATAGAATTTTTGAAGTATTTAGTTGAGCCGTGTCCAACCAAAAGGTGCCATGTCCCCTGTAGATGTAAGGATGCAAATTTGACTGGGAGAAAATGCCCGTCAAACCGTAAAATATAGAAACACGAGCATTTGAGCTTGAAAATGAAGTTTTCTTCAATGACAGAGAGTTTAGACTGTTGCAAGGCTCAAACACGATCCTTAGGGACACATCAACTCATTCTTCTTCAAGTATTTCAAGGTAGAATGTCAAGAACACAAATTCCAACTGTGGTAATAGAGGGAACGGGAAAACATGAGTTTTTTTGAAAGGACAAAGCATGGGGGACTCAAAATATAGACCTTTCCAGAGGAACAAAGAAACTAGGAGACAAATATGGACCCATACATGATCTTTGACCTAGGGGAAACTAAAAATGGAAACAAAGACCAGCCAAGCACAACATGGGGAAGGATAAAATGACAGAGGCCATAAATCAATAAATTTCAAAGGGAACAAATGGGGCAAGACAATTTTGAGCACCAACAGACCCTATATCCTAAGCATAAACCACGACTTGTAGAATGTGTGAGTGATGATTTAGCCCTGACCATATATCAATATAGAATGAGAGGATGGTGAGGAGACTTATGGGAAGATATGTGTGGACCCTATAGCCTAAGCGTATACCACAACTTGTTGAATAGAAGAGTGATGATTTAGCCCTAAGCGTATATCACTATGAGATGAAGTGAAAATGGGTGATGATTTATCCTAAAACGTATGTCACTATGGGATGAACAAGAAGGAAGTAATGAGGTACCCTAAAGTGTATGCCACTACAAGATGATAATGGGGTGGTGATTTAGCCTAAAGTGTATACCACTACAAGATGATAGAATGGGTGACAATTTAACCTAAGGTATATGTCACTAAAGCGGGAAGTGGTGGAGGAAAATGTTGCATTGGTGAATGTAAGGTCCATTTGATTAGTAAACCCTCGGCAGTTGAGTATGGACCAAGGAAATAGAGTGTGTCATAGGGTGGTGAGTGTAGTACATAGAAGACAACGTAGTATAAATGACCAAGTGGTGAATACGGAATGTTAAGGTGCATTGTAAACAATGCAATGTAAGCTATGTAGCATGTGTAATGTATGGAATGAACTAATATGTGTATATAAAAATAGAATTTGTAAGGATGATAGGTGGAACTAGACCCATATATAATGGAATCTAGTGTAGTATAGAATGACACAGAGATAGATATATGCGTGATGTGAAGAAGACCATGGAATGTAAGATGCGGATATAAGTGTAGATAGAATATGTAGTAATGATAGGTAAAGCTAGACCCATACATGATGTGACCTAGTATAAATATAGAATGTATGGATGAAATATAAAACTAGACTTATATATAATGATGACTAGTGTAGCATGTATGAGATGGCTGAAATGACTAATAGATTATGTATGTATATGATAATGTAGGATGTAGGCTATGTATATGTATGGATGAAGTATAAAACTAGACTCATATGTAATGATGACTAGTGTAGCATGTATGAGATGTAGAGATGACTGATAGATGATGTATGTATAGGATAATGTAGGATGTGGGCTATGTATAGAAATTATGATAGAGTGTATGTGTGTAGGACCTATAGTGTAGTGTGTGGGGTTCAGTGTAATGGTAATCCCTCAATAGTCGATCATTTATTAAACAAAGCAAAAGAGTGTGTCATCGGAGTAACAAGGGTGTGATAAGGTGTGAGAAGTATATCTATAGGTAAAGGAACAAAGGAAGGAAAAGTATAACTATGATAGATTGAGGATGGGGGAATGTATAGTGACTATGCCCCCAAAAGTGATCAGAAAGGTGAGTCAACCAATAAGGTCGAGGGACGGAGTTTGGTCGACTAGTATTAGGGATGAGGAAATCGTAGGACCACAATACACGAGGGGGATATAGTAGATAAGAGTGGTTCTTGTGAATGAAAACTACATGTATGCGAAGGGTGAGTGAAGGACAAAGAATGAAGTGGTGAATGACAAAGGAAAGAGTGCGGTTGAGATGGGCCCTAGGTAAAGCTATAAGCCAAACGAGACAGATGGGTGGAATGAGGAGTAGAAGGAAGCGATGGAGCAAAATGAGAGGAGGCCTAACTCTGGAGATCAAGAATAATATGGTTCAAAGCGTGACATGATTCAGTATGATGCCCTTGAATCCAATGGTAGTGGAAAAATGGTTGATCACAATATCTAGTTAGGTGAGAAGGATTGAACGATGATTAGATGGTAGAGAAATGAGTTGATGATGAAGAAGGTGACCAAGAATTTCCTGTGGTGTAGCATTGGAAGGAAAGATAAGAGGTGGAGGTAATGGGATGGTTGATGGACCAGTGAGGTGACTAGTAGGGGATGGGGTGATACAAGAGTTATAGGAGGAGTAGGAGAATGCAAGGTAGAAGCATCCTTAAGTTTCTCTAGCTCGGCATGGAGAGACACAATGGTGGCTTCCATGGACTGACATTGAATGTGTAGCACTTGTATAGCCTCTAATAGGTGTGTATTAGATGGAGAATTGCAAGGGTGAGAGTCAATAGCGGTAGTGGTGGATATAGAACTTACATGAGAAAATTATGGATCAATGTGAATATAAGAAGGCAATGGAGGAAAAATATATTCTAGAGGATTATCAACGTGAGTATCGAAATCTAATTGGAGCGTGCGAAATGTGATAAGGAAGGGTATGTAGTAGGTCATCCAAGTAACCATGAATGTGTAAGATGTACATGACCATGGTGTATTGTTCATCCGTAAAGGGAGGTAATGGACACCCTTGGGCATACCAAATAGTGAAGTTTGGTGTATAGAAAAGAAAGGAATGAATACAAATGCACGTTGTCTTGAATGGAATGCGGAATGTGATATCAACACGATCAAGAGTAAGGGTTCCTCGATATAATCTAACCAAGACTAGCCAAGTACAAGTGGAGAAGTGGTAGGACAATGTGCTAGATGGACAACAAGGTGGAAGACGTGTAGGCCATAGGTTGCAGTAAGAATGACAGAACCATGATATAAGTGTGGATCGCATAAAGGAGTATGAAGGTCATCAAAGTCAAAACCAAGTCGAAGGAGACCATCATGTGAACATACGGTGGTCATACATGATGTTTCTAGTGGTATGTGTTCCCAATAATAATTATTTATGAAGAGAGTGCAAGTGAATGGTGGACATACTATGGAGGATGAGGATGGCGAGAGGGGATGAGATAAGACCCATAAATCGTAAAGGCCCCGATAAGGTACAATAACATTATTAGTAATGGATGGTGAGGAAGAAATGGTACTAAGAATGCGATGAGTAGGCTGTAAATGGCATCTCATATAGAAAAGGGGGCATGAGAGGAATAGGAAAAGAGACCGAGTAATATGGGGTAGGTGTAGTGGATGGAATAAGAGGGTTTGTAACAACAAGAGTAAGTGGTGAATTGGAAGGGACCATATAAACCAAATAGATAGTAAGAACTAAGCCAAGTGGAGTTTCTCAAGGTGGCGAACCAATCGTGGGTGAAGAAGAAAGAGACAGAGGGAGAGATACTAGCGCACTCAAATATTTTATGTCCTTAGGAGGGAGATCCTGGACTTCTGCAACAAGTTGAGCTAGAGTCGCAGGATTAATGGTGCATAAATAATTGGTGACAACATCTTGGATATCTCAAGGATCCATTGCAGAAAATGGTAGTTGAATGAAAGAAGGACAAGGGTTATAACCAGAATTAGCAGTAGGAATGTCAAAAAAGCATAGCCATGGCTGTCAAATTAGAGAGTAGTTAAAGAATTAGAGGAATAATAATTTCTATGACACTTACCCATGATGGGAGGTGAAAATTCAAAACCCTAGAAGGTGCTAAAAAGAGACATTAGGTTCACTAAAATGATTAACAAAAATAAGAATCTAGTTGACCTAAAAGGGGATACTAGGGTATTAATGTTAATCTAATTAAGAGGACTAAAACACTGTAATAAAATACTAAAATAGTAAAGAGAAAATGTAATTAATTACTCTAAGTGAAATGAAACCCTAAATGTGCAAGGGAAGGAAGAGAAATAGCTTAGGCTGATTGCGATGATCGTCGTAAGTTGTCACAGATCTGAAAATGAAATCAAGATGTGTAGACGAACACTCATAGACCCTACAATGGATAGATCCAGAGGATCCGAGATGGCCGGGTGCACGGGAGTGTCTTGGGGTGCCCAGGGCATCCCGGTCTATAATCTCAATGCTATAAACACTTTGTAAAAGCTCAAAACTAAATTTGATATGGTCGCAAGGTCTCTTCAAATAATTCTTATATTTTGCATTAGATATGTCGGGTGAGTTGTGTAATGACCTGCAATGCAAAAGGAAGTATCAAACCCTAGAAAAATAAAAGATACAAATGAATTGGTCAATCGACCTCGGTTGCAAAACTTGTGGTATTATCATTGAGTGCTACACTACATTTCAAACCCAAATTTAGTTCTTGTGTGTGTGTGTGCATATCATGCCCTAGGTGCTCTCATGTTAGTCGTACTTGTTGATGCAAAATCACAAAGCACCCCAGACGCACATCGAGCTTCTAGGTTGATGTTCGGGCATCCAGTGTGATCACACATGGAAACCTCTCTCCAAGTGTGGGACTTGTAAAACCGAGAGAGGAATCTCCAGAGAAGGCTGGTTCCTGCTCCTAAACTACCTGCCACAAGCTATTCCAGTGCAGGCAAGCTAATCTAATCCTAATCTAACCATGCCAAGGAGACAGAGAGAGAGAGAAAAGGAAAAAACAGCAAAAGCCTACACTAAAACGGTGATACACCAGAGAAGGAGAATGTTGGACATCTATCAAAACTGCCATGGGACAAAGAGAGGTGAGCAATGGGAAGGATGGACAGATGCATCACAGGCCCAAGGATAGATTTCACACAGAAAATGTCCCAAAACTCCATGAACACGGCTCCAAATCTGCAATGAACATTCAAACATGCACGACACACTGCAATGAAGAGAGGCAAGAAGAAGACAAGCAAAAACGAGAGAGGATGGATGGATGCATCACAAAACACGTTTTGTTGCTCCAGAGGTTTGCACAGAACATCATTCCATTAATGGTAAAAGGCAGGAATGCCATTACAGAGAAAGGGAGGAGGTTCGAACTCCATTTTCAACCCTAGAGAAGAAAAGAAGGGAGGGCCGAGCAGAAAGAATGAACAACCTCTTTTATATTTTGCCACTCCTTACAATATATAGGAAGAATGAGAGAAGGAAGAAAGAGGAAAGTCAGATCTACTCCAACCACCTCTAGGTCGTATTTTAAATCATCTCATTATGGTAGAAGCGGCGGATCCTGGCAAAACGGCGGGCTGTCTGCTGCATTAAAGCTGGTTGTTGAAGCGTCACTTCTGCTGTATCACGCGTCAGAGCCGTTTCTTGATTTTCTCTCTCCAAACTGCACCAAAACTTGAGATTAACCCTAGAATCATGTAGAGAATTTCATGAGCTTTCCGTTGATATAAAGAACGTGGAAATCCGAGCTCTGGATCAAAAGATATGGTGATCTGAAGATTTAGGGCACGGAGCAGACCAAAACGGATTTTAAAATGTTTTCCCACTCTTCACCGTCTGGACGACACGTGGCACGTGCTGATTGGACGAGCAATTCTCTGTCCTCCGTCTTTCACGGGCTTTCCTTTTGAAATTACTTGTGGGTCCCTTAAACTTGGACACGTGGCGCCATTTCATTGCTTCGGTTCAGCGCTCGATAACTCGCCCTTTGACCTTTTGACTTTTTCTCCCGTGAGGACACGTGGCGCTTCGATTGGTCCTCGGCTCCTTCGGCTCCTTCGGCTCCTTCACGCATTTCGCATCCATTTGTCCTGGATGTCCCATTTGATTTTGGGCCCTTTGTGCTCATTTCGGCGGTTCGGGCATTTCGCGTCCATTTGTCCCAGATGTCCCATTTGATTTTGGACCCTCTGGACTCATTTCGGCCGATTCGGCTGGTTCGCGTCCATTTGTCCCAGATGTCCCAATTACCTTCGGACTGCCTCGACCTTTTTTGCCCGGTTCGGCTAGTTTGCACCTTTTGCCCCGAATGTCCCATTGTGTTTCGGACTAACTTGACCTTTTTCGCCCGATCCGGCCGGTTCGGGTCTTTTTGTTCCAAACGTCCCGAGCAACACTTAGCCAATTTTTCCTCCTCTTTCGGCCGGATCGGCTTTTCGCGCCCGCCGCGTACTTCTGGCCCGATTGTCCCAAATGCAATTTGGGCCGCCTAGAGGCTTTTCGGCCGATCCGCGCCTTTTCGTCCCACTTGTCCCAAATGCTACCTTGAGCAGAACTTAGCCAATTTTCATACTTTTTCCTGGATCAACCTATTTGCCTTTCTACAACCTTTTTTTGCATGTTATCGAAATTTACCACAGGGGTGAAATTTTGATAACAAGATACTTTGTCAAGTGGCGAGCAATATTAAATATAGAAAATGTAAATAGCATGTGTGCATGGAATATAATAGAATCCCTCCCCTATGCAGTGTGTGTGATGCAAATCTCCTAGCCTTGATGCATGACACTATGTGGATGCGACTCTAGATGGAGTGATAATAGTGTTACAACCTATGACCTTTATTATGGTATTATAAATTTATATTTATAGGGATCTCAAGATTAATTTCCTAATTAATCGTGACAAGGATGACTAGGAAAAGATAAAGATAATAAATGGCTAAAAAGGTCCCAAAAAGAAGTGAGAAAGGATTTAGATAGATCGAAGTGCCCAAGGTGGGACGAAGGTTCCACTGAGGCACCCCAGTATAGGTTGGGGCACCCTGATTTTGGGCTAGAATGATAGGGAAGTTGTGAAATGGGTGGATGAGTGCAATAAAATATGCGGGAATGATGAAATAAAATATAAAATAAAGATGACCGAAAGGTGGGATTAATTATTACTTTATTCACTTGATAACCTTCTAAATGTTAGTATTAGGCCAAGGGTGAAATTATGTGTAAAGTGAATAATTTTCTGTCTACACCAAGGTTGAAGGATGTGGGTCCAATATTGATGGCAGAGGTAAAGGTGAGTGAGAATGTGTGGGGGATACCGAGGTGTGAGCCCTAAAAGGTTGGGTCTTCCTTTTAGGTGCCGAAGTAGGTTTTGTGATTAGTGGTGGAGAAGTTGACAAGTCTAGCTTCACCTGGGGTATAACAAACTTTTTATCGGTCAAACCCCTAAGGTGGTAGTAGGTTTTGAGAAGATGGAGGCTTGAGTGGAGGAGGTGTTGATGAAGAAGGGGCTAATACTACCGGTTTAGGCGTAATAGCCTTAGTCGCGTTGAAAATATTTGGATATATGGTCAAGTTATCAGGGGATGATATATTCATTTATGTGGAGACAAGGATTCTAAGGCATCCCCAGAGGGTAGTGTAATCAACGTACTCCAAGAGGTCAAATAAATGAGAGAAGGGTTTTGGAGTAGATGAAGAGGATGACGCCTTGGTGTTAAATCCCATGAAGAGCTCTGAGGTCCGTGAGACAGGGAAGGTCTTATCCTCTAACTCGATGGGTAAGAGTGAGGTAAGAAGAGCAATGGGATCTTTGAAGACCTTCGAGAGAGTGTGACCAATATGAAAAGTAGATAAAATTGGAACCTTTATAGGTTGAGAAGAAGGCAAAGTGGGTGATGTAGACTCCTCTACGAGTAGATAGGATGATAAGGTGTGTTCCTCTATAAGTAATGGAACAAGTAAGGTGGGTTCCTCTATGGGTAAAGGAATAGGTGAGGTGGGCTCCTCTATGGGTAGAGGAGTAGGTAGAGTGGGTTATTATATGGGTAAAGGAACAGGTGAGGTGGGCTCCTCTATGGGTAGAGGAGTTCGTGTAAATATTTCCTCAATAGATGTTATAGGAGGAGACTAGATAGAAGGATCAGACGTTGTATTGAAGACTACATGAACCACATGTACATTGGTTTCTTATTTAGATGTATCTTGAACATGAGTTGAGGAAGGGGCATGGTTAGGAAAAGGTTTTTTGAAAATCTCCGAGTTTGCATTAGTAGGTGCGTTAATGTTGTCAAGGAAGAGATCACCATTGTCTAACATTCCTTCCACAATATTTTTATAGGTTTTGTAACTTGCGTCACTATGTCCTCTTACATGGTGGTAATTACAGAATTCATTTTCTTTATACCAAGATGGTGTGGGGTGAGAAGGATCAAACCACTATGTGGTTTTATGGGAGGAAGATTGATGGCTCTAGCCTTCAACAAATTTTCCAATACGGAAGAATAAGGCTCCCCAATGGGAGTATAATTATTTTGTTCATACCGATATTGAAAATTTTACACCGGCGAGAGATTGGAAGGAGGTTTAGATTGATTGGCTGGATGAGAAGGGCCAGATTTTAGAACTACCATGTTAGTAGATCCTTTTGGCTTGGGATGGTTGTTGGGTGGTTTGGAAGAAGACTCGTTTGATTTGAAGGTGGTGTTTTTGTTATGCAGTTTTAGTTTGTCTTCTTCAAGGTATGCATCTCAAGATTCCTAGCCCAGGTAAAAGCCTTGTCAAATGTATAAAATATTTGAACCTGAAGAGTTGGGGAAATGTGTCTACCACATTCCCTCGTAAAAAACTATATGAGCTCAGGCTATGGGAGAGTGAAGGAAAGTTTATTGATTAGGCTTTGCCATCGTGCGACGAAATCGGTGATAGACACGTCATCATATTGACAAATAGAATATAAATTTGTGATAGAGACCGTTATCCAAAATAAGCCCATTGCTTATTTTTGGCTAACTCTTCCTTCTTCTCCCTTTGTTGATACTTAAATGAATTTTTGGCATGCTTTAGGTACTCAAAAGATTCTAGAAATGATCCCATTAGATAGGATTTTTTCTCACCTTTCCAGAAAGGTAAATTTTTCCTTCTAACTCCTTGTATTTTGCGAGTTATGGCTTGACATATTTTTTGAGGGAAATTTTCCCGGGAAGGCCAACACTAATCGTGACATGCCACGTGGCAGCGTGAGATGGTGGGGTGCGGAGGAGAGTTTGAAATTTTGCTAAGGAAGCTTCGGGGTAAAAAGAAAAAATTTCACCCGCGGGCCCGAAAGGAAAAGGTGATCTAAGGCCCGCAGTGAATCAGATGAGGACACATGTCCATGAGGCCGTTGGGGGTCAGACTGGTGGGAGGAAAGTTTGAAAATTTCTAAAGTTGGGCGAAAAGGAGAAATTTTTCCCGCGGGCCCGCAAAAGAAGAAAATGTTTTAAGGCCCGTGCCGAATAGAAATCCGACACGTGTCCAAGGGGTCATCGGACTGGTGGGGCACATGGATATTTTAGCATTTTTTCCAAAGTGTTGCAAATGGCGCAATTGAAAAATTTGGTCTGCATGGACCCAAAGAGGTAAAATAAAAAAAATTGGAGCGGCCCCATGGACTAATCAAAATCCACCACGTGTCATTGAATCCGGTGGAAGTCGGGGAGGTGGATTGAATTTTGGATTTTCACCAAAATTGCGAAAGGGGCAAAAGGGAAAAAATAGGCCCATAGGTCTGCCAAGGTGGAAAGGGAGGATTTGGAAGTGCATTCCCGGCCGAGGAATTGACACGTGGCATCGGACTGGCGGGGGACGGAGAAATTTTGGAAATTTTTCCAAAATTTTAAAAAGTGTAAAACGATTATTTAAACCCACGGACCAGCCAAAATGTGCCACGTGGCATCGGAGTGGCGGGGGGTAGAGATTTTTGGGAAAATTTTCCCAAATTCAAAAAAGGGAAAAAAATTTGGTTTCACCCGCCAACCCGATTTTCACCACTTTGGTTTTGCCCTAAATCTTCATAGGGCCATAAATTTTGATCTAGGGCTTAGTTTTTGCGTTCTTGGTGTCATTGGAAAGCTGGAAAAATTCTATACATGATGAAGGGTTCACTTTTGTATTTTGATGGATATTTGTTGGAGAAAATTGGAGAAACGTCTCTGGCATGCAAAAAACATAGAAAACAACTCCAACCACCAAAATTAATGAAGTATGGACCTTTGTTTTGCTCTGTAAGGAAATGTACTTCGAAGTATGGGATTTTTGTGGAAACCCATCATTTTGTAGGCCCATTAGATGAATCTTGTCAGTGGTTGAAGTCCAAAATTGATTTTCCCACGTGTTTTACCTTTTCTTCCATTTTTACTCGAGATTAAAAGCTAGATTTGGATCATTTTCAAAGGGTTGGATGTTCTTGCTTCTACAATCTCTTCATTTCTCCTTAGTAGGTTCATTTGATGGATTTTTAGACCTCCCATGGAGATTGTAACACATTTTTTCCTTCTTTTTTATTTTCAATGTATTGTATCAATTTTGGAACTGACAATACATGCTCTGAGATTGATTTTCCAATCCTCTCTTGCATTGGTTTGTTTCCTTCTTATCTTTCTTTGTATTTTGGAAAATTTGTGCATGTTTTGTTACTGCATCCTCATGATCTGTGTCTATTTTTGCAAAGCAAGGAGTTCAACACTCCTTTGGTGTATCACCTTTCCATTTTTTTCTTAGTTTTGTTTCCATTTCCTTATTTCTCTCAACCCTATCTCCTTGGTAGTTTTAGAGTAGGAATTTTGAATCAGAACCTCTGCAGAGATTGCATGCATACACCTAAATAGAGGAGTAAGAACTAGCTTCAATCTGGAGAGTTTTCTCACCTTGCAAGGTCCCACACCTTGGAGAAAACTCAATGTTGTGCATTCACACCAGATGAGTTTGCCTTAGAAAAGCAACATCCATAACTCATTTGGGGGTGTTGTGAATTTTCCTAACAGTTTTGGCATAGCTGGTGGGACCTTAGAGGTATTCCACTTTATTTTTGACAAGTTGGTGTGTTCCTGTTAAGGATTTAGCCTTTGGAGGCATATTCAAAAGCACATCTGGCAACTCCATCTGGTAAATAACTCATTCTCTGAGTTGTAGACCTATTTTCCATTCATTTCCATTCATTCTTCTTTCCATCCCTTTCACTCTTTTCCATTCCATGAAGTTGTGCAATCATGACTTCATTTCCATCATGGAATCCACATTTACAACAACATTATATTCCACCTCCAACATGTTTTACAAATCCTCCAAATCAGCATTTTGATCAAATTCAAAATCAGCATACATACCCATATGAGCAATGCCAAAATTAGTTTGGCTATGGAGCTTTCCAAGAGCAAGAGTATGCATACAATGCAGAAAATCATATGCAAGATGCTGGTATATTGGAGAAAATCCAAAAGATGGAGGTAAACATGGTGCAATCCAAGGCTCAAGCACAAATGAAAGCATTTGGAATTGGTTGTAGAGCACCTTGCCCATGGGTGGGACCTTTTCTAAGGCATTACAGCCCTCAAGAGAAGCTTGACTTCATGATTGCAACACTGTCATTGCTTGCAATGTGGATTGAAGGAATATATGTATATGAGAGGAGTATTCAACAACCTTGTCAATGGGTAAGCACACCATCTCATGCCTTTCCTTTTCCTCTTTCCCAATCTGTTTTATCTCAGCGGTGTCAAGTTTTAAACTCTCCATCTATTGTCCCAAATGTTGAATCCATTTCTCCATTCCCTAGTCTTCCATCCCATCTCAATTCTTCTGTCCTTTTCCCTTCCAAAGATTCATTCCCTTCGAAGAAACAAGAATTTCTACCTCCTCCAACACCACAAAAAATTGCAAAATCAATTGAGTCACAACCCACCCCTCCTCTTGCACTCCCAAATCCATGTTGGGAGGATAAAAATCAGAATGCCAGTCAAGGAAAAAAACAACAAGAAGAAGAGCCAAACAAGGATGAAAAGATCAAAAGTTTGGTAAGCTTGGCTCTCAAATTTGGGATAGCAAAGATCCCCTTGATGGTTCAGCCATTAGAGGAGGCGAAAGTTGAACAAGTGGTGGTTAGGACTGATTTTTTTGCAGTAGAAGAAGTGAAAAAAGAAGGAATAGATTAGCAATTAGTTTGCTCATAATGTAGTGTCCATGTTGGCACTTTATTTGAAGGAAATGCTAATCCAATTCAAGTTGTACAATCAGCCATCGAAAGAAGATCTGAAGAAGATCTTGCATTCCCAACTTGTCCTCTAGAGCAGCAGATTGAAGAGTTTGATTTGAAAAACTTCATGCTAGAGGAAAAGTTTAATCAAGAGCAAGATGGTCTTCAAGTAGAGGAGGAAGAAAAACCAGCTCCAAATCCCATTGAAGAGGAGAAAATGGATGAGATCAAGTCAATTTTTACAATAGCAGAAGAAGGAAGCATTATTGATACATTTTTTCTTTCATTTGAAGGGGATGATTTGATTGATGAAGCCATTATGGAGGTGAACAAAACAGGTCCAAATTGTGAGCAAGAGGCACAAGAAATTTCATGTTTCTCTCCCACTTCATCTCTCCAAAAATCTGATTTTTGGGATGAGTTTGAATTGACAAGTTTCATGTTTGAAAATGAAACTACACATGGTGAAGAAAATGCAGATTTGGAGGCCACCATACAAGAGGGAGAGACTTTGCTGCAGCAAGACATTCAAGAGTTTGATTTTCCATCAGACTTAGAAGAATGTTTGGATGAAGAGCCAGCTGAAATTACAACATTTCCTTCTTCACCATTCATTCTCCAACAACAAGAACTTGCTACCATGGACAAGAGGATTCAAGGACAACAGCCTGCAGTTTGCAACATGCCTCTTGAATCAAAGTTGGAAGAATTTGATCTTCCAAAAGCTACAATGGAGGAACTCCAAAGCCAACAATGTATTGCAGCAGGTAACAATAATGCAAAAGCAACTTCATTAGATGTTGCAATCAATAATGAGGAGCTGCATATTGTAGAAGAGTTCCATGCTACCATGAAGGAAGGAGAACAATAGATGAACTTCATCATTTCTTCCACATCATCCATCCAAGAAGGTCTACAAGAGGACTCCATTTTTGGAGTTGAAAATCAAATCTATGGGCATATCAAAAGGATCAGACCTTGCCCAATAAGGAATTTGGCGTCATTAGAGCTAAAGGAGAAGCCATAAGCAGTCATGCTTGTTTCTAAGCATGAGGATGAGATACAAAGTACCAAGGATCAGTTGTCATACCTCTTCAACCCAAATGCAGAGCAACTGAAAGAGGTATTGGATTTGTTTTCAGTTGACACCTTGTTGATTTGTGTAGAAGACTATCTTCTTGTTGATTTTCCACTCATCTAAGCAGCCATGATCAGCTCCAAATCAATTGCATGGCTGCCCATTTTGAATAAAGGGAGTTATTTTACACTAGTTTTAGGGTTTGTTTAGCCCACTTTTGCTTCCGAGTTAGAGTAGAGTACATAGGTTTACTTTCAACAGAAGAAGTGCTTGTGCACACTCTGCATATCCCACTTGGGGTATGTATGATTTCCATTTTGTACATAGTTTTTGGTGTTGTTGTATTGTTCTTGCATGGTCCATTTCAGGTGGCATCTTGGTGGAAACAACTCCAAGTTAAGTGGGCTTCAAGTGGCTCAGAAGGAATTTTTCAAAGTTCAGATCAGTTTGTAGGCTACTACTCATGACTCCATGCCCAATGGATGCTTCAAAGGCTATTGATCATTCATCTAACAAGCGAGATGACCCCTATGAGTCACCAAATTGTTATCCAAAATAAGCCAGATGCTTATTTTTGGCTAACTCTTCCTTCTTCTCCCTTTTCTGGCACTTAAATGAATTTTTGGCATACTTCAGGTACTCAAAAGATTCTAGAAATGATCCCATCGTATAGGATTTTTCTCACCTTTCCGAAAGGTAAAGTTTTCCTTCTAACTCCTTGTATTTTCATGAGTTATGGCTCGACGTATTTTTGAGGGAAATTTTCCCAGGGAAGGCCCACGGCCAATCAGGACATGCCACATGGTGGCGGAATGGCGGGCATTGAGGAGAGTTTGAAATTTTGCTAAGGAAGCGTCGGGGCAAAAAGAAAAAATTTCCCTTGCGGGCCCGAAAGGAAAAGGTGATCTAAGGCCCGCAGCGAATCAGAGGAGGAGACGTGTCCATGAGGCCATCGGGGGTCAGTTTGGTGGGACAAAAGTTTTAAAATTTCCAAAGTTGGGTGAAAAGGAGAAATTTTGTCCACAGTCCGCAAAAGAAGAAAATGTTTTAAGGCCCGCGCCAAATAGAAATCGACATGTGTCCAAGGGTCATCGGACCGGTGGGGCACGGGAGATTTTGGCATTCTTGCCAAAGTGTTGCAAATGGCACAATTGAAAAATTTGGTCCGCGGACCCATAGAGGAAAAATGGAAAAACTTGGAGCGGCCCCACCTGACTAATCAAAAGCCGCCACGTGTCATTGAAGCCGTTGGAAGTCGAGGAGGTGAATTGAATTTTGGCTTTTCACCAAAATTGTGAAAGGGGAAAAAGGAAAAAATAGGCACACAGGCCCGCCAAGGTGGAAAGGGAGAATTTGGAAGCACATCCCCGCCAACGAATAAGAAAGTGACACGTGGCATTGGGTGGCGGGGGGTGGAGAAATTTTGGAAATTTTTCCAAAATTTAAAAAAGTGTAAAATGGTTATTTAAACCCATGAGACCAGCCAAAATGTGCCACGTGGCATTGAAGTGGCGGGGGTAGAGATTTTGGGAAAATTGTCCCAAATTCAAAAAAAGGGAAAAAAATTTGGTTTCACCCGCCAACCCAATTTTTGCCTGTTTTTCCCTAAATCTTCATAGGGCCATAAATTTTGATCTATGGCTTAGTTTTTGCGTTCTTGGTGTCATTGGAAAGCTGGAAAAATTCTCTACATGATGAAGGGTTCAATTTTGTATTTTGATGGATATTTGTTGGAGAAAATTGGAGAAACGTCCTGGCATGCAAAAAACATAGAAAACAACTCCAACCACCAAAATTAATGAAGTATGGACCTTTGTTTTGCTCTGTAAGGAAATGTACTTCAAAGTATGGGATTTTTGTGGAAACCCATCATTTTTAGGCCCATTGGATGAATCTTGTCGGTGGTTGAAGTCCAAAATTTATTTGCCCACGTTTTTTACCTTTTCTTCCATTTTGCTCGGGATTAAAAGCTAGATTTGGCTCATTTGTAAAGGGTTGGATGTTCTTGCTTCCAAATCTCTTCATTTCTCCTTAGTAGGTTCATTTGAAGGATTTTCAGACCTCCCATGGAGATTGTAACACATTTTTTCCTTCTTTTTTATTTGCAATGTATTGTATCAATTTTGGAACTGACAATACATGCTTTGTGATTGATTTTCCAATCCTCTCTTGCATTGGTTTGTTTCCTTCTGATCTTTCTTTGTATTTTGGAAAATTTGTGCATGTCTTGTTGCTGCATCCTCATGATATGTGTCTATTTTTGCAAAGCAAGGAGTTTAACACTCCTTTGGTGTATCACCTTTCCATTTTTTTGCTTAGTTTTGTTTCCATTTCCTTATTTCTCTCAACCCTATCTCCTTGGTAGTTTTAGAGTAGGAATTTTGAATTAGAACCTCTAGCAAGATTTCATGTATACACCTAGATAGAGGAGTAAGAAGAATCTTCAACTGAGAGTTTTCTCACCTTACAAGGTCCCACACCTTGGAAAAACTCAATGTTATGCATTCACACCGATGAGTTTTCCTTGGAAAAGCAACATCCATAACTCATTTGGGGGTGCTTTGTGAATTTTCCCCAACAAAGACCTTTTTAGAAATTTTTATTGAAAAGTGATTAAGAAAGGTATGTGCCAATTGACTGAAGGAAAATATCGAGTGCTTGTGAAAAGCAATGTATTAGTCTACGGTGGGTCCTGATAGGGACATGGGATAGGTACAAAGGAGCAAGGCACCATCATGGCCTATTAGGTAAAAAACATGTCTAAATGAAGGCAAGTGTTGTTGTGAGTCCTCCTTACTTGTTGAAGAAGTTGAATTTAGGAAGCTTCCATTGCATGGGATATGAATGAATAGGTATAGAAGGATGGATGGGTTCGTTACAAATCTCATCGTATGTTAAGACGTTACGGGACCCAGAAACTAAGGCCTCAAGCGTCTGAATTTTATCCATCATCATTTTAATGAGATCCATTTCAAGGTTTGATTGAGGGATGCCCCGTGAGGTATAAGGGGCTTGATAATATGAATGGGTCATAAAAGGAATACCAACATGTGGTGGTGCCAAGTTGAATTGAGACTTAGGCATGTAGGAAGTAGTGGACAAGGAGGGCATATACCCTGAATATACCATTGAGGTGATGGGTTGTGTTTGAGGTAAGGTGGAAATAGGAGGGGCTTGTGGAAATATCCTCATGGTGACGAGTGGAAGAGTTTGGGGAATAGAGACCACCAAATTCTGAAATGGAGTGGAAGAGGTCGACGCAACCAACGGTTGTGTAGGAATAGGTACATAAGATATTGATGATGATATAATAGGGGTAGTGGATATGGGTACTATAGATGTCGATGGGAGAGAATATGTCAAGGATGTAGAGGTTACGTGAGAAGTAGGTGGTTGTAAAATAGGATTAGGCAATGCTAGAGTAGTTTAGGTGGCCACATTAGCATTCCTCGATATGGCAGAGATGGTAGAAATGGCGGGCATGGAAGTGGGAATTCCATAAAGGGGCTGACCTAATGAGTCACAGGTGGAAGAAGTAGCAAGGTAATGTTGCAAGGCCTTGGTGTTATGATCAAGGAATCTAGTGAATTCCTCATCACCTACAGTACGTTCACAGGAGAATTAGGATCCATTGGAGATGAAATGGAAGATAGCGAAGGGCTAGAAGGAAAAGGTATACAAATTGCGTGGAAAGCAAGAGATCATGCTTGTTGGCCAGTCTAAACTATACATAAGGAAGGAAAAAAGGTACCCTAGGCTCGTTAAAATGATAAAAACTCATAAACAAATTTTTGAAAGAGTTTGGTAGGTGAAAATAGGTTGTTGTTTTTGACAGAAATTCAAAAACACAAAGACCGATACCGGTTAGTGAATCGGTGTGGTTAGATGAAAGGACCGATATCGGTTCTTGGACCGATATTGGTTTCTAAACCGATGCCCGTTATTGTGAAAATGAATAAATTTGATATTGTTGAGTCAGATTTGGTCAAAATAAGCCAAGAAAGAGGTTGTGTATAGAAAACCTAATCTAACACACTCACAAAACTAGAATTAATTGATTGTGATGGCCAAGTGTGAAACAAAAAGAAAAATGATGAAATATGATCTCACACCTCAAATAACAGAAGACAAGAAATAAAATCACAAGTCTAACAAGAAAAAACTAATAAACAAGTTATCCTAGGAACACAATTTTAGTGTTTTGATAGCTTAAGCCTTAAGACTGACTGTGAATATATAGAAACAAATGGATATAAGGTACCTAGAAGACAAATGTGGATGGTTTCATGAAATTTTTGGTGGGGGAGTCCTCAATATACCTTTTGTTACATGGGGTCCGCTAGCATGACAATCCGGCCAAAACATCGATCGAAGCCCATTTTCAATGGGTGTTTAAATCCTTGATAGCTTATTCCTGGGATTTGGGGAATGTTTAAGAGTGTGTTGTTTATTTGAGTGATTTGGAAAAAAGTGTGTGCAAAGTGGACTATGCTTAGTTACCCAATCATCAACCGGTCATGACCTTCATTATATTTAATTTCTAATTAGACTATGTGAGCTAAATGTAAGAATACACAGGATGCAATGCAACACTTTTTAAACCTAAATCGAAATATTGAGATTAGATTAAATCAATACTAAATAGGAATAGAGTATTAATTTCACTAATGCAAGTAAGAAAGAAGAAAGAATGATTCATTTTAATTTACACCAAATGAAATGTGACTTTTAGAGAAAATAGAAGAAAGAATGTTACCAAGGAGATATTTAGTGAAGATTTTAGAAAGGAAACAATCGAAATGCAATCCTAAATGAATATAAGGAACCCAAAAATGATGAGGGTCCCACCGGGCATGCCAAAATGTTTCACCACATAGGAGTACCATATGAAAAAATGATTTTAAAAGGTAAAGGTAAGGTACATGAGGAATACCTGGAGGTTATGAAGAGGTTGTGCACCATTGTTGAAGACCAAGCTAATTGTAGAGAACTCCTTTTCATCTAGGAAGGACTACCTGAGAAACAAATCAAGACCATAAGATAGAATTAAAAGCATCAGTTAGTGGATTGCCTAGCGAAAGATATATTCGAGAAGTGGAGTGCTTCCTTGAAGGATGTCAATCCACTTTTAAATAAAAATTAATGCAGATAAATAACATGAAATAGAAGATCTTACTGTGGTTATATGATTTGGGTACCTCACATAAGTATAATAATCTAAATCTAATCTAAATAATGAATATAAGATTAAATCTAGGAAGGGTAGTTGGTTTTCAAGGTCTGCAGGGGTAATAGAGGATAATATGAAGGTCTGGGAGGAGTTTTGGGAAGTTTGTGGAGGTTTTGGGTAGGAAAATAAGCTTTCTGCATTACGAGGGAAAATGTCGACACACAAACCGATGTCGGTCCAAGGAACCGATGTCGATAATCGGGTTATAGCTAGGATTGGTTGGCTAACCAATCACGGTAGGGGAAATTGGGTGCCAAAGGTGAAAAGGGGTTGGTTTGGGCTCTCTGTGATTGCACAAAGTGTTGGGAAGGCTTAGGCAGGGTGTTGAGATTTAGGTGAAGGCTCGAGATGGGTGAAAGAGATGGTTGAAAAGGAAATGATGTTTAGACCGGAAAGGTGTTGGGTAGAGGGGCTACGAAATGTATTCGGGAAAGGAAGGAGGTGATCGTAAGAAAATAAAAGGTTCAAAACCAAAGCTAATGAAACCAATGACCTAGTTAAGAGAGATGAGCCAAGATCCAGTGCCACGGCAACAAAGGTTAAGTGCTTCTCCATGCAAATGGGTCAAGCCTCATGAAGATGTAGATTGGTTTCTCTCGGTGTTCAGATTGATCATCAAGGTGTCGATTGAATGCCTAGGATTCGAGAGCCCAAAACTCCAATCAAAAGTAGAATCAAAAGGAGAACTTGAGCAAAGAGTTAAAAATTGTTATTTAAAGGAATTGATGGTGGTTCCTTGATCGGCATCGATGAGGAATAATTGGCATCAATTAGGTAGAAATAGTCAAATTTTCTCAAAATATCCTATTTCTTCCCTTTTTGGTGTGGGTCAAGAATGGAATTGGGTTAGGAGTCTTGATTCTCGTTTAAACATGCGAGAAATTGATGGGAGAGGTAGTTGGAAATAAATATTAGGTTTAGAAAGAGTCTCAGTTAGTTAGGGGAAGTGATGACTCAAGGTATTAGGTGTTAAACAGAGTGATGACTTATCCTTGGGTGTTAAATGGCCTTGGAATGGGTCCAAGGTAAGGTGGAGAGGCAAGCTGGTAATTAACCTAATATTGATAGTTAGAGGGTATATGATTGAAAGGGGATTAGAGGGTTGTGACCTAATTTTGGGTGTCTAAAAAGGGAAATAATGATCATGAATGCTTTTGAAGGTTAGTTTTAGAGGTTGGTAGAAGGTGGAGAGTTAGCAAAGAAAGATAACTAAAATCAAGGAGAGAAGGATCAAAATAGATTTAGACAGTTTGTAGGCTTAAGAACAAGAACAAAGCTAAGCCTAGCAAGAACAAGGAAACCAAGAAAATGAGAAAATTGATGAAATGAGGTATATTAATGATGGGAAAGATTTTAAAAATTCCAAATAAGGTGCAATAATATATCTGAGTAGTTGGTAAAGTGCAAAGAAGTATAAAATCAAGAATTTTCCTTAAAACCCTAGACTAGGTCAAGAAACAAGAAAAAAGGAGGGTTTGATGATAAAGAGAGATAGAAGAGGATTTGAGAAAAATCCCAAGGTGGAAAGCTATAGAAAGATAAATAGTATTGGGAGATATGATCATTTTAATTGGTTGATTGTAGGTTGTTCTAAACTTGAAGGTTTACAATGTAGGAGAGATAATTGCCTAGAAAGACAAAATTGCAAAAAGTGGCATAACTTTTCACTAGAGTTGAGTTAGGACTTGAAATTTTAAATTCATCCTAATGAGTATAATGGGCTCTTAAAAAGATAAATATTCAAGTTGGAAAGTTAGTCTTTTGTGAAATTTGTTCGTTTTTAGGGCTATAAGGACTAGTGAGGGTATAAAAGGAAAATGATGAAAGATGAATGTGTGAAACTGATTTGATGGTTTGAGTAAGTGTAAATATGGTTATTAAGCATGTTCGAAATGATTTTTAGTCTTGGTATAGTGATATTTTGATTTTTGGCATATTGAGCCAGTATTTGCAAAGTGAAAACTAAAGAGAAAGGTGAATGTTAAAGATGTTTTCATGACTTCTAAGCAATAATTTTGGGTGAAATGAGCATGTATGCGGGGTGACTACATAATTCTTCCATAAGATATAGTAGAGAGAGGAACCACACATGTTTTAAGGCTTTTTAATAAAAACAAAAATCACACCATTATGAAAAATCCAAGCCCAAGTTTTACTAACTTAAAAATTTAAACCTTGTAAGGAATCCACTTGTTTTCTGTACATAGGGAGAAGCTCCTATTGTTTGCATGCCTTGAGACTTATATTTTTCTAGATATATGTTAGAGGATTGGGGTTTATTATTCCCCAATGTTCTGCCATAGGAGATAGTAGAGGAGTGGAGCCATGGTTACCCCATATTTGAATTTTTGTGAAGAGGAAGGATTTACCCTCTAAAGAACCCATGTTCTTTGATGCCTTCCTTATTTGATAATTTTTTGTGAGAGGAGGAAAGAGTAGTATACAAAGTGTACAGCTTTTACTTGATGCTTTCCACATTTTGGAATCTGATGAGAGAAGAGGAAAGAGTAGTCTACAAATACTTCAATTTTACTTCAACACTTTCCATTAAAATCACAAACCATGCCACTACGCACAAATATAGACCCAATTTGTACCAACTTATTAAATTAGACCTTAGAAGGAACACACATGGTTTCTTTATCAAGGGGGATTTCTAATTATTCAAATACCTTGGAGAATTTTATTTTTTTGCAAATATGTCGGAGGATTGTGGTGATTTGTCCCCAATGTTTTACCATAGGAGATAGTAAAGGAGAAGAACCATGTTTGTGCAATTTTTAATTTTTGTCAAGTGGAAGGATTCAACCTACTTGAAGAACCCATGTTCTTTGACATCTTCTTTATTTGAGAAATTTGTGAGAGAGGAGGAAAGAGTAGTCTATGAAGACTTCATTTTTACTTCAATGCTTTACACATTTGGGAATCTAGTGAGATAAGAGGAAAAAGTAGTCTACCGAGAATTTATTTTTACTTCGACAAATTCCTTTAAAACTAAACACCACGTTGTTGCACAAAGATCTAGGCCCAATTTGTACTAACTTAAAAAATCAAATCTTGAAAGGAATATACATTATCATGCCCTCATAAGGTGTTACTTGGACTCAAATGATCATATGGAGTTTTGAAACATTGAAGAGGATAAGGAGTCTCATGCCCCCAAATCATGTTTTACAACTAAATTTGAATAGTTCTCAGAAAGAAGGAATGAAGTACTCATGCCCCTTGTTACTCTAAATTGTGTCATCTGTATTTGTAACTATGTGAAAATTATGTAAATAGTTGATAGAATCTATAGAAATTTAAAATTATAGATAATATTCCCCATATATGGGAACATCCATCATGGTCAAGACCATACCATGGTCCTGACTATATTATATGGTTTTGACCTTGTTTGAATTTGGACACATTTTAGTATCTATGACCTTTTCTAAGGAGTTGAACCTTGTGAAAATTTATACTTGTATATGGTAACCTATTTGTATATATAGAAATGTCTTGATGAATGTCCTCTCTTTTGAGGCATGTGTCATAAAGTATTTGAGTGCATGACTAAAAATAATAAAAGTTTACCCATGTGTAATAAGTTTGATAATCTACGTAGGATCACATAGAAGACTAGAATGGTGGACGTTATTGAGAAATTGTACCTACAAAAGGGTTTGAGCATTATGGAGACCATGACGTGGAGAAAAAACAACATGAAACAAGGAATAAGTAAGAATACATGTGTAAAGCAAATAATAACAACAAAGAAAAATAAAAATCATGTCCTAATCCATAGTAAAACAAGTACATAAACAACATAGTTAACATATTAGAAGTCATAGTAGAGACAACAAAGTAGAAATCAAGCATGCGATAAGCCATAGTAAAAAAATAGTGTAATCATCAACGTATAAGCCAAGTGTCTCATAAACTATCAATATTAGAGCAATAAAAACAACAATATATAGTTAAGTAAGCAATAACATGTAGAAGCATATTCATATGTGATCATGGAGCTGTAAACATTGGATACCCATGGTGTCACAAGATAATCACAATAAAAGGCACAATGTTCCATGGTCAAAGGAAAAAGTGTATATGTGCAAAATAGGCATGGAGACACAAACATGAGACACCCACGGTGTCACAATACAAGTAAGGCCCTTGGGTCATATAATAAATAAATTATCCATAACATCGTAATTAGATAAGACAATCAAGTGAAAACATGCAATAAGAAATCAAGTACTTTTGCATAAGAAATCAATGAAAACAATATAAAAATCCAATATAGACAACAATAATAGAAAAAATAGAGATAGAAAGATAAGTTAACATTACAAAAACACATGTACTAGTCTTGTTAACACAATAGCAATAAATACTATGTATGTAATCAAGCATGATGAGGAAGGTGTAAAGTAATATATAATAAAATAAAATCATATGTATAGTGTGGGGGATCCACCCTAAGAGTAATGTGAGGAACCGGATGGAATATGATCATCATGTATCAACATGTATGTGTTATGCATCAAGATCAATATACCTCATGAATGCATGTGTGTTTAAAGTGTAGATATAGTATCTATTAAACCATCATGAAAAACAACATGTATAAAACAATAAGCCAACTAATAAAGAGCATAAACATGTATTGGGTTTGTATTTTTACACATATGTGAATGTTTTTGTATTATGTGATTATTTGAATTTTTTTATAGTGTTTTAAAAATATATGTGTATAGGAAAGGGATAACACAAGAGCTATCCAATAAGGGCCTCTTGGAGAGGCATATCACATGCACATGTGAAGGGGCATAAGCCCCACAAGTGTCGAAGAGGCAAAGAAACTCTCATGTATGATCTATGTAGAAGCCATAGTATGTGTCGTAGAAGATCCATGGTAGGAATATTCATCGAGGTAATATATGTAAAAGATGATCGAGTTGAAGATCTAGGAGACTATGTCTAGAGATAAGTAGTATGTGCTCTAGATTATCGGCTAGAGACTTATGCATAGAAGTATGACAAGGCATAAGATGAGAAATGAGAAATAAAATTCTTGATGTACTAGTACTAAGAGTAGTGGTTGTATGTATTGGGACAAGTTGTGGAGATTTGAATAGAATTTCCGTCCTTATATCCACTTGATTATCATGAATGAGCTTAACACATGAATATTATATGGAAGGCATATCAAATATCACAACATACTTGTGAATATATGAATCTACATTGGCTCGAGGGATTTTGGTATGCATCTACTATATGAGTACATTTTTTAAAATTTTGGTTTTGTTTTGTTTCTAAATTGTAATATTTTGGGGGTTTGTAAAGGAGGTTATTATTTTAAAATTTGCACAACATATTATAGAAACTTACATCTTAATATTTAATGCTTGAGTTAGGATATGGTCAATGGAAATATTTTCTGATTGAAATTTTTTATTAAAAAGTAACATGAAATACACAATAAAATAACATTTGCATTTAATTTTTTGAATAGGGAGATTTTGGGGTGGCTAATTTCTTATGGGAAATCCAATGAATGAGCTTAAACAAAAGTAGAATATTGGTGCAATAACTTAAGCCTTAAATAATGTTTTAATTGAGCATATATATTTGTATACAATTTTAGTGGTTTTCTTTCTTTTCTAAGTTGATGAGGCTAAGGAATAACCTTCAAGATTCTTAACATGCAAAAATTTGAACACAACATCCAAAAGTAAAACCCAAAGACAGAGAACCTAATTTTTCACCAAATCGAGGTGTGGAAGACCAGCTTCTAAAAAAATTAAGTGTCTTTGGTCACACTTATTATAAATAAATTTTTTTCCTAAAATGGAAAAAACCTCCAAAGAAGCAAACTTAGAAAATCACTAAAATGGAAAACTAGGGAATTCAACTCAAAAAAGAAAAAAGGAACAAAGGAAAAGGAAAAATGAAACATTCTAAAAATAGAAAGTATTTGAAAATGGTCATGAAACACCATGATAATTTTACAAACATGAGGAGGATTTCACAAAATTTATTCCGAGCCACAAAGGCAACCTTTCCCAAAATAGGAGCCCATGGATCCCAAAGTGGGCTAAAAATATAAAGTTCCAATTTTAAGTGTTAAAAGTTGCATTATATGCTATGTTTTCAGTTATCTCGATAATTTTTTTCATCTTCATATGGTTTCAATATGGTTTCATTTCTCAATAAAGTCACTTAATCCTTCACATAGGTCTTAAGGCATCAAATTTTTGTTCGAGAGTAAGGTAGAACACCGCAGGATGCAACAGTAAAACCCAAGCACATTGTGTAGTCGATAAGTATAGAAAAAGGGTCAAAATATCCAAATTACATCATTTTTAAACCTTAATTCAAGTCAAAACATCTTCTCTCCCCAGAGAACAATTTGAGTGAGCTCGGTGACTTAATCGAGTCGGTGAGCTAGGAGATATGGTTGGGTGAGTCAAGGAGAGTTGGTTGGATTAAGCTTCTCAAGACAAGAAGGGGTGATTAATAACAACCTCTTTCTATACACAAAAATCTAATTATGTATTATCAAAGGTTAAATATTCCCACGGTGATCAAGAATTGACCCCATGAAAAAATTTTGCAAGTACTTGATGACCGATATTGTGAGAACTCCCAAAGATTAGTTTCCATGGATTCAAGAAATGCTCGAAAGTGGGGCAAGAACAATGCAACTTGTTTCCATTCCTGGTCTCATAGAAATATCTAGAATTTTTAATTCCAAAAGAATAAAAAAGGCTCAGACAACTTCTCGCTTCTTCAAAGTGGCACCTCAGGTAACCTATATGTTGAAATTGTTATGCTTAATACTAGTAAGCTTATGGAGGAAATGTGTCCATCATACTATGTGTTGACCCATATCTCATCGGGCCAAGCCTCACAGAGAGGTGATTTCTATCTATTCAAGGAATCATCCTCCTGTATCCTCTCTCTAATGAGTATAAGAAAATAATTTTGAAATTGAAGAAACAGTAAAAAATATTAATTCCTACATTCGACACTTCTCCAAACTGAATCAACTTTTGTTCTTTTTATTGAAGATATTCCTCCAATCAAAAGTGTTTATCCTAAAGTAGTTAATAAATCACATGGATACATGATGTGGGGGAAGGCTAATGATAATTGGATTGATAAAATAATTGAGAAAGGTAAGGCATTGCATTAAGACATCATTTCTCTCATCAAGTATGCTCTTGCAACATTGTCTGAAGTAAAAAGGAAAAGGAGGAGTTTGCAAAAGAGGTTATTCATTTGGATGAGGCACTCCCACTAGTGTCTAAAATGATTTCCTTCAACTCTCACTCCCTCGTGAATAAGAAAGTATTTGCATCAATTGCCGAAGACTTGTCTCAAGTTTGGATCCACATCATAGATGTGAGATATGGGATACTCAAGAATGCCATATCTGAATTGGAATCTCGTAGATAACAAGTTTCTAAAATCTTGAATAAGGTCTACCATTGTGTTCAAATATTTGAGTTCCCTCCGCTCACTAAGGACTCATCATCAAAATAACTCATCATTACATTCTAGGAGATGGTCAAGAAAGAGGTAGGTGACTCTCTTTCCTTCAATAAAGACAATTTAGAGTCCTTAGCCGGTATCAAAAGTTTCATTATCATAATTTTAATGGATCACAAAGAATTCATTAATCAATGTAAGAGGATCTATGATGTCCCCAAGACATGGACCAAGGTTTTGGGTTATGTTTGCATTCTAGAGGAAGACAAGTTGACGGCTACGATAGCTCAATTCAACAAAGAATTCAAGGAGTAGGAACCCGCTCCAAAGACCCATCATCGTGAGGCATGATTCAATAAGGTTCATCATCGCATGGAGCTTCTTCATCAAATATGACAACCTCTCCTCTTATTCTCTCTTTCTCCCTCTTCCTTCTCTCCCATTTCTAATTCTTTGTTGGGCGTAATCATTGTATTTTGTCTCATTCACTTAAGTGAATTATAAAATTCCCTTTAATTTATAAAAAGGGAACTTATTTCTCACTTCCTAGGAAGGTGAAAAGTCACAAGTTGAATGAGACTATGAAGATTCATGTGGGGGTAGGTGAAGATTCAATTCACATTGCTATAAATTGGGATGTCTTCTCCATTCTAAAGGATCTAGAAATTTTTGTTCTAAATAGAAATAGTGGATTGTGATATTTTGTTGAGCTTTGTAACACTAATGCACATAAAATAAAAGCTACATTTCCTCCATTTTCCTTTTCTTGTATTCCTCTATTCCTCCCTCTTATGCAATTTGTAAGCATAGTGATCCCAAAAGAGCTTTGTATCTTTGATAGATTAATCTCGAACTTTATGCCTAAGGTTTTCTCCATCTCACTAGATAGCTTCATTGTTTCTTTCCTCTATATTGAATGTTGAACTACTCCGGTTACTGGGTGTGAAATCTGCAATTGGCCTACTCATAACCATAACCTTCCTTTCCTGATTTCTCTCCTTTCCCCTCATCACTATGATTTCCTCCCTTGTACCTCGTATAAGCACTTTTCCATAGGTTTAGTGGAGTGCCCATGTGTGATCCCCGACCTATTTGGCCAACCTAAAACATTTTTATTAGGATTATATTAGTTACATCTAATAATGGGAATTTCACTATTCAATGCAAAGGGGCATAGCCCCATGAATGTTGGTGGAGACACCTCATTTTCCCAACTGACAAATTTTCTCACCAACAGGATTGTAACCCTATGAGAAGAACTAGAGTGGTGAGATGAAGTGTGTGCAACAAAAGGAATATTTAGAGACATAAGAGGACTAGAGTGACTAGGAATAGTGTGCAAGAGGATACACCTAGGGAAGAACTTAGAAATGCTAGGGCCATGAGAGGCATTATGAAAAACCAAATATCTATCTTTGGAAGTACTAAGAGGAGGAACTGCAGAAGGAGAACTAGGCATGCTAGAGTGTCAACCTTAAAGGGAGTACCTATAATGGTGAAAACATGTTGATTTTGGATGAATTTAACACATTAATGAATAATCAAGGGAATGACCAAGATTATGTAGCCAAGGGATACCTAATTGTAAGACTCTTAACCGGGAGTAGAAGAAACCAAGAATGAAACCAATGTAGTAATAGGACCAATAGTGATGGATAGAGTTATGTGGTGATAATGCTCGTATTAGTATCAAGTGCAGAATTGTGCATAGGAATTCCCAAACATTGAATCAATGTGAGAGAAAAAATAGTATTCTTGTTGAGTGGATTGACCAAAATACCCCATATGGGTATGTGATTAATAGAAATAGGAATGGACGTGGTATCTAAAATAAGCTAAATATCAATATCAAATTTATCAAAAGTGATTATCGAGCAAAAGATAGTGTATATTAACTATAAAAATCATTACATCTGAGGGGTGATCATAAGAGGGCAATGGAGGCACCACATAATAAAAATTATGTACATCCAAAGAAGATATTGTTGTGTCATGCTTAGGAAGTGGATCATTGAATATTTTTAGCTTAGAGTTATCATTGATTAGCTTTGAAGATTCATTAGGCTCATCCCATTCAATAACTTTACAATCGATAATATCTTGAATAACGTGATGAATCTTTAAGTAACTATTTTTAGAGTTCCCAAAAACCGATGATAATCACAATAGGCATTGGATTTGAAATTCTTTCCTCAAGGTATACTCATATCAACCTCAAATAGTGGAGGGAGAGATATGATATTGCAATCAAGAAATTGTTTCAATACCATGTGAAGAGGACTTGAAAGATGAGTAAATTAGTGGCACATGGGCTGTGATCAAGGTTATAAAATGACATTAATGATTCCTTAGATGCAGATTTGACATCATTGGGCTTGCCTTTGAATGTGGGTTTCCTTGAAAATTTTATAGTAGATGTGAGAGGAGAGCTAACAATGTACTTGAGTTTATTCATATGTAACAATTTAGCTTTGTCTTGTTTCAATTTTTGGCATAGATGGTCAAAAGATAAAAGCTTTTCAAACATGAAAAACTCTTGTAAAGGAACTAGAAAGCTTTGTATGAATATGTCTTGTAATTCATTATCAACTAATATATTATTCATTTTCATGAGCAGGGTCCTATAATGCAATAGATAGGCATTAAGAGGTTCATTAGACCCTTTTCGTATTTGAGCCAACTGTGCATAAGAAAAAATTTCCTCAATATTGATAGAGAACCGTGCTAAAAATGAATTTTTAAATCAGTTAATGTGTGTACATAATGGGTGGGGAAAGCGTAAAACCACTTGAATGTGAAGTCCATAAGAATCTGGGTAAAAACATAGTAAGAAAGATGTCATTTGAAGCATAATCAAAGAAAGTAACATGGAATGCGTGAAGGTACTTAGAAGTATACCTTTTACCATCATACATAGGAAATTTAGGAGTAACAAAACCAATAGGTAACAAATAAGAAACCACTTTGGGTGCGAGTGTATTGTGAAGAAATTGTGTAGATTCCATAAAATTAGAGGAAACAAATGCACCTTGTTGTAATTGTAAGATTTGTGCTTGTAAATTATGAACAAGGGATTCAAGATCTTGTATGCTAGAAGAAGATACATGTGAACCATGAGGAGTAGATGTGGGATGTGTAGTAACAATTTTGGTCGTAGGGATAGACATAGAGACATTTGGGGTTAATAGACGGGTGACCCCAAAGGGTTAGGCACCACGATGTTGGTAAAGTGGAAGAGAGTTGGGGATATTAAAAAAGGAACTCTTCACTACTCTTATGATCAAGGGCCAAATAAGAAATAATAAGGACTTTAATGATAGGCACAATGTGGTGAGGGTTATGACAAAATTGTTCATGAACATTAGACACAAGTTAAACTTGGTCAGTTCCACAATGTTATTATCATGGGAACAATCATGAAAATGCTCACTCAGAATTTCAAGATCATGTAGTGGGACATCATTAGTTTGGTCGAGAATGGAAGCATTGATAGCAATATGCATTGGAGATGATGTCATGGAAGTACAAAACTTGTGAATACAAGGATGAATCTCAAGATGTTCAATGAGTTGATTGGAAATCCGTACACTATGTTGGAAGGGTGTTGCATGACTATTTTGACTAAGTACATGCCGTGCATGAGGATCAATGGTGCATGCGAGGAAAGCATGAAGGAGTGCACACATAGTAGAATGGATAGCATGCAAAGGCTCAGTCCTAAGCAATAAACCTCTAGGACTTAGCCAATTTTGTGGACCGTGGGATAAAAATAGAAAAGAACAAGTTAGAGTTCCGATCAAGCAATGGTTTAGATCCGAGAGAAAGAGAGGAGACTTGATGACCAAGGAATGTCTATTTTTGAGGTAAAGCACATGCAGAGTGAAGATGAAAGGTCATGCATGGATCGATCTAATAATAGGATTAAAGCATAGTTTATTTATATGATTAATCTATTATTAGGATTGATATAAAAGCATGCAGGCTTTTGATTGTTCTTGCATATACGCATGGCTATTTTGATCATGTAGCCTATTTTGAAGAATGCATAAGTGGTGAAGGGAAAGTCCCCACCATAATATATATTTGCTATATGTCATTATTTTTAGTAGCGCGTAGATGAGGAATCATTGATGTTATGCTTCAATGATGTACTTGCGTGCATGACTCTATATCCACTGGTATTGATTATTATAAGATCAATTTTTTTAATGTAAGAATCTAGATGAATGGATCATTATGGTTGGATTATGGTCATTGATGTATTTGAATATGGTGATTACATGGTGTAGCTGATCTTAATAGTTATCTTATCTGTATGTTTCCTTATTACATGTGTTTCTAATTGAACATATAGAAGGAGTTATTATAATTGAATGAACACTTGGTTATATATCATCATGTACCTACATGCTAACATCTTGACAAACATCACAAAGGAGGGACCTAGTAGCTTCAAGCCCTTTGAGTGAGCATTCAGATTTGTGCAGATCAATCAAAGCCAACATGTATAAAGGTTAATTGGAAATAAGAATACATTTTGGTTGCATTTCGGGACCTCTGCTCAACTTGTTTGTCGGGATGTTTCTTACATATGGCATATCAATTGACTCTAGAGAGCATTGAAAGATGGGTAGAGAACTCTGTCAGGATCATTTTGCGTAGAGATATAACATTAGACCTGGTTTCAATGCATGTCATTGGGTGGAATATTGTCTTTATAATGAGATCTATGAGATGTTCTTCATCTTATTTCATGTTCAATTTTGTGAGTGGCTAACAACATATGCATTAGGAATGTGTTGGGGATATAGACAGATAATTCGATGTAAAAGGATTATCAAACTATTGTTAATGTTGATGTGGAGTGCACTAGAGCTATAGATCATTGGTGGGTTGGAGTGTTGCATAATTACACATTGGAGTACGCTATTTATACTTATTTGTGTCCAAAGGAAGTTGAATTCAGATTGTTACGCAATCCCGCAGGATCGTACTTACACGTTATACCATTATCAATCAAAATTTTGATAGTAGAACTGAATTTAGAGTGCCTTCCCATGACTAGCTAAAATCCCACCATGCACAAGGGTAGGAGAAGGTGTGGAGAAATATGGCAGGCCCGACGGAAGAAAAGCGAGAGAGAGGAAAGATGGATCAAGTTTAATAAAGCGTGAGAGAGGGAAATGGCAAACAAATGAGAGATTCAGGAGGAACTAGAGTTGAGGAGGATGATGGATCACAAATGTTTTGAAGATCTCGTGGAAGATGAGGAGTCGCATCATCAGAAACCCCAACTTTAGGAAATCACAGTAGAGAATCCCCTTTGGCTTCGGATGAGAGTGTGTCAAAGGAGAGAATGAGGACCACAATCACGCATCTAAACCCACCTATCCACCTAGCCCTTATGCATGGTGTTCTAGATCCAGAGGTATTCATTGAGAATCAGGCTAATGTAGGTAAACAAGCAAAGAAAAGTAGATATCACTTTGTGTTGAATTCAGGAGATAAATTTAGTAGTGTTTCCATGACAACATAGATCGGCACTATTGTTTGGGATTTTAATTGCCGTGGTTGTTTTCGTGCACGTCATCAAGATAGAATGTTGGCTTGCAAATCGTTGGAAGTACCATAGTAGCATTTGCGACCAAACTAACCATTGGTGTCTAGTCTAGTACCACCACTGGGATACAAAGGAGTACGTAAATTGTCTGCTGACCCTCCGTAGGAGGATCAAGAGGATCGAGCGGATCGGATGGGTCGAAGGAGAAATATCAATGGAGGTTTTGATTCTAGATCTGATGGGCAAGGCCCACATCCCCATAAACCCACATCAACCTCAACAACCAGTATAGTTGACACCTCAGGTTTACTATGAGATGTCTCTCTATTTACCAGAGTATAGAGGGATTGAAGATGCACAGAGCATGTGCATAAGTGCAAACTACTATGGCCCACTAAGGGAATCATAGCCTCGATATAGAAGGCTATTCAGCTTTTCTACTACGCTACAAGGGCACACACATAGATGGTATAATAATTATGACCCACATCATAATGTGGTAGATTATAATGCTTTGTGCACTATGTTTCTGGCAGAGTTTCACATTCCAAAATTTGAGTAGTAGAGCATCAATGCGCTCAAGGATATCAAGTAGGGTTTAGCTAAAAGTGTGTGTGAGTATGATGCATGTTTTAAGACTTTGTTTTCTAAGTTGGCATATGAAATTCATCCTAGTCAGCATGTGTAATGGTTCATTAGAGTATTGATGAATCCATTCGATGGGGCACTCTCTCATAAGACATGTGAATCCATGCGAAGCTTTGGAAGTAGATTTGCACGCTAAAGCGGTTGGAATTGTTGATACTAGAATAAGCTCATTTGTAGAGGCACATATTGTAGCCATGGAAAAATAGTTGGAGAAGATTTTTTTCAACTCATCACATGAGATTCACAGTGGAATATGGTGCATAGATTGTGAAGTAGAGGAACATACTAAGGATAATTACCCATGCAAGTCAGTCGCACGTTATTACTAGATTGTGAAGTTTGTCACATAAACCATGATGTTTGGGATTTCCTTCTATTGCATCTCATGATCTAGAAGAAGGTGTCCCTATACTATAATATTTTCAAGTCCCATACTCATGACACCACTAACTACAGATTGATTTATCACATCCATGAAGCCATTGAAATAGGAGTGTGCCAAACTAGTGTGGCGAGTGGATCTAAGGAGCAAGAAGGACAACATAATGAAGGCCACAACCATGGAGATAATAGGAATGGAGGCTTTCGGGTAGGATATCGTGGCCGAGGTCATGGTGGTGGTAGAGGCAGGTTTTTTCAAGGAACTTGTTACACTTGTGGGTCACCTAATCATTACCAATGAGATTTCCCTTAGAATGTAGCATGTTCATGGTGTGGGAAGCCACATAAGTTGGAGGATTTCCTAGATTTATATGAACACATGAGTAAAAATAAGAAGAAAGATAAGGGTGTTGGGATGATCAAGGTGCAACATGTGAATGTTGATCAATAGATGCCTAAGAAGACTGATCCAAAGTTACAACCCATGCTAGTTACGATGCATGCCGAGGTAGCATGTGCATGTGAGCCTCGAAGGCTAAGCCGTTAATAATGAGGGAGGAAGTGATAAATGCCAAGTATCTAGATGTGGTACATCGAACAAAGTTTATCAAGAGACTATGGGAGTTATTAGAGATCTATAGGGTGAAATATAGTGCTTAAAGGAACATGCGCACATAAGAGAGCATGCAAAGAATGTTGATCTCCCGCAGAAGGACATAGATAATATGAAGGAGGTGTGTAAAATGTTACACCAAGAGAAAATCATCCCTTTGCTAGGGGAATGGATTCAAGAAAAGGTACCATGCGCTGGAGAAGAATGCAAGAGATAAATACTTCATGTAAATTTACCACCCCAGAACCATGAATTTGACAAGGAGATTAAAATTGATACGGTCATTAATAGGTGGTTATTATGTAGTATTCTAATTGACACGGAGAGGAGGTGAATGTGTTAACTCGGATGCTTGATTCGAAGGATAGCCAAACATTGCATCCATCTAAAAATGTTATATAAATGGAAAACAAAACTAGGGCTATGCATATTGGCATACTAAAGGATGCATCTAATATCATTTAGGGAGCTAAGTTTACTAGAGAATTTGAGGTGTTGGAGCTTTCCGGCGAAAAATTTTGAGCATTACATGGACGACCCCGTTGATATGCGCTTTAACAAGAGGTACATCAGTTTTGAGAACAAGGATGAGTGAGTGATTATGCCTCTATTTAAAATGAAGGAAGAGCCTTATGTTGAGCCTTTGAGTGAAGACAAATTTAATAGAATCTATGCTAAGATGGTGTGCGATCTAGAGAGTTTAGAACCATCTAAAGAAGGTGTTCTTTAGTGGGAGGATGCACGGTCGGTAAGTAACATTATTAGTTTTGCTTGTGATAACTGGTCTCATGAAACATATGAAATGGTTGGGTGTGAAGTCAAGGGGTGAGTCATAAGGATGATCAGGCCATGCATGGCGAGGAATTTATGCACAACTTAAGTACCAAGATATACTTGGTGAAGGAAAGCATGATACATTCTTGTGCGCTATGGACACTTAGTGGATGAATGAAGGAGATAGAAGAAACATGCGGGTCAATACCTTGTGTGGGACAATAGCATGCTGGTCCTCACCACCTAAAACCTTACACACCTAATGATTTATTAATTACCTTATAATTAATAAATCCACATCTCCAAACCCGCCACCTCATCTCGCCACCTCACCATGACCTAGCCCTAACCCTAAACCAACCTAATTAAGACCTATGACTTGGTCCACCCACACCCATGACTCATCACCCTCACCCGCACCAAAACGAAGCCTAATAATGACTTGACCAAGCCCACAACCGATCCCTCGAGAAAAGGAGGGAAAGATGGCTATTTTACTAAAAATAGCCACTTTGACCTAACCGACATCGGTTCTACTCGACCGCCGCTGGTTACGTAACCGCCATCGGTTCCCTGTTAATGACCTCCCCCAACCAAAAAGAAAGGATCCGGAATTCATTTTGGCAGAGAAAGAGAAGTGAAACAAAAGCAGAAGAGGTTAGCAGAGAAGAGCATCGAGCCGAAGACTGCAACTGAGCAACTGGATCACTGTCACCCTCATTCAAGCATTGAAAAGACTAAGGATAGCTTCATCAGCTCACTTTCCAATACCGGATCATCCCAACTAAGCCTTACTATCGCCACCACATTCCTTGACTTGTATCTTCATCAGAACCAAGTAAGTATTATCTTGTAGTTCTTTGTTATCATTTTGCTTTAATTCATATTAAATGGGAACTCACCACCTTCAAAGGAAGTCTAATATTTCCCGGCCTAAGGCAGCTCCTCACCTATTTTCTAACTAAGATCTGGTGGTCTTGTATTCTTACTTACAGTAGTCCTTCCTGCATAAAAAGGAGTTCTTCACAATCGATCTGATCTCTCTACGGTACGCGCACACCTTCCCAACATTCAACAGGTATTCCTCCTAGCCCTAACCCTTATCTGTTTCTCAAGAGAATGAAAGGATAGAAGCAACTCTATTCCGGAAATAAATTTTGTGTGAAACATTTTGGCACGCTGGTGGGACCCATTTCGGTTTCTTTCTTTCTTGCTTGCTTTCATATAGGGAGCATACTTGTTGTTTCTTTCTTCTAAATATTCACAAAATATTTTGTCATTTTGGTAAAAGAATTTGTCTTTCTTTAGCATCTTTGCATTAGTGAAAGTCATCTTCTTTGCTTCATCGAATATCATTTTCGATTTGGGTTTAAAACACGTGCATCACATTCTTGCTTGTTGTTTTTAATTCTAGTGAACGTAGATTAAGTAATAGGTCATACACGTGGGGGTGATATCCATGGTATTGACGAGAAATTAATCTTACTCTCACTGCACAACACATACCAAATCACATCATAATCAACACAACAGCTCAAACATCCCCCCTTCCCGCGGTATTCCTCCGCCCGATTGAGGTAGCCTTATGAGCCAAAACAAACTTGACATCTCCCTTAGGTCTCTTGTTTAGGATTGACATCATCTGGCATCTAAGGCATAAGCCCAAAGTGATTAAAACTAATCCTAGGGTTAGTCTATTGATTTTCTTGTGCATCTTGCTTGTTTTTAGTTCTGTTTCTCTGTCATACACTATTTCAGTGATCACTTCAAGACAGTTTGGTAGGTATATTAAGCATTGTTATCCCCAAACCAACAGCTTCTTACATCCTCTCTTTTCTTTCACAGTGACCGACACCGGTCCCATACTACCGACATCGGTTAACTGACCGACGCTGGTTACATTTTGACCGACATCGGTCGGTATCTCGACCGATATATCCATATCGTGTTTAATAGCTTCGACACACCAAAGAACCTATCAATTCCAACATTTTGTTGTTGTTTTCATTCCGATTGATTAAATCCCTGCTGTGTCCTCTTTTCCATGGTTGTTATCACCCGAAAACAAGCAGCAGCCATGGTTTCACATGCCTGCTCCATGCCCTTTCTTCCCGAGTCACCCCTTCACATCCTATGGGAAATCCTACTGATACCAAAGAATTTTCCCAAGATCCCTGTAGGAGATAAGGAATTTGCCAAATTTTTGGATGCTAATCCTAGCGCCGTACAATATTATTTGTCTCATACCCCTGACCGTGCACCCGACGGTCAGCTCCTCGTTGGTATGCCTATTAGTATCGCCGCTCACTTAGCCCCTTCCCCACCTAATAACTCCGCTTCACCATCTTCATCCTTAGCCCCGTCTCCTAGCTCAGTAGCTTCGGTGGTTCATACTGCACCAATTGGTTTTCCTCTAGTTAATCTGGGACCCCACATATCACTACCATCCACTGCCCCTACCTCATCTCTCTCACAGGTTGCCTCTTTCATCACTTGCTCTCTCCACCTATACACACGAGCTTTCCCTCACAAGTTCCGCCCACCTTTTCATTTCCACAAATTCATCCAAAGCCTCAACCTCTTATATAGACACCCTTATTCGGCTGCCCCAACACATTCATCACCATTATCTTATCAACATTCAATCCCACCATTGTCTAGTAGCGGCTCTTGACCAATCCTCCTCTCATTACAACGACAAACACCATCATCTAACCCAACCAATGATTTAATCAAACATGATGATGGACAAGATGCAAAATCTTGAGGCTTCTCGCAGAAGTCGTAACACCCTCGACATACGAGCAAGTTTGTCGAGCCTATTCATCCTTCTCGTCCCCTTCATACATATCCTCCTCAATGGGAATTACCAAAATTTACTCGCTTTAATAGTAAGGAGGACCTCAACAACACTTCATGATCGCTTCAGATGCCTGCATCTCGATTGCTCATGACGATGCCTTACTACTCCATACCTTTCCCATGTCCTTATCAGACTCGCTTGAGTGGTACAAAGTTGCTTTAACCCAAAGATTCAATCTTCTCCTTTAACCAGCTAGCCCAATCTTTCTTGATCACTTCTCCATCAATATTGCCAAGAAAGTATCCATTACCAATTCTATGCCATCCGACAATTTGAAGACGAGTCTATCGCAGATTTCATTGGACGATGGCGGGGCCTCATCAACCAACTTACTTACGCCTTACCTCAGCCGAGCTCATCAAACTCTTTACGCGGGCCTGTGCTAAACACATTTCTCCCACCCTCCAAATTCAAACTTTCCACACCTTTGATGAGGCCTTTACTATGGCTCAGAAACTAGAGATTCGAGCCTTAGAGGAAGAGAAATTGAGGTTACGCAACAAAAGCTCAAATTTCCGACCCAAGACTCTACCACCAAACCCAACACCACCAATTCTCACACATCGGCTGCTTCAAAATCAAAGGGTGCCATACACGCTGTGATGGTCAAATCTCAAGCACTGTCTAATACCCAGCCAAAAGCCACCTATAAGTATAAAGCCGAGCCCATCAACTATACTCCCTTGGGAGAAACTTATGGTGTGATCTTAGACAAATTGCTTAAAGCAGGAGCTATCACCTTGCCTCCTATTAAACCTCACTCCGGGTTTGATTCCACCCGCGCTATTCCTTCTTGGTATAAAGAAAATGACTTCTGTAACTTCCATCGCGTGAAGGGACACAGTCACGAAAACTGCAAGATGTTGAAAAACATAGTGCAGGAAATGGTTGATGCAGGGGATATAACTCTCGATAATCCTAATGCCCCCGCTAATCGAAATTTAAAAATCTTCAACAAACCATTTCCAAACCATGCATCTAACAGTAACACAAATCAAGACACCTCAGCCGAGGAGAAGAGTGTGCATGAGATCCATGCGATTTTCAACTCCCAACCCAGGGCTTCCATTGAGGAAATTCTGAATCAAGCTTCTTCACCAACGCAGGGATTTTCGCCCCCTTCTCCTTCATCAGGACAAGAGGATAGTCCCGCTATTCCTTTACCTATAAAGGAATTAACCGCCCAGAGTTCTCTTCTCACAAATGAACCTTCTTACACCACATCCCTGCAAGATTGTGAGCGGATGTTATCTAACTTATCTATTTCCCAAACATCTCCTTCCACCACTCTTGCTGCAACAGAAGAAGGCTTGCCACTTTTTCTGTCACCCTTAGAGGAGAAACCCCTTGAGCCTACATCACCAAACTCCTCAATCATAACGGATCCCCTCGAACATGCCCTCCTACCTATTAGTTCTTCATCACCTAAATCTTTCCAGCTGACCGGTTGACCTCTTAGTACCCATTGATACAACACCTCATTTACCCCCTGTATCACACCCACAATGGACCGGAATCACAACCCATCTCTCTTCCATACCAAAGTTCCTATTCACACGTGAAGAGTGTCATCCTCGAAGATAGACGAGCCTTATGGGAGCGCTTTGAGTACACCCCCGCTCTACTCAAATGCAGATGACTAATCCAGACACCTCTACCATATACCCGAGGTGTTTACAAAAGCTCAAAATGCCTATGTCCTCACCTTCACCCCCCTCATCTCTATCAAATCCCTCAGCCATCTCTATCAACCTAACCAAGCCTTCCCTTACGCTTGGGACTTCACCAATTCCTAGCCTGACACACCCACCTAAACGTTTAGATTTATCCAAAAATACTGCCATCAATCCACCTAGGAGACAGACCCAATCTCCTCGAGTCCAATCTATACCTCTTCCACAACTAAAACCCTCGCCCCCGATCACACCGATACAACAGGCTCAGGCTTCAGCCTTCACCATCACACCTACCTTCTATATTAGGGCCTCACCCCTCCACCTTGCCACAATACACCTTGCCTCCCACATCTTCTTTAACACGACCTATACCTTTTGCACCCCTACAGACACTCACGGCGTATCAACACCGTCAGCCCCAAGTATCTCGCCTACCTACCAACCCTAAGCAAACTCGATCATCGAAGGACTTGTTTGTTGTCGCTCCTCTTTCCCCGTGGTTGTTTCCTGCCACCACGTCAGCTGGGGCCTCATCATCTAACCAGCTAAACATAACTTCTGTGCAGAAGAAACCACGCCTAGTTAAAACCACTCATCAAAATCCCTTGCCTAAATCACCACCTGTACGAACCACTCACACCCAACCCTTACCAAAACAATCAAAAATCTCACCCACTCAATCAACAACCTCATCTTCATCTGAATTTGACCCACTCAAAGGATCTTACTCCAAGATCCTTGATATGTTGGTAGGGGATGCGACCATTTCCCTACCCCCGCTCAGACTCTATGATCCATCTAAACCTCGACCTATAGGTTATGATGAATCTAAAATCTGTGCTTACCATCACACACCAGGACACGATGTAGAAGGATGCAAAGCTTTGAAAGCCATCCTTCGCCAGTCACCTATCTCGGATAGACAACCTAAGAAAGACAATTTACGGAGAGAGAAGCCCTTAGCTTCGATTCCTTCTCCTATACCACCTATCCCCGCCTCGCCAAAATCTATCATCATTGCAACCCCACCTCTTGAGAACAATGACTTATCCCCGCCATCCTCCTCCTCTCGTATTCATGAGATCAACATGATTAACATTGCTACTCGAGGTCAGAAAAACAATGGAAAAGCTAAAGAAAGCACACCTGCGGCCTCTCTTTCTCCTTCTGCCATCCCGATCGCACCACCACCAAAAGTGGTCATTCATGGACCTACCTATCCCGTCTCTGATGGAGTTTCCCACCGCACCATGATCAAACAACTTCACCAATCTCCTGTCAAAATGACACTCTATGATCTCATTCAAACATCTGAATCGCATCGACAAGCTTTAATTGAGATCCTTCAAGGGATAGAGGTCCTACCTAACGAAACCTTTCCCGTCACTTCCATTTTAACACCCAACCACGTCGCTTCTCTCACCAAACAACCTACCTCCACAACCACTTCTGTCCCTGTACAGCAAGCCGCTGCTGTCAGTTTTTCTGAAGAAGAAATTGTCGTCTTTGGTGCAGAAGATCCTGATCCCACTCTTTTCATCTCGGCTTACGTCCGGGACATCCGGGTACGTCGTGTTATGATCGACGGGGGTGCTAGCCTAAACATCATCTCTTCCAAAGCCTTCCAACAGATGAATATCCCTCCTAGCTGCATGTGTGCCAACCCCACCATGTTGCATTCATTCAACGATGCTATTACTTCTACCTTAGGCACCGTGATCCTTAACATTCGTGTAGGGCCACGTACCTTACCCGAACTCTTCTATGTCCTTGAGGGAGAATTCCAATACAACATATTGTTAGGCCGCCCTTGGATCCGGCTATGGGATGCGTTCCCTCCACCTTACATAGATGCATCAAATTCGAGTATGAGGGGAAGTCATACACCGTCAAAGCTGACGCTTCCCCCTTCAAAACCTGCAATATGTTATATCACCCTAATGATGTGCTTGTACTAGTCAAGGCACCCATTGATCCAGCCCAACCATCTACTTCAACCACGCCTCCACCATCCACCTTAACCACACTCACACCTTCAACCAATGAACCCACTGCCGCGAATACCACTTCCTTCCCCGCGACAACATCCCAACTTCAGACCCCTTGGTAGATGTTTTTCAACGCCTTACGCTAGGGGAATACCACCTATACAACGTTAGCACCTTTCATACCCCACAGGAGTACGGACAGTTACATGCACATCCTACCTACGACCGTCATGTGGGGGAGGTGATCTCCTACGGACCACCTAATTGCCACACCAACCTAACATATGGGGGTGTTGACACATCCTCTGTCACCCCTGAACCTCCCCTTGGTGTGGTTCCCTTCCAATCTGATTTTCGATATCTAACCAACCGTCGTTTTTCCCTCACCTTCCTGACGCGCTGTGCTTGGAAGGGTTTTGGTTTTGGTCTTTATGAACAAGGCCGACACACGATCATTCCCGTAACTACCCGCAAACACAAAGATCGTCGTGGTCTTGGATTTTTTGAACCACCTACACCAAAGAAACCTCATGTCAATTGTATCCAGGAAAACAACGAAGTCACCCCTTCCAACCATCATCGCCCATTTTTCCATCTTCACCCACAGAGTCGATAGACCCGGAATCTATCCCTCCTAACTTTTTTTTTTTTTTTCGTGAATGCTATCTTCCTGGGTCCTCTCACTTATCAACGCGATAGTGAAGACCCATCTTCTCTCCCCCTTTTGTATCCAGATATGATCGAAGAAGATTCACCTTCAATTAATGTTGTGGAGTGCCAGGATGATGACTCCATCCTCACCTACCTTGGTGCGGATGACTCTTATATTCAACGTGCCTTACCATCTGACACCCAAACTATGTTGAATGAATCGACTATAGAAATCAACATCCACACGGAGGATGATCCTCACATTGTAAAGATCGACAATCTCTTGACGCATTAGAACAAGCCACCTTCACTACCTTCCTCCGTGCCCGCAATCAAGCTTTTGCTTGGTCCTACGCCGACATGCCAGGAATCGATCCTGACATTGCTGTCCATAACATCACTCTGAAACCAGACTCTAAACCAGTTAAACAGAAAATGAGAAAAATGCATCCACGCATTGCCCTCTTGGTGAAAGAAGAGCTTCAACGCCTTCTTTCTGTTTCTTTCATCTTACCTATTGACTATCCGCAATGGATTTCTAATGTCGTACCTATCACTAAAGCGACGGGGGACTTCGATATGCATGGATTTTCGGGACCTTAACCTCACTTGCCCAAAGGATGACTTCCCCTTACCTAGCATTGATCAACTTGTTGATCTCACTGCGGGCCATGAGATGCTTTCTCTCATGGATGGCTTCTCGATACAATCAAATTTTGGTAGCCCCGCCGATCAACATAAAACCGCCTTCATTACCCCCTGGGGGACCTTCTGCTATCGTGTCATGCCATTCGGCCTTAAGAATGCTGGTGCGACCTATCAGCGAGCTATGACTTATATTTTCCATGACATTATGCACACTATCCTCGAGGATTATGTCGATGATCTTCTTGGAAAATCCAAACATCGCAGTGAACATCTCGATGTTTTAACCATTATTTTCGATCACCTGTTACAATACTGATGTTCATCTTCAACCAAAGAAATGTGTCTTTGGCGTCCTTTCGGGAAAACTCCTTGGCTTTATCATCTCTTTGCGTGGCATTGAGGTCGACCCAGCTAAAGTCAAAGCAATCCTAGAAATGCCCCCACCCACTAACCTCAAACAATTGCGTAGTTTGCAAGGCAAAACTCCAATCTATCCGGTGTTTCATTTCACAACTCTCGACCGATGTCAACCTTTCCATCATCTCCTTAAAAAAGACATTGTCTTTCAATGGAGCGAGGAATGCCACCAAGCCTTTGAGGCTCTTAAAGCTTATCTCTTGCAGCCACCCGTGCTTATCCCACCTCAGACGATCACCCTTTCTACCTTTACCTTTCTGCCACCGACCATGCTGTAGGAGCCATGCTCACACATCGTGACTCTGAGCATCGAGAACAAGCAGTTTATTACATAAGCCGTACTCTTGTGGATTACGAGACTAGGTATACACACGTAGAAAAGTTGTGCCTAGCCCTATCATTTGTGGCCACCAAACTCCGACATTACCTCCTGAATCACAAAACTTTTGTCATCACCAACGCTGACCCCATACATTATATGTACGCCAAACCTCATCTAAACCAACGCATCACCCGATGGCTTATGCTACTCGCCGACCTCGACCTTGAGTTTGTACACCAAAAATCAGTCAAAGGACAAACTATCGCAGACCAACTCGCTGGAAGCCCCTTTACCTGGGGAACAATTTACCAATTTTACTTTCCCTGATGAGCTCATCGCAACTCTTTCACTCAGTGATGTGTCGATATCCAATGACCCTCTTCTTCGATGGATCTAAATGCCAGCACGGTGGAGGGGCAGGCGTTGTTCTCATTCCTCTTGAAGGTGAACCTATGCCTCTTTCATTCAGGCTCGATTTCCCCTGCACTAACAACACAGCTGGAATACGAGGCCCTTGTTTTGGGTCTCCATGTTACGTTACACTTAGGTGTGAAGTCTATTAATATTTTCGTGACTCTCAATTGGTAGTAAATCAAGTTACTGGCATCTACCAATGTAAAAATGAGGAACTTCAAAAGTACAAACATTACGTGGATTCACTTTTGACCTTATTTTCTCATTATTCTATCCAAACCATTCCCGCTCAACTAATAAATTTGCAGATACTATGGCTTGCTTGGCCTCACAAATTCCGCCTCACCAACTGACTCAGACATATTTGTCTTGGTCCAACAACTCTTTTCCCCATCTTACTTAGTTCCGATGTTTGTATGGTAAATAATGTATCTACTGATTCGCAGGATACCTGGTATCACCAATTTCACGACTACCTTACAACCTCTGTTCTACCACCTGACCTTACTAGTAATGGAAAACGTGCTTTTCTTAAAAGTGTTTCTCGTTATGTCATCATGGGGGGACTCCTCTATAAACGTGGCTTCGATGGTATCCTCCTTCGCTGTCTAACCGGCGCTGAAGTCGCTCATACCACCCAACAAATCCACGACGGACTTTGTGGCGGGCACTTTAGTGGCCTCGCCATGGCCAAGCGGATCCTTCGCCTAGGATATTATTGGCCTACTCTCAATAAAGATTGCTGTGAATATGTTAAGCGTTGTGTTATGTGTCAACAACATGCCAACCTTCAACATACTCCTAGCCACCCATTACAGGTCGCACGAGATCTTTGGCCTTTCTCACAATGGGGTTTAGACCTTATCGTAGATTCACCCACCTTCTTCACAAAGATCACCGCTTGATCATCACGGCAACCGAATATTACACTAAATGGGTGGAGGCCGTTCCACTCATTTCAACCAAAAAAGAAAAAATCGTTGAGTTCATCAATCATCACATTATCTGTCGTTTTGGTGTTCCTCATCGCCTGATAATAGATAATGGAAAATCTTTCAAAAATAAGTTGTTACAAGACCTTTGTGACAACTTTGGTATCAAACTTAGCTTCTCGTCACCCTACTATCCACAAGAAAATGGACAAGCCAAATCTTCTAACAAAACCTTAATCAAAATTCTCATGAAAGTCGTTAACAATTCTGGAAAAACTGCATGATCACATCCCCTTTGCCCTTTGGGCTTATCGTACCAGCATTCGTACTTCTACTAATGCCACACCATTCTCTCTAGTGTATGGTACCGAGGCTGTCTTGCCTCTCGAAATACAAATCCCTTCTCTCAGAATATCTCTTCAGGATATTCTCGCCAATGATGACTTCCGCCAAGAGCGGTTAGCCCAATTAGAGCTTCTTGACGAGCATCGTCTTACAGCTCTTAACCACCTGCAAATTTATCAAAAGCGCATTAAGCGTGCTTATGATAAGCGAATTCATGAGCGTACCTTTAAGATTGGTGATCTTGTCCTCAAAGAGAATCAACATGTAACCAAACTAGAAAAGAGCAAACGTGGAAAATTTGCTCCTAATTGATTGGGCCTTACATTATCACTCACACTTACGGATCAGGTACTTATCGTTTAGCTTCGCTTAATGGTAAACCCGAGCCTGAACCCCTTAATGCCTTGCATCTCCGACCATTCTATTGTTGAATTTAGTGTTACATCACTTCTTATCTACCTTGCGCTCGTCCCTTGAGCTCATTTACCACCTCATACACCTTTTTTTCGTGCATCTCAAAATGGAATCAAGCTCACATGGTTTGATCATCACCTCCTCTTAAAGATGCCTTCCCTTTTTAGTCTAGTCCATGACTTAAAAGTATCAAAATAACAAGTTCTCAATTATATGATTCTGGGATATTCTTGAGTCAAACTTCCTGCAAAACTAGATGCTTCATGTCAAATGGACATCTAGACCTCTAAGCTATAAACTAGACTTCCCTCGAAGGACAACTATGTGCAAAGCCGCATCTGCTATTATACACTAGACTCCTCGAAGGACAAATATGTGCAAAGCCGCATCATGCTACTATAAGTAGATCGCTCCTCAAGGACAAATATACAAAGTCAGCCTCTATCGTAAGCTTCTCGCATTGATCACCTTCGAAGACCTCAAGAAACAACAAAATGCATATCCCATATAGACTTCCCGCATCGATCAGTCTATATCCAAAAAAATAAAAGCAGTATTCAAAAGTACTTTTGAGTCATGGACTTGTCTATTTAGGTTTGGATCTATTTCATCAGAATAATCACCTTATAACAAGTCCTCTACGCCCCAGCTATACCATCCACCTCACCTCACCATTCTTCACAATAACAAAACTCAAGGGACGTGACGTATATCCGATATATTGTGATTATACAACTCTTTTCACCTATCGACTTCTCACCTATGCAAGGTACCTAGAGATTCAAGCTCATCCTATGATAATACGTGATTTGTTTAGCTCTTTCCAACTATGGGACATTTTTGCCTCTTTTACCCGAATCTGGGATTATATGTTGACCTTAATCAGGACACGGTTCCCTAATGCTTGGGTAAGCTAACCCTCACTTCACCTATACCTTACCAACTCCAACAACCTTACCCTACCAATATCAAAAATTTTACCAACCAACAAATTGCCTAAACACAACCAAATTGCCTAAATTCATCTCTCCCTGGTCCTAAGGGAGAACTACATCGGTCTGAGGCCCCTCCTTGCTTTATGCAATGGGCTATGTAGGCAGCACTTCGGAGACATGGGGTCTCCCAAGGTTAGCTCGACCATCCCCTACCATAACCTATCATGTGTTGTGTTTTGCTTAAAAATATAAATGTTTTCACATATTTATATTGATAACACTCACTTTTGTCCTTTATTAATCCAAACATTCAAAACACAACCATTTCTTATTATTATCATCAACTCAAAATCAACATACATATTCAGTTTTATTTAGATGTTAAACAAATACATCTTCTCTATCATCGACGCGCAGGTCGGTTTCCTCATTTATTCTTCTACCCCTATAAAATTCACGTCGGCCCCCGCGCCTCATCCCGAACTAGGTAGTGATGGTGATCGTCGACGCCGCTCACCTGGCCTCTCCACCCTCAAAGGGGCCACTACTATTGGATCCTCCCACTGATCCGCCAATCTCTCCTGTAACATACGAATACGCCCTCTCGCGTGGAGGAATCTTGCCTCTAGTCTCTCCACTCGTGATTGCAAACCTCTAACAATCCCGTTGTCTCATTCACCTATGTTTGAAGCTGGTGAACTAAACCCTGCAGGTGGTCTCTCTCCGCTGTAATCACAACTATGTCAAGATGATCGGCCCTCTCACGTGTACCTCACAGCTCTACTACCCACCATAATCTATAAGACTCTGTCACTCCTGCATCCATTACCCTGCGATCGATCGCTATGTCTCTCTCGGTCCTTCTCGAAGTGTTTGGCCGGGGCGGTGAGAGGGGTGCCTCGGCGTCGATCCTCCTGTATGGTCTATGAGCCATGGGTATATCCTAAACAAATCCAAATTGTCACCACACGCGATCTAGAGGAATCCTCTCGTACTCACCTGGCCTGTGTCCCGCAATCCACCTTAATCACTCTACACCCCTCAAATCCTCGGCTATGTTCACCGTCACCATGTAGTTCCCGTACGGTCTCCAATGAATATCCGCAATCGTCACCATCTCCCACATCTACCTATAATACTCAATCATCTATCACGGTTTCGGCTCTTGCCTCTTGCTCTGTCTGGACCCATCGTCTCAATCCCAACCTCTGCATTCCTGTCTCTTCTCCTTGGATTGGTCGCCTATTGGTCGCACACACACAATGTGCTCATAGGCCCAACAATGTAATAAGTATGCACAATCCAGTGTAGTCCTATGATTTCACCTGCATGCCCATAAACCCCTGTATAGCTCCGCAAGATATGCAGGTGCCCATGCGAAAGTAACGCTACCTTCTATCATCTCACGAATAATACACATCAATGATTTCGAAATCTTCCCCCGTCCACTCTAGGTAATGCATAATACCCCACCGCTATCATTAATACCACTGCCAACCTTGTTGCCTCAGGGTGTGCCGCAAACATTATACCATAAGTGAATGTCAAACCTCACTGTGTCAAATCTCATGCGGCTGGACCAAATACTACCGTTATCGCTGCCCGCGCCGCATTAGGCCCCGCCTGATACACTGGTCTTCCTATAATTGGGAGTCTCAAAATTCGAACACATCTTCTAACGTCACTGTCATCTCCCCTGTTGGCAGATAAAAGGTATTCTTTTCAGGATTCCATCTCTCAATCAATCGCCTGCAACATAGCATGATTGCATGCGATCCGTGAATAATAACGTGATTCCGCTTAACCCCACACGGTTTATTAATGCCCACTCACCGGTGTGTTACATCCGCTGACCCGTGACAACAAAGCTGCACTCTATCATTCATCCTCAACCCTGCTCTGTGCCTGCACACATTCAACCAACACACAATAAATCAACAAATAACTTCCCACGCATTTTTTTATCGCAATCCACAAATTTACACAGTAACCGATATCGGTTATAGAAAACCGATACGGTTACCTAACCGATACCGGTTATTCCTAAACGATATCGGTCACAATTCCAATCACCCCGCTCAAAAAAAACCACCTATGATAACTTCTGCGCTCGTTTTCCCCTCTCTGTACCTACGCACATATCTCCAACACCTGATTACTTACCCTACAACACTCACCCCATCCCAAACCTTTTTCCTATCACCTTTTTTTTTCATCTCTACCCACTTACCTTCCCACATCCTATTCACATGCATGCAAAAATTTTTTAACTCCAACCAAAAATCATATATACCTCCTGGGATGCAGCAGTTTGAGGTGGAACCTGTCTTCCCTCTCCTCTCTGCCCGTTGGATGCTTCTCCTTGTTCAGCCATGTTCACCACCCTCTTCACTATTACTTGCCTTTACGCCTTCTTACTCCAAGCTCACGATCACTTTACCTGTCTCTTTCCTCCTTATCACTCAATTCTCCCATGCAACTACCCTGTATGGATGACAACAGCCTCGCATCCTCGTATTTAACATGTCGCATGACTCTAAAAATAAGAATCTAAAATTGCCTCCCCAACTTTTCTATTTTTAGAAAAGCTTGTTTTAACATAACCGATGTCGGTTATGTAACCGATATCGGTCAAACGTAACCGGCATCGGTTATCTAACCGATATCGGTCAACCTATACCTATTTTGATTATATCCAGGCCTTCTATTTGTTTTTTTTTTGCAAAATTTTGGCGCGCCCACCTCTTTTCCCTGCATAATGACATCACTATCAACATCCATCATCATACTAAACATCAATATTTCAAAACATATGCATATCATTAAAACATCATCAACATCATTTATATATACATCACAAACATTCCAATACCATCAACACAAAAACATAAAGCATTATAATATATGCACCAAATCCACAATTACACACACCATATGGATCAACCTCATCATCTATATATATCATCAAAACAATGTTACAATATACAAATTGCCCTGCATGGGGCCTCTATCATACAAACCAAAAATACAAAGTCGGCACGCAGGCCGCTGTCTCTGTCAAAATCTCGACTCGGCTCACAGGCCGGCCTCTCATGTCAAAAATATACTCGGCTCGCAGGCCGGTATCAACTATACAACATGTACTCGGCTCAGGCCAGTATATATAACAAACATGAATACATCAAATGAGGGCACGCAGGCCTCTATATACACACTCGGTTCGCAGACCGGTGTCTCTATCAAATCAGAAAAACCTAGCTCTACTCCTGGGGTGACTCAGCTCTCTCCCCCTCGCTCGTCTCTCACCTGCCCCCTATGCCGATCTCGCTCCTACCCACACCGACCCACCGGCCGTGGCCGCGCCCCCGTGACTCGTGACTCGGGATGTCTCAGCTCTGTGAGCTGCATATGGCTGATAGTCGGCCCCGGTACCATCTAGTACATCCTGATAATATCGGGCCTCCGCTCTCGCCTCCATGTAGCGGGCCCGTGCTACCATGGCCGGGGCTGGGGCCCCCGACTCCTAATATAATCGGGCCCTATCCCGCCTCGCCTACACCCCGACTCCCTGCACTGCACTGTACTCGTGGTGGCGGTGGAGCTACCATCGGAGCTCTCGAACAGGACTCGTGCCTCGTGCTCGAACAAGGATCTCGGCCTCGCGGCTATGCTCGTGCATGTACATGTGCTCGTACTCTGCCTGTCCTCAGTCCTCGTGCTCAAGCCAACCGCCTCGTAGCACTTCCGATATGTGCTCAGTGCAGCAAGCAGCAAGCCGCCTGTAATAACTCGCACTGCCCAAGAGATGGTCCTCTCTCGCTATAATAAACGCCAAATCTGGGCGTGCGGGTCAGTGCTCTCATGGCTGCCCTCTGCCCTGCCCACCAAACCAAAAATGCACCTGTAACACCGGCATCGTCCACCGTATCATCCGCCGGTCTCTCCGACCCAGACTGGGTCCAATGGCTGTGGAAGAGGCAGTGGTGCCTCTACATCCTCCCTCCGATACTGTGGGAAGGGAGGTGGCTCGTCCTGTCGTAGACCCAACTTCGGCATACCCTCTCTAGGGGAATCCGCTCATGCTCCCCGGGTCTCTCGTCCAACTATCCAGAAGATATACTGGATCCATCGTAGCTGTGCTCAGGCTCCTCCTCGGGGCTGATGGCCTCTGTATGGCCTCCATATAATATCTAGTGCGGTCAGGCCCTCTAACATATGCCTGTAGTACGCGACATCTCACCCTGCAATAACCACTCGTGGCTGGCCCACGACCCCCAACCACCTCTGGAACCCATACCTATACACTACCTGCAGCCCTGGCTGCTGGGGTAGCCCTACAGGTCGTAAACACACAATGTGCTCATAGGCCCAATAGTGTAGCAAGAATGTCGAGCATATCCCGAATCACCTCATACGGCGATAGCCCCAGAGCTCTCTGTATAGCTGCACCAAATACACCGGTGCCCATGCATAGCAGGTGTGCTCCTCCACCATCTCATGCAATACTCCCATCAGTGCCCATGGGAAGCGACCTCCCTCTGAGTCTGGAGGGCGAAGCAGGTGATACCAATCATCATCAGCACGGCAAGCCGTGTCTCCTGTCGATGTGCGCGATACATATCACCAGTAGATGCTCGCGCTATGATATGTAATCAATGGGGCTGCATCCCCAATACCTATAGGATGTTGTCCATCACTGTCTCAAAGATCCACCTGAACACCACCTCGCCTATGATCGGCGGTCTCGTGATGCGATACACATCCTCTAGTGTGACCGCTCATCTCTCCAAAGAGGGGAGATGGAAGACATTGGTTTCCAGATCCCATCTCTCGATGAGGGAAACCATCAGGCTGTGGTCCCTATCCACATCCCTATATCTCTGGACTCTGCCAAGTCCAACCTCCCGCATGACTGAGCACTGCGCTATAGTCACATGTGGCCGCATCCGCCCCAGTAGAGGCGGCATCCGATCCCGCATCGTCACCGTCCAAGTGCTTGCAAAAACAACCCACTACATCAGGCCTACTCTTTCCAAAACAACTACCCAATAACCCCAATATCACTAACCCCACCCAACAAAACACCTACAATATCCCCTTTACCTATCCCACAACCTACCACCTACCCCACTCATACACCACCCGATTACCCCCACCCCAATAACCTTTCCTACCAACTCTACCTTTTCCCCTTTCACCCCACAATTCTATCCTACCCGCCTACAACAAACCAACACAACAACTTTCACACCCTTTCCCCCTACCCATGATAACCGGTACCGGTCACCCTCGACCACCATCGGTCCCCCACCCCTTATCTATACCCTGCTTTTATGCACCGACGTCGGTCGGCACATGACCGACGCCGGTCTCTGAACCCACAAAATCTAAACAGCTTGCGTGGTGACCGATGCCGGTCGCTTAGTGACCGACATCGGTCACTGTGGGATTTCGGGGCCGGATCGAAAACGGCCCCAAATCCCTTTTTTCTATTTTTAACCTATCTACCCAGCCCAATTGCCTAAAAACTTACCCACCCTACCGTGTTGACTTACCTAACATATCTACCCACTCCATTTTACGATTTACCTTCATTTATTCATTATTTTATCACATTTTAGATTCCTACCCCAAAACCCACATCCTAGCTAAATTCATCAACTTCACACAAATAGGGATTTAGAACCTACCGGTATGACTACACATCGTCGTGGTGGGATAGGTGGTGGTGGTCCAGCCTCCAAAGACCTCCTCCGCTCTCCAGCCGTGCCATAGCTCCAAATCTCCTCAGCAGGGTCCTCAACCAATCAAACTCTACCTCCTGATCACTGGGGCCTACCAATAACTCCCTCCTCCACTCAACTAGTGCCAACTCAGCCCACAAACTCAACAAAATCAATTCAACACTCAGAAAAGCAAACGGTTGGCACTCAAATTGACAATGTGAAAATGACACGCCGTATTTTTTTCTTTTTATAGGTTTTGACCTCTAACCGATATCGGTTATGGCGCGCTTAAAAACTGATATCGGTCACCTAACCGATAGCGGTCATAACTAACCGATATCGGTTACCTACCTAGTTTACCCTAACTCCTGTCCTTCTCCACCAAACTCTATTTTTCACCACATCGCCTACCCCCGGCCTTTGCTAAATAGCCTTATTTTGAATTCATGGGCCCAACCTAAGGCAGGCCAAATTCACTCAATTGGCCGACCAAGGCCAACCAATCACTTGGCCCACCCAAGGCCGCAACAAACCAATCGGCCCGACCCAAGGCCGCAACAAACCAACCAACCGCCCCACCTCCAAGGCCGCAACCTAAGGCCGCAACCAACACTTGGCCCGACCCAAGGCCGAAACCAATCACTCGCCCGACCTAAGGCCGCAACAACCACAAAGGCCGCAAACTAATCACTAATCGCCCGACCTAAGGCCGCAATAACGCCCACCCAAGGCCGCAATAAACCAATCGCCCGACCTAAGGCCGCAAAAACCAACCAATCACCAATCACTGCCCGACCCAAGGCCAAACAAAATCAATCGCCCGACCCAAGGCCGCAACAAACCAATCGGCCCGACCCAAGGCCGCAACAAACCAACCGGCCCGACCCAAGGCCGCACCCAATCACTTGGCCCGACCCAAGGCCACAACCAACCAATCGGCCTGACCCATGGCCGCACACCAATTAAGTACCTCGACCGAAGCCCACAAATTATGATTCTATCCACCCATAATGTAGTTGTTTGTTCAATCGAGCTCACCTGTTCATGTTTTAGCATGACTAGGATACTTGAATTGATCAGCCAACCAGCTTTGCTTAGACCGAGACCGTGACGTTTATCTCAACCAAACCAACCATTTGGTACTGCCGAACATGCCTAAACGTTCCGGTACCTTACCCGTTATATCCCCTGGAGCTACTTCCTATGCCTTGGATACCAGATTATATCAACCTTGTTTGGATAAACTATCGACCTTTGCCTATGAATTGCTTTTTTGCTCTTCAATTCATGTACCCTGGTCGCACTACTGCATTTCAACGTGCGTCTGCCTCCTTGAACTTACCCCACCATCTTACCATCATCTCATCATAATTCACCCTTTATCAACCCTATCCCTGATTTCACGTCGCCTCAATCTGTGATAGATTTGAGGGGGATTACCTATACCCTTAACTGGGGCAACCACTTTTTATTTTTGTCAGTGCAGCTTTAAAATACAAGCTACACGACAACAAGGGGCAAATGTAGACACCAAATTTGGGTCTTACGATGCCCTTTACCCCGTATCTCATCCCGCAACCTAACCCTACCTCACCACCTAAAACCTTACACACCTAATGATTTATTAATTACCTTATAATTAATAAATCCACATCTCCAAACCCGCCACCTCATCTCGCCACCTCACCATGACCTAGCCCTAACCCTAAACCAACCTAATTAAGACCTATGACTTGGTCCAGACCCACACCCATGACTCATCACCCCTCACCCGCACCAAAACGAGCCTAATAATGACTTGACCAAGCCCACAACTGATCCCTCGGGAGAAAAGGAGGGAAAGATGGCTATTTTACTAAAAATAGCCACTTTGACCTAACCGACATCGGTTCCTACTCGACCACCGTCGGTTACGTAACCGCCATCGGTTCCCTATTAATGACCTCCCCCAACCAAAAAGAAAGGATCCGAATTCATTTTGGCAGGAGAAAGAGAAGTGAAACAAGCAGAAGAGGTTGCAGAGAAGAGCATCGAGCCGAAGACTACAACTGAGCAACTGGATCGCTGTCACCCTCATTCAAGCATTGGAAAAGACTGAGGATAGCTTCATCAGCTCGCTTTCCAATACCGGATCATCCCAACTAAGCCTTACTGTCGCCACCACATTCCTTGGACCTGTATCTTCATCAGGAACCAGTAAGTATTATCGTGTAGTTCTTTGTTATCATTTTCTTTAATTCATATTAAATGGGAACTCCCACCTTCAAAGGAAGTCTAATATTTCCCGGGCCTAAGGTAGTTCCCTCACCTATTTTCTAACTAAGATCCGGTGGTCTTGTATTCTTACTTACAGTAGTCCTTCCTGCATAAAAAGGAGTTCTTCACAATCAATCGATCTCTCTACGGTACGCGCACACCTTCCCAAAATTCAAAAGGTATTCCTCCTAGCCCTAACCCTTATGGACGAACCCAAGGAAGCCATTATTGGGGATTACTAGTTAGAGAAAGAAGTAAAAATATTATTGAGCTCTTGCACAACTTCTAAGACTTACTGCTGTGGGGATATCATGAGCTAAAGGGCATACAACCTTCTTTAAGAGAGATGAATATTAAGCTTAAAGAAGGTGCATGCCCGATTAGGAAGAGGCCTTATAGGATGAATCCTAACCTGCGCATGAAGGTTAAAGAAGAAATTGATAAGATGCTTAAGTCTAGAATTATTGTGCCTATCGAAGAATCTAAATGGGTCAACTCCATGGTCATAAGCATTAATAAGGATGAGAGGATAAAAATTTGTATGGATTACGAGAGCTCAATGTTTCATGTATCATAGATCTCTTTCCCACCCCTTTCACAGAGGAAATACTTGAAGGAGTTGTGGGGCGGGAGATATATTCCTTTACATATGGGTTTTCAAGTTATCACCAGGTGTGCATCGTGAAAGAAGACCAGGAGAAGACAAATTTCACCACTGAGTGGGGATTTTTTCCATATATAGTTATGCCCTTTAGATGAAAAATGTGTCAGCGGTGTTCTTGCGCATTGTTGTGCAAGCCTGTTAAGACTTCATTCATAAATTTTTGTGGGTGTATTTGGATGATTGGACAGTATATGGCTTAGTCAAGGATCATTGTGATAATATGAGACTCATGTTTGAGAGGTGTAGAAAACTGAGCATCTCTCTCAACATTAAGAAGTGCATCCTTGTTACACCTTTTAGCACCTTGTTTGGGCACATCATTTGCAAAGAAGGATTATTGGTAGGCCCAACCAAGATAGTTGTGATCTTGGGATTGCAAGAGCCTACCAATCAAAGTGAGGTGTATGGATTTATTAGACACATAGATTACTACAGGAAGTTCATCAAAGGATATGCAAAGATTGTCGTGCCCTTGGAATAATTATTGAAGGCTAAAGGGAAATTTTATTGGGGTGACGCGCAACAATAGGAATTTAAGACATTGAAGGAAAGGCTTACTATTGCACCCATTCTCGGGATTTCCTTTATTGTATAAACCCTTTCATGTTCATGTTGATGCCTCGGCATGGTATTTAGCACAATATTGGCATAACCAAGAGAAGGAATTTTGGACCATCCTATTTACTTTGCAAAGTAGGAAGTTGACTCCCGCTAAGCAGAATTACACAACCACTAAGCACGAGGCATTTTATATGATTTACACGCTACACAAATTCATACAAGACTTGCTAACAACCTCATTTATCTTCTATACAGATCATATGGCACTCAAGTACCTAGTCAACAAGCTTGTTTTACAAGGGTGCATATGTAGATGAATACTTGTGTTTCAAAAATTAGAATTTACAATGCTACGAAGCCGGTAAGAGTAATTCAAGGCCTAAACATTTATTAAGGATTAATTCAAGTGAAGACATGTAGAGAATTGAAGATACCATGCCCGATGTGCAGTTGTTTAGATTGAACCATGCACCCATAGGATTGGAAGATATTGCATTTTTCTTGCGAATCGGCATGACACCTAAAGGATTGAAGACATTGGAGAAAAATCATCTTGTTATACGTGTGATGCCTTATCAGCTAATTGGTGGATATTTATACAAGTTGGGTCATGATGAAGTCTTGTGCCATTGTGTTTTGGAAGATGAGTGTGATGCCATTATGGAGGAGGATCATGGTGGAATAACAAGAGGGAATTACATTGGTGATACTACTATGTGTAATATTCTAATGGTTGGAATTTTGTGGGAGACCTTGTACAAAGATACTAAGGAATATGTCAAGGCATGTGATCATTTTCAGCATCTTAGGAAGCCTGGAAACAGAGATGAGATACCCTTGCAGCCTATTACAAGCGCTAAACCTTTTGAAAAGTGGGCTATTGAATTTTTAGGTCCTATTTCACCACCCGCACATAGGACTAGCGCGCATTACATTATTACTTACACATACTATCTAACTCGATGGGAGGAGGAAACACCTACAAAGGATTGTACTACAACTACATCAACAAGATTTTTATGGGAAAACATTATTAGCAGGTATGGTTTCCCATTAAGCTTGACAAGTGATAGAGGAACTCATTTCTTGAATGAGACTACCAAATTTTTACTAGTAGAATTTATGGTGGCACACCATAAGACTACTCCTTATCATCCTCAAGCCAATAACACTGCATAAGCTTTTAACAAGATTTTGGGATAGATATTGACAAAAATTTGTGATGTTGGAAGGAAAGATTGGGATGAAAAAGTGTCAACTATACTTTGGGCATACAAGACTACTTATAAAAGGTTGAATAAGGCCACACCCTTCCAGTTGGTGTTTTGTGTCTGAAGAAGTATTATCAGTTGAATTCATGTTACCATCCTTGCATATTGCATGTGTAGGTGGATTAGATGATGAACAATTTGTTGAAGAGTGCATTGATAAACTAATATAGTTAGATGAGAGGCGTGCCATTGCACATTGGAGCCAAAATATTGAGAAGGCATGACATGATAGGCACATTAAGAGAAAGACGTTTGAAGTTGGAAATATGGTCCTTCTCTATGACTCTAAGTTTACGCACCACCCAGGAAAATTGAAAGTGCATTGGTTAGGACATTTTGTAGTAACCAAGATACTTGAATCAAGCACATGTCAATTACAGGTGCTAGATGACACCATGTTTCCTAGTTACTTCAATGGGAGTAGGCTAAAGCCCTACTATAAATAAAGCTTCTTGGTGTTTTTAATAAGGTAGTATTGCCATCTAGATTAGATTTCCATTTTATGTCTTTATTTCTAGTCATTGTTATGCTTTGTTTTTATTTCCTTGTTTTTTTGTAATAAGTGTGCTTGCACGTAGGAAGCTAATTACTATTTATTGAGTTCATGCATAGAGGACTGTGTATAATTTTAGTGTGGGGTGAACAAGGTGTAAATGCATGGAAGAAAAAAATAGTGCGGGGTCAGGCACATTTCGGGTGTTCTCCGGAAGACCGACGCAAAGAAAAAGGTGTCATGGGTACTAAGGATGAAGGTGCTCTTAAAGAAATTTCTCAAATCAAGATCACGCGAGGAGAAGGATCACACGGTGTAATGTGAGGTAAATAGCGACATGGGGAAATACTTGGTATATGATGTAGAGGATTATGTACTTCAACTCGGAAGGCACACATAAGGAGGTATGTGGTTGGAAGGTAGTAAGGTGTGCCGAAAGGTTCTGACTACAGAGTGTGAAAGGAAGTTAAGCAATAAAGCAAAAAGCGGAAAAAGGTACTTTATTGAGAAAATAACTTAAAATCTTTAAAGCAAGAAAAATTATTTAGAAAGTGAAAAAAGTAAGGCGGTGAAGTTTTAAAGCATGGAAAATCTATAAAAATAGGAAAATCAAGTCGTTTTCTACCTTGCATTCGAAGAAAACTTGAGAAATTGAGCTATTGAGAATCTTGGTGCGACAAAGTAATAGAAGGGAAAATCAAACGAGAACAACATGTGTGCAAAGTTGTGTGTGGATCCTTGTGAAGAGAGAAGTTTGAGCCAACAGGATAATGCAACATTAGGGCACACATATGAGGGTTTGTGGGAATAATTTGAATAGCTAGGGTTCGTAGCGCTTAGATAGTGAAGGAAGAAAATATTGTGAAGCAAATTACCTAGGGCATGAATTTGAAGAACTAATGACACCAAATACTAGAAGAAAACATCACACGAAGAGGGTTGAATTTGAAGTTGAGGAACCCTTGGAAGACATATATTCAGAAATACAATACCCTCCTGGAGTTTTTAGGGTTCAGACTTGGAAATCACAACTCAGCAAGTGTAAGATCAATGAATACAACCATAGGTCTCTAGGGGATGAAGTAATGTTAAAGGTGGACATGTTGTAGGAGCTTCCTTGGAAAAATGAAGAAGGGCAAGTGTTGGTCGATGATTTAGTATGGAGGAATTTGGAGAAGGTAGGGTTCTCCAGTTGTTTGAGCTACCCTTCTTTGCGAAGCCCACACATTTATTCCAATGGATCATGTCTAGGGTACATGAGGAATTCTTCTATTTTGTTTGCCATAGGATGAGGATTACAACACAACTCATCGAACAAGTCACATGTTTGAGAAGTACAGGGGAGGACATGTAGCTGGACCTATGTGCTGATGCTACAATCGATGAATTGGCCATTCAATTACAATATGAAAAAGGAGGTAGGGAAATGAACATTGATAAAATCATAGATCCTACAACAAGGGTTGCAGCTAGGATGGTAAGTTACAAGTTGATACCTCGGAGAGGTGGATGGATGTCAACAATTTTTTTTTGTATTGCACATAAGATAGCTAACATGACCCATTACAACATTGCGCAATACATTGTGAATGGAATCATTGAGGAGGCCAAGGCACATAATGAAGAAGGAGCCAAGATAACTTGGGGCTCGATCCTCCTACTCATTATTTTCTAGGAGATATGAGTACCAAATGGTCCTGGACGAGGATGTGTGGGTATACCCACCAGTAAACAAGTCATTTGCAATGAAGTTCATAGTATATACTTGTGATGTCATGATTAAAAATGTATAGAAGGTGAGTATTGACAAATGGTACAAAAGATTACACACAACCTTTGAGAACGAATGACGCATTCTCGCACAAGCTACCTACAGAGGTTAGGGAATGAAAAGTTTTCGTGAATGTAACACTACAACCTTGCACATTTTTAAATGAAGGACGAGGCTATGGGCCCTATGTGTAAGCTCCCATTTGCATTCACTACATGGTACTTCAAGTGCATGATAAACAAAATAAAGAATGCACAAAAGTTAACCTTTGATGATGGCAAGGTGACTCGATTTGCACATCTTGTGTGTAACCTATAGGTATGACACGAGGCTTGCGTATTTGGAAATTATAGAGCCTGACACTTTGGATTTGAGCCCCTTGCTTAATGTTACCATAAAAGGGATGATATGCAGAGTCTTCATGGTGTTAAGGCCAAAGACTCAAGGAGGAGTCAAAATGGAGGTTACGGATTCTTTCTTCCCATAGCTTGGAAGACCTATGGTACCACTCCTCAAGAGAATGCACGACACCACTCCTGAGGAAGAGGAAGAGGAAGAGGAGGAAGGTGGACTTGACCATTCTCAAAGGTAGAAGATGTATTACAAGAGAAGAAGTAGTGGTGGTGTTGGAGCATCTCAACCACCTAAGGACATCACAGAGAAAGAGAAGGTCAAGTACGAAGGAACTAAAGTTACCTCTAGTGAAGAATCCAACATGGAGGAGAAAGGAGAAACCTTATGAGAGGAGCTTGAGAGTGAGTGGGTTGAGGAGCTAGTAAAGAATAAGGTAGAAGAATAGCAAAAACAGTCAACCGTGAAAGGGGAGAAGAATGCAAGTCCACCAAAATATGAAACACATCTCAAGAGAGGAGGCACACAAGAAAAATGAGAATGGTGATATTTATGTCATCGGGGAAGATAAGAGCGCAAAATCTAGGACTAGCACAGTGTCTCCACTTTGAAGAAACCAAGAACAAAGGAAAAGGCAATAAGAAAGTGATGGACACCAAGGTCGCCACATATGAACTTTTTGGATGACCCTACAAAGGTCCTAAGGGCATGATTCCAGAGTACGGTGCCCAGAAATAAACTTTATGGTTGGGATCTTATGGACAAACATGGTGGTGTCTCGTGCACCAAGAAGATGATGTCCTGGAACTTGCATAACCAAGTGGAGGAACTTGAGTTCAATGTAAGTGATACCTCTCTCAATGTTATAGAATTTAAGAGAGAACCATGAAAGAAGTAAAAAATAGTGGACCTAATGTACTTGACAAATGAGCAGGCATGCAATGCCTTGAATAAGATGGACGTGGATGTCATGTGAAATTTTTTGTATGTATGGGCTAGAATGAGGGTCATTTTAGAAGATAAGAAGAAAGAAAAATAAATTGATGGCTTGAAGAAAGATATTCAAGAGTAGCAAAAGAGGACCAATGAGGCATATGACAAGGTAGGTTCGCTGGTAAAGTAGATTTTAGGTCAATTCTCACCTTGGTGAGTCAAGCCATAAATGACTATAATGAAGAGATGGAGTACCGGAAGACCTAGTTAGAATTCTCTTGTGTACATTAAGAGTGGCACAGGCCAACTAACCATCAAGAAATAGCTAAGTAGACAACAAAAAACAAAGTAGTTGTTGAAGCAATAATTATTGAGTTGAAGAATTTATTCATGAATCTCAAGGAGGCAAATAACAAGGCCGACTTGGATTTCAACAGATTCCGTAAGTGCACGATCCTTGACGCATGCATAATTGATGAAGAGGCGATTAAAAGACTATCTAAGAGAAGACGCCCACTAATAACATTGAGCGTACTAAGGTTATGGCCGAGGTGTCAGAGTAGAAAGCGTTGATAAAGGCCAAGAAGGATAAGATGGAGCTCAAAATAAAGGATTTTTAGAAAAATGTATTAAAGCATATGGATGTGATTGAAGGAGTATTCGCATAATTGACTGTGGTGTTTTAAGAGCTCAAAAGTAGAGTTGAAGAGTTGGCGCTTGACCAAGTGTCAAGAATTGTAGAAGAGACACCTAGGAAAACATTGGCCGAGCTTGATGAATGGAAGAAAGTGGAGAGTGAAATATATGTTGAGTTTCCATAACTCTTTCCACAATGGGAGACCTGAGTTCATTCTTGTAAGTGCGATGATTCTTTTTGGGCATCAAATTATTCTATTTTTGGCAACTGCTTATGTTTTTGGGTGACCAAGATATTACTGAGGATGGCAATCTAATTTAGTGTGGGGTAATGTTGCACACTATTTTGACTAAGTACATGCCGCGTGCAAGAGAACAATGGAGCGCGTGAGGAAAGCATGAAGGGGCATGCATAGAAATAGAATGGATAGTGCACGAAGGCTCGCACCTAAAAACGAAACCTCTAGGACTTAGCCAATTTTGTGGACCGTGGGCTAAAAATATAAAAGAACAAGTTAGAGTGTCAATCAAGCAACAGTTCTGATATAAAGAAAAATGAGGAGACTTGATAGCCAATGAATGTCTATTAATGGGGTAAAGCACATACAAAGCGAAGATGAAAGGTCATGCATGGATTGATCTAATAATAGGATTAAAGCAAATTTTGTTTATATGATTAATCTATTATTAGGATTGATATAAATACATACATGCTTTATGATTGTTCTTGTATATACGCATGGCTATTTTGAGCATGCAATCTATTTTGAAGAATGCATAGGTGGTGAAGGGCAAGTCCCCACCCCTATATATATTTGTTACATGTCATTGTTTTGGGTACCACACAGATAAAGAATTATTGATGTTATGTTGTTCTAATGTACTTGTGTGCACGACTCTGTATCCATTGGTATTGGTTATTATGTGATCAACTTTTATTATGTAAGACTCGGATGAATTCATCATTATGGTTGGATTATGGTCATTGATGTATCTGAATATGGTGATTACATGGTGCAATTGATCTTAATAGTTATTTGATCTGTATGTTTCCTTATTACATGTGTTTCCAATTGAATGTATGCAATGAGTTCTTATGATTGAATGAACACTTGGTTATATATCATCATGTACATGTATGCTAACATCTTAACAAACATCACAAAGGAGGGACATGGTAGCTTCGGGTGAGCGTTCAAATCTGTCTGAATGAGGTGCCAACAAGCAAAATGGTTAAGTGGAAATAAGATACTACAAAGGGCATATGAGTAAAGAGTATACGCTTTGAAATAATATAAGATAATGAAGAAGACACATTAGCAATGACTCTGGGCATCTAAGATGTAGAGATCATCAAGCGTAATACATAAGGAACACTATAGATCGATTAGATTAGGTGAATGGTTTGATCAAAAGTGGGTTCACCAAAATTTATACCCTTAATTAAATTATTGGTGATGAGTGATGTATAATTTAACTAGGTTTAATAGGGCAAGGTTCAAAGGCTGATGACTATTCTAATTAATTAATTTCCAACATTAACTATGCAATATTAGAATAGTGTTCCAGATCATGCAACACAAGTGATAATTTTAAAAATACAATGGAATAAGTTGACTTAGTTGATTGCAAATGATTCTCGAAAAGATTTGGGAGTGTACATTGTTGATTGAGGGAAGGATGTTATGGTTTCTCGGTATTAGATGTCAAATTTCCCAATTGGTACTTTTCTGTCTCATTTATGTTTTCTTGACTACATAAGTATATATTAGGTCGATTAACGTGCTTGCGATGTTTCCATGTTTATTTTTTCTTGTCCTCGTGGGAAAATTTCTTGGCCCCGATTTGATAGAGGGGAAATCATGTTGTCTGTTGAACTACTAAGTCGTTGCATTTGTTGGCACATTTATAACATTGGCTAACATTTTTCATTAAGCACAGATTCAACGCACACCAACTCCAATTTTGACATTTGTTATCAAACAACGGAGAATTGGAATCTTCTCATGTCAAGAACAAACTCGCACATGGCAATAAAAGAACAAGAAAGCTTTAAAGGGTTGAAATATTTATATGCATCAAACAATTTAGATACAATACATAACAAACAAATGTTAAAGTTGTTACATGTTTCGATGCAACAAACAAAGACAAACATAACTCAAATTAAGTATGACAGACCTAAACGACATTCAACTAAAAACAATTGTGGCTTTGTCCAAAGCTTTACATGTCTATGCAAGAAAGAACGATGAGACATGCATGTGTTTCAAAGTCCTTCCTCTCCATCTCCAAATATGTAGCTATAATATGCATATATTGAGCATTCCTTCCCTTAAGCGTTTCTAGATTTGGTGCATCATTCCAGTCACATCCACCTTCATCTAACCCCATCACACACACACACACACACACGCCAGTGCTAACAAATAAATTTTGTTTCACAACCTACAAGACAATGAATTTCCATGTAAACATTGTCTTCACGTCCCTTTCGGCGTGTCTCGCACCTCATGAATTACTAGTAATATGTCCAACTCATCTAGAAGGACTAGGGGCTACGCGGCCCTTGACCCTTGTGTATCTAGAAGGACATTCATAATGCATTGGTAACATTAAAAATTATAAGAACACAGGACAGGGATAGCTTTGTAAAAACAACAAAGTAAATATAAATAAAACACGAGTTTGGTGGCACTTTCAGTGTGGTTGAGAGGATTAAATATTTGGAGCACGAGAATCACAAGGTCACCAGGCAATAAATAAATAAATTAGTTGAGAACTTTATCCACACGTGGTCAAGGGTTTTCTTACAAAATGAAGAGAGCCGAAGCGAAGACCAGTAAGTATTCATACTCATCAAGATCACTGTAACGATTTGGGCAGTGGATCTGGCAAAAATGGAAGCGTTTGTATCCCTGCAAAATCTGGACGACTTTATTGAAGACAACAGCGGCGTGTATAGCAATGATAATACCCTGCACAGCGTGGCCTCCTCTTCTTCACCAAACCCTGCAAATGCAACATCCGATCTCATATCTCGCAGCCTGGATCATGATTTACACGCGGCCTTGAGCTATTATTGGAATGCCCCTCACAGCATTCCAAGCCCCTTGGAAGGTTCAGCAATGGCAGGGATTGCTGGGAAACAAGTTAATTCAGAGCGGGGCAGACCTGTGAACAAACGAGAGCCTGACTATTTTTCTGATGACAGCGAGACAGAGTGTGTAGGAATGAATTCGTGGGATGATGCAGGGCGTCTAACAGAGACCAAGAATGTGGTTTCAGAGAGGAAGAGATGCAGGAAGCTGAATGAAAGGCTTTATGCGTTGCGCTCCCTTGTTCCCTACATCACCAAGGTACCACACTTCCTCTATACTTGCATATGGTTGTTGGAAATGGATACTAACACCAAATCTAATCTAACTTATCAGTCCTGTCTAACGAGAAGTTCTTCATGCTGCTTTCTTTTTGTGCTTTTTCTTTTTTCAACTGTGAAAAACTTGATAATTTCACAAAAATAGAACTTATAAGGACACCCCTTTTGGTACCAAGACCATAAACCATAAATTGTCAAAATTTTGTGGCTCAACGGGTGAAAATATTTGGCTCTAATAAAGCAAGCAGTATTCATGACTTTTGCACTTATATTATGAATATGAATTATTAAGTGGCAAACCTATATATATATATATTTTGAACATATTAATTTCAAGGTCTTTTATCTTAGTTTTTTATATAACAAAATATTTAACAATTTCATTATTTTGTACATCAATTTCCTATTATATCGTGCTAAATGGTATCAATTTAGAAAAAACATTTTTGAAGAAAAACAATGGGCTCTAAACTCTTCGCTGTAGTTAAGATCTTACATTTTTTTATTGATTTTTTTTTTTAATGATAATTGAATAGGCTTTAAATTTAAGGCCAGTGACTTCTCATAGATATTACAGCTCACTAGGCTAACATTATAGAATGTCTCTCACTGGATCTCCTGTCATAATTATTGTATAGTTCACCAGGGCAAGTGCAAAAGCTTTAATCAAGTATTTCGCAGCTACTTGCTGTTCATATAATGGAAACTATAATAAATTTTCCTTTCTGCTTCCGCTCAAGTAAATTGCATAATTTTGTTTGATGGTTTTCTTTTTAAAATATGAAATTGAATGGCAGACAGTCATGTGATCGTTGGTGCATATTCTTTACACAAATTGCATGGTACACACATATTTCATTGATTGTTTATCATAAAACAGGGGTAGCTAAGATGTATATAGAACCCATGTTCTGTTCAGTGGTTCTCGCTCGGACAAATGCAAGTTCGTGATGCATTTGAATTTGACTGGACAGTTAAAGGTGCTAAAAGAATCATATAAAAAAGCACCGGTGTCTGTGTCTGTCTGTGATTGCAGTGAGCTATATGTGTAATGCTTCATGTGAAGTAAAGAGAAAATATTCAATGAAGATATTAAGGCTGAAATCGCTAGCTCACTTGTTACATTATAGCACCATAAAGTCTTACAAGCCATAATTTGATCATTAAAAATATTCAACTCAATGCTGTTTTCCAGTTAAGCTAACCTCTTCTGTTCTGTAACCTGTGAACAGATGGACAAGGCATCAATAATAGCAGATGCAATTAAATACATTCAAGATTTGCAAAGACAAGCGAGAGATGTCAAGGCAGAGATTTGTGCCCTTCATTCCTCCACCAACAACAACGAATGCTCTTCTAATTCTTCCTGCTTGTCATCTGCCACTGCTGACATGGATGACAACACTCACCAATCACAGCATGTCATGTCATGCCCCACTGCCGCTGCTGAAAGAGGAGGAGGCCCCAAGCCTCTTCGGGTCAGTATTTTTCAGCTATTTTGTTTACATGGAGTCACATGAGGAGTTAACATGGTGTGAGCTTTTATTGTGTTACAGATTGATATTTGCAAGATAGAGGAGAGGACGTTTCACATTCGGATATATTGCAGAAAGGAGCCACGTGTATTGGTACAGCTCACAAAGACCATTGAGGCCGTCCAATTATTGGAGGTTCAAAATTCTAATCTTACCTGCTTTGATGGACGAATCATCATGACTCTTATTGCAAAGGTACTCCTCGCTCCTCAATTCATTGCTCTCTTTCATAATTCATAATTCATAATTCATAGTGATTAATTGCGTGCAGACAAAAGAGGTGCAAGCAAAAGATGAAACGGTAAAACATGCCATTCTGGAGATGGCTTTTAAATATGGCTTCTCCACAAGTTGATTATGCCTAGTTACTTCTATGTAACTTAAAATTGTTTGTTTTCTGTTAATTGGGAATGAAGGTTTGAATGATATGTATTTGATTCCACTCGATACAATATTCGTATATAAATAAATGATGACATTATGTGGCATTGGAAGATGTGGCTGTTGTCTTTTGTAGCTTCATGGACGTTAAAGTTGATCTTATTCTTCTTCACATGTTTTAAAGCTGTATAATATTTGCATTTTTTTGAAGTATCAACATCTGCCAAATTATATAATTATATATATATATATATATATATATATATATATATATATATATAGAGCAGGTTTTTCGTTATATAAACGATATTGACATTCATAATTATATATTAAAATAAATATACGATTATCTTTTTTATTGTTATTAATAATATATTAAAGATAGTAATTTTGAAACATTTTCAAACACAATATTGAAAAATTCAGTGATAGAGTTTTGGTCTGTTATAGATATGAAATTTGACTGATGTGACTCTATGAGATGAGTTGGAAATATGCAACATGTTTTACTAGAACTATCAAAGCAAAGATACTATATCTTTACACTTATTCAATTAGCAATGTATGTGAGTCAATCGTATGTAAGAATCTTTCTAGTGATGTTTGCATTTCTAATGTATAATTATAGAATCGACATATTTACATGAATATAATTTCTCATAAAATAATTTATTCCTATTTTGATTGATGGAAATTGGATGATTTGACTAATTTTTTCCCTTCTCATGGCACAACTTTTTCTTTTTAATTGAAAAAAAAAAATGGTAAAAGGCTAAGTGGCATGACATTTATTTATTGATATTGCATCAAGAGATATGTATCAACTAAGTGGACGAAAAGCTTGAGAAGTGTATGGAATCTTGGAAGCTTTCAACTTTCACCCCAATCTTCTCATTCAACCATTTTTATATTTTAAATTTTTTTCTTTCATTGTTCTTGGTTGTTTTAACTATTAATGGAACACAAGAAATGGGTTTGAACTAAATGAAGGTACAAGACACGCTAAAGGGTTTGGTGGGTAAGGCAAAAAGCGCCAAGGATTCAAACATATGTAAGCTTCTCTTGTCATGTCATAAAACTTTAATGTGATTCTCACCCAAAATGCCCCTATCTAAACGTATAAGCTCCAAGTCCCCATTTTCAATCAAATTATCGTCTTATCTCTATTTTTTGGGTACATCATAACATATTTTTATGTTCTTTCTAATTTTCTACATTCATTGTTCTTTGTCGGTGTTGTCATGCTAAATGTCTAGCATGCAAAGTTTAAAATTTTGTTCATGACAACCTAACCCCCACTTGAAAACCTTCTTTCCCGGTCATTGTAAATCCTTCTTGCAACCAACTTATCAACTGTGTCTTCCTTGTTTTGGCTGAGAGGAACATGCTAACATATTTTTCAAGTGTGTTTCATGTATAGGGTAGTTTATCGAAGTTGATTTATGAAGATACTAAGTTTTGAGGTGAAATAGTGCTCCCTAAGCACTAAATTGGCTATTTTAGTCATATCGCGAGAATGAGAACATCCTCTGGATGATAACTGCAAGGGATTAACCCATATGGATGTTGTGTAGAAGAGTATTGAAGAGATTCAGACAATTTCAAATAATTATGTGAAGGCATGTGGTGTCGAAGCCATTCAAGCAAAACCAAGTCATTGCGGATACAGGGAATGTGAGCTTCAATGGAGAAAGTGAACTTGTTCTGGAGATTCTAGGAGTTCTAGGAGGAGTTGGAAGCTAAAAAAATAGTCAATGGAAAGCTCTTGGAGTCCACTACATGGTGGATATATCAATTTTGATCCTTGCCCCATAACTTTCCATGATAGTCTGGGTCATTGTCATTTCCTCTATGTGTTAAAAGAGTGATTAGGCATGAAAATAAAATTGCAAGAAAACTCAGCTCTTGAAAATGGTAGGAATGAACTAAACAAGTGTTTTGGAGTCAAAATCATATAAGGTTTGTCCTTCGAACTCCAATATTTGCTCCCAGGGTGGTGGAAAACCTTGTGTTCTATTCTTGTGTTGACAAGGTGACATCAACATGTTTTATAAGCTTGAGTGCACTTTTCATCATCATATTTCCCAGTGCATTGGTGCGAAGGAGATAACAGAGGACATAAAAGTGTACCCCTATTGAGAAGTTAAGTTGCGTCACTTAAAACTTGATAACTTGCTCCCTAGGCCACTTTACAACTCAAAATCATGACCCCTTGGCACACTTTTTCACTCTTGTTGTCCCTTGTCCCTTGTCCCTTGGTGCAAGGGGTAAAAATTCAACAATATTATACATTAAATCCTTATCCTAAGTCTTATTTCTCCCCATTATATTTACTCCCCATAAATATTATTCTACAACTATAAAATCCTATTTTATCCTCTCCTAAACCACTCAAACCACTTACAAACCAAAATCAAATAAAACAAAACAAAATCAAAACTTCTCAACCATTTAACAACATTCCTAACCCGTATAACCTATTTCCAACATACATCCTTCATAAAAAAACAAAATCCTCTCAATTTGGGAAGTTGTTTCAACCTTTTTCCCATAAACCAACCCATATCACTTGATTTGATTCTTTTTCCCCCATATTCACTAATATTCAATCATGATTCCCTTGTTGTTAACAAATCTATATAAACAAGCTCCAAGCCTCCATTTGAGGTTAGCTTTCTCTCATCCTACTTTACTTGACTTGAGACTTCATATTACATTTTTCTTTTTTTTTTATATCATAGACCTCTCATAGAGCCAAAGATCATCCCAAACAACATTCAAGGCACCAAATCTCTTCTTCAACCTACGAATGTCATTCATATGTCCAGGATCAACTCAACAAATCTTCTTGCATCTACAATCTCCCTCTCTCGTAATATCATCCTCTCATATTTCATTCATCAATTTATACAAGGTAAGTGGTTTCCTTACTTCATTACATTATTATGCATCATATCCAAGCTTAAATCAACCTTTTAAGCATCCCTTTCAAGTCCCATTCTCCATTATCAACTTTCATTATTTTCACAATCATTTTCAATCACTGAATTCAATTGACAATTCACTTGATTCACCCAATCATTGATCGATTCACTATCGCTTGATCATTCTGCCGAAAAGATCCTTCTATCTAAAAGGTATTTTGACCCCTAAGCTGATTTTTAGACATCTAGATCACATAATTTATTATCACAAGGCCCTCAAAGTGTTCTGTCCAATCATATCAAGCTCCTTTGAGCCATCTTTAACACTCTATCAATTATCTAAATCAAATCTATCATCTTTCTCACCTTTGTGAGTACACAACTATCTACATCCTTTTCTCCTTTGAGCCATTTTGTGATTCCTAGACTCCCTTTGGATCAGGTATCACCATCAGACCATCATATAGCCATGGACCACATTAGTCCCTTTTCTTTGCATTGTTGGTTATATCATCTATTTTATCATTTATCTTATCATTATCAGATTGATTTCTTGAATGCGATTGACATCCTTGCAAGGAAGTCCATTGACTTCTGGGGACTAGCCTTTTCAAGAAATCCACCATATATATATCTAATCCCATATTTTTTAGTGTTTGTGTTATGTATTATCCTTTGAAAAAGTTCCTCCATTGCACAAGAAATCCATCGAAGGATCTTTCATCCATCAACTATCAACATCCATCTCTATGGGTATCGGTAAACCCCGCATCTTCCGAGGTCAGTTTTTTTTTATTATTTCACTTCATTAATTTAAGTAGAAAGGTAAAAACATATCTCTGAACATTCTGCATGCCCGGTGGGACCTTAGTCCCTTTTTTCTTTCATTTAAATTAATTTTTTTTCATTTTAGGCCTTTTCTTAAATCACTAATGATCCAATTAAATCACCAATTGATTGGGTGAATCACCAATTTATTATCAATCACCAATGATCTCTGTGATTGCTTTTATTACTTAGTCAATCAACCTCTAACCTCATTTTTTTTTTTTTTTTTTCCTTTTTAACATTTTTACAAGTTTTTTTTTTGGAGGCTTTTTTTTTTGTTATTTTTTGCTAAAAAAAAAAAAAAAATTAAAAAAATTAAAAAGGAAGCATTTTTAGGTGAGTCTTTTCCTTTTTTTTTTTTTTCAAGCATTGCATTTTTTTTTTTTTCCTCATCAAAATCAATTTCTTTTTTGGGATTAAAAAGAACCTTGCATCTTTTGATCACATAGATTAATTAGAAGGATTAATTTATTTACATTCACTTAATCTCTCTCACACACAACCAAACCACATCAAATATCAAATTTGCATCAAACACTCCTACCTAGGTGATAACTATTGGGATTTCATCACCCAATAGGAAACCGACTTGGTGTTACCGAGTATATAAACAATTGGTTTTCGGTATATTGGCTAAGCACTGACTCCCTTATCATTGTGGGACCATGAAGTGAGGGGGTAGGCCCCAATACCAAGGCCCCATACTGGCACCAACATAGATTTGGGCCTCACGTACCTTCTAGGGTATATCGAGGACTCCAACCTTTAACATTACCTAAAACCAGCCTTAGAACATCCATATCATTAGGTTCCCTTTGAGCCTCTTCCCTCCACATCTAAATTCTAATCAAGATAATTAAAATTCTTCTTCTTGACTTGTTTATTACATTTTAGCTCTCTTAGGGATTTTTGTATCATCATCATTACTATCATTTAATATGGATCAACCTCTACATCAACATATTATTTTACCCCTTATGCGTCATTTTTACAATCATCTTTGGTTTCTTCATCCACTACCTCTACATCTTTTCATCCCAATCAATTTCAAAATATCCCCTACACAGATCTAGTCCTTATCAATCTTATCAACCTATCACATCCCACTCAACTTCATTTAGCTCTGACATTTTTTTCCAAAGATCCATCTAGACCATCTTTTTTCCCCCTATGGAACCTCTACCTTTCAACCAATCATACAACCCTATAACAACCCCATCCAACAACCCTATGACTATCCTTTACATCCAATACTATTTCCAAACTATCACTCCTCATCCCATGTCAATGTATCCCATCAATCAATCCTTTCCACATCCCCTCCTTCATCACAAACTCATCAAATCTTAACATCCCCCATCTTTTATCCAATCAACCTATCTTGACTTTAATACCTCTCTCTCTACCTCAGACATCCCAAACCCATACACACATCCTACTTAGCCCAATCAACCCCTTTCATCCAAAACAACAACATATTCAACATTTTCCACATCTCCCCACATCCCTTTATCACAACCTACTCTACAAACAATATCCTCTCAAGCTACCCCTTATCAACCTCCACATCAAGCCCATCCACAACAAAACCATCCTACTCCTACATTTCATCAATCAAATCAATCACATGCTCATCCACACTCACATGTTAATTCCTTCACATCTAATCCTACAAATGATCCTATGCAAGATTTATTAAAAATTAGAAATTTTGAAGCACTACCAAGGGACCCAAACACATCCTCACTTATGATCAGGTTTGTAATGAACCCATCCATCCATCAATACCATATAAGCCTCATATCCTCCACATTGGGAATTTCTTGAATTTACCATGTTCCATGGCCAGGAGGATCCTCAACAACACATACTATCCTTTAGACATTGTTATCTCATCATCCATGATCAAGATCTCTTCTTAGAACCTTTCCTATGTCACTAGAAGGACTTTCCTTGATTGGTATAAATCCCTCCCTCGACACTCTTTTCTCTCTCTTTTTCACTCAACTAGCCATGTTATTTCTCGATCACTTCACTATAAATGTTACTCACAAAATCACCATTTCTGATCTCTCTACCATCAAACAATCTGAAAATGAATCCATTGTTGACTTTTTCACTAGGTGGAAAAGCATTATCAATCAATTGACCTTCTCACTACCTCAATCAAACTAATCGAAGTTGTTTTCTCGATCATGTTCCCATCACATCTCATCTACCCTTTAGATCCACACATTCCAGACTTTTGATGAAGCCTTCACCATGGCTAGAAAATTAGAAATCCAAGCCCTCAAGAAGGCCATCTCATCCTCAATCTACACATGTCCCATCTGATTCCCTAGGTCTTCCTACAAACCCATCTATGAAACTACTATGCACATGATGCCATTTGTCTTCTTCCTGACCCAACACCCTCGATAGATTCAATCCATATAGATATTGCACATCCTCAGTCACATCATCAACACTATTACATATGATCTTCCCCATGAGGAGACCCTTTCATCACCAATGCTTCCTCTTGAAAACTCAAAACCCCTGGATCCTCTTTTTGATCCTCACACATCGATATCACTCCATGTGTCCACTTGTCCAATCATCCATTACCTCCTTACAACCCTTAGACTCCACCTTGGAGACCATTACTAAGGAGGCATTCATAATCAAATATCTCAACATCCAACCACTTTTTAAACTAATCAAAGAATTGGGTAGCTCACATAAATATAACCCACCTCAATCATGTCTCTAAAACAACATCTCCTCATCCGAATCAACTCAATCCTATCCCCAGATACTCACTTACCATCTAGTCTAGAACCTTGTCCTAATCAAACACTATATAAATCAAATACCATCACATCCATGGCCTCACCCTCATCATCTGATGTGAGACCCTCTCCTCTATCTAAAGAAAACATTACAAAATTGAAACCTATCACATCCACATCACCTCATCCTCATCATCTTGTAAAACCCCTCCTTTACCTAAAATCAACATTACAAAAATCAAAACACACATCATCTAAGGTCTCAACCTTACCATCCATTTTGGGACCTCATCCTTTATCACAATCCAAATCTATCAAATCTATGGTTCCACCCTTACCATCATATTTTGGGACCCCATCCTTTATCTCAATATCATACCACACATTCATACCCTATCTCATCCATAATCCATCCCTCCTCATCCATTTTGGGACCTCATCCATCATCCAATTATATCAATCCCACATCATATCCCTCTCTCTCTCTATCAACCTCACAACATCCCTATATGATGTTTCAACACCATACGACATCTATGAATCCACCCCCATCCAAAAATAAGATGCGTCCTACTAAGCATTCTCATAAATCAAAATCAAAATCAAAATTAATCCAAAAATCCCCAAAAGGGACTTACATCGACATCCTCAGAGAGGCTCATGCATGAGCTTCTCTTATCACATTACCACCAATCAAAACACCCAATCCACATTCTCAAAAACCTTCATGGTATGATCAAAACAAAACATGTGCCTACATAGAAGCCCAAGACATAACATAGAGTTTGTAAAGCACTTAAAGCCATAATCCAATGAATCTTCCTCATCAATGATCTTCTCCTAGAAGAAGACCATCCTAATCCATCATCGATATCATCTACACCTCCACCCCCCTTGATGTTCCTCACAAGACATATAGGACATCCTCAAAGGGGGACATCCTCAATCTCATATTATCAAACCTTTTTAGACATCTCTTCAACACCTTCCATTGAAGGTCTCTCAATCTCAATGTCCACACCTTCCCTTGAAGGTCTTTCAATCTCATCAACATCTACACCCAAGTCACTGATGAATGTCCTCACCAACATCTATGAGGACAAGGGGTCATCCTCAATCAGATCTCAACAAACCTTTCTCATATGTCTTCTCATCACCTTCCATGAAGGTCCCTCATCTCAAATCAAGTATGGTTCACCCACCTACGTGAACAAATCATCATCATACATGAAGAAAAGGTAAAATCAAAAAGCTTCATCATCTACCCTCCTCATCAATCATCCTCTCATATCCCATCCAAATTTTCAATGGATCCTTTTCAAAGGTTCTCATCCTCCTTTATTTACCATATACTCAATCAATCAAGATCAAAACTTCCATCATCCTAATCTAAAAGATATCATTCCTTTCAAGCATGTTATCTCTATCCACAATGTCATGCTAGGGGACTCCTCTCTCTTAGAGACTTTGAAAGTATTACCTTGCACACACATTCCCCTAGTGCAAATCTTCACCAAACCTATCCTATCAATCCAATCAAAATGTCACTACTCTAGAAAGGAGTAAACATGGAAAGTTTTCCCTTAACTCGGATCGGTCCATATAGCATGGGTCAACCTCTGAATGCCTTGCACTTGTGGCCTTTCTATTGTTAACACATCAACTATCATGACAATAGTCACATCAAAGATCTTATTCCACCATCAACCAACCATCTTATCATCATAATGATTTGAAAGAATGTGGTTTTCCATCACTATCCTCAAAACCTTAAAGATGAGCACCATGGCTTTGTTCATCACATCTTTCACATGGAAAAGTTCCTCCTTAGCAAGAACCCCACAATCATTACATCCATCCACCTTTCTACCAACCAAAGACATGTCATGTCATGGGGCACATGTGTAGTTTGTGTACACATTTTTCTCCCCCTCCTCAAAATGGTCTATTAGGGTTTTCCTCAACTCAAAAAAAAAAAAAAATATATCTATGGATGCTTCTATCAAAATTCAAAAATAAAGATAGACTGATCCTCAAGGAAACTATTCAAATATCAAAAAATCATATTATCAAAAATAAAAGTAGACTGATCCCTCAAAGGACAACTACCCATCAAAATCATAGATCGATCCCTCAAGGATGACTATCTCAAAAAAAATCAAAAATCAAAATTCAAAATTCAAAATTGTAGACCACTCCCTCAAGGATGGCTACCCATGTAAAAAGGCTTCCCACATCGATCAACCTTCAAAAAAATTCAAATATCAAAAGCATCCTAGGAAAGCTTCCCGCATTGATCAACTTTCCCATCAAAGAAAACTTCCCACATCGATCAGTTTGTGTCAAAAAAATAAAATGTATAGTGGGGAATTTCTCTATGAAACTATTGAAAAGGAGAACCCTCTTTTCCCACACAACCTACACATGTTAACCCTTCTCATGTTCTAGGAAGGTATACATTTCACTTCCATCTATATCCAAGATCCTACATGTGACTACCCATTGTTAGTCATTTGTTAACATTTTTTAAAAGGCCAAAAGTGCAAGAGCCTTCACTCTATTGTTTTTCCCATCACATATGTATCAAATCTAGTATAAAGCAATCAATCCATGTTTCATTCTTGACCATGGTTTTTGAAAAACATTAAGTCACTTTAAAATCAATATCAAATAACACATCATACCTAAAACATAACTTTAACATCATCACCTCAAACCCTACACATCCACATCTATCAATATATCATATCATCATATCAATCATCATCAATCACAATCACCCACACAATCCTCAATCATATCTCAACATCATCGCATCATCAAAAAAATCATCACATTTACTCAAAAAAAAATCAACATTTTCAACCTTTCAAATCATCCAAGTGCCTCTCCTTAGTCTACCCTATCACATTATCAGGACCCCCATCTAGTCCTCAAAGCCCACCTTTGTGGCAACATCAAATTATGGTCCTTTGACCTCATCAAATCATCATTTCATCCCCCATCACCATTAAGTCATATGTCATATGTCTATAGGACACAAACCCTTTGGTTCCCCTATCACTTGACTTCTTGGCCTCAGTAAGCCCACCTTTGTGGCAACATCAATTTTGGTCCTTTGACCTCGCTCAAAACCATCATATTTTTGTCATTATTTAAGTCATATGTCTATAGGAGGACATGAAACCCTTTGTTCCCTATCACTTGAATTCTTGGCCTCGTAAGCCCACCTTTGTGGAAACATCAATCATTTGGTCCTTTGACCTCATCAAAACATCCTTTTTATTTCCCCTTTCCATCATTAAATCATACATCTATAGGACACGAACCCTTTGGTTCCCCTATCACTTGATTTTCTATGACGACACCCATCTTGTTTCTATACCTCATCTTGGGGCATCATCTCTCATCTTCCCATCCTTGCATCTTTCATCCATCTACCTCTTTCAAACTCATGTGATCGATTCCCTTTTAGTTCATCAATCCCTAGTTTGAGGGGGAGCACCTCATCATATAATTCTACATCTTTCCCTATCTATCACATCTCATTTTTGTCTCATGGCTTTCCTACACCAAACCACTCAACAAAAAGGGGAAAATGTAGACACCTAAAATTAGCACCGCTAATCCCCATATGTCCGCATCTCACTAGCTCCCCTTCATTATCACATCACCATCATATTATACATTAAATCCATTATCACATCACTATCATATTATACATTAAATCCTTATCCTAAGTCTTATTCCTCCCCCTTTATATTTACTCCCATAAATATTATTCTATAGTTGTAAAATCCTATTTTATCCTCTCCTAAACCACTCAAACCACTTAAAACCAAAATAAATAAAAAAAAAAATCAGCTAACTTCTCAACCATTTAATGGAATTCCTAACCCGCATAACCTCTTTCCAAACCTATGTCCTTCATAAAAAAAACAAAATCTCGATTTGGGAGGCGATTGTTTAACCTTTTTTCCCCGTTTTCCGAGATGCTAGTAATTCAAAAATGATCGCCATGATTCTCCCTTTTTGCATAGCAATTATATAAATGAGCTCCATGCCTCCATTTGAGGTTAGCTTAAGCAGGATGGACATGACCTTAGGACTTCATGTTACATTTTTTTGTATATATAGACCTCTCATAGAGCCATAGATCATCCAAACAACATTCAAGGCACCAAGGATCTCTTCTTCAACCTACGGATGTCATTCATATGTCCAGGGATAAACTCATCAATCTTCTTGCATCTACAATATTCCTCTCTCAGGTAATATCATCTTTTGATCTCCATTCATCAATTTATACAAGGTAAGTGGTTTCCCTTGCTTCATTACATTATTATGCATCATATCCAAGCTTAAATAACCTTTTTAGCATTTTTGAGTCCCATCTTTGTTCACTATCAAACTATACATTTTAACAACAATCGCTACCGATTCACCATAATTGATGTCGATTCACCAATAACTCAAGTTTCCTAGAATCACCGATGATTCCCATATTCACTGGACGATTCTCAAAATAGTGACGATTCCCAAAATTGCTGGTGATTCCTATCAAAAAGGTATTTTGACCCCTAAGCTTGCTTTTTAGACATCTAGATCACATAATTTACTACTATAAGGCCCTCAAAGTGTCTGTCCAGTCATATCAAGCTCTTTTGAGCCATCTTTAGCACTCTATCAATTATTTAAATCAAATCTATCATCCTTCTTACCTTTTGAATGCATATCTATATACATCATTGCTCGTTTGAGCCATTTTGTGATCCCTATACTCCTTTGGATCACATATCACCATCAGACCATCATATAGCCTTGGACCATACCAGTCCCTTTGTCTTTGCATGTTTAGTGTGGAGATTCATTGCTTCACATAAAGCTTGTTTTTACATGTTGTTGGATTTGACAATGACCGACATCGATCAGGAAGTGACAAACATCGATCAATTATCAACCAACATGGGTCAGGGAGTGACCAAATCGATCAGCAATGGCGAATCGATCATCACCAACCTCGTGATAATGCTTTGTTTTTTGGCCAAGAATTAGAATAAATATTTTACTTTAAAGATGATTTATTGATTGTAAAATCATAGTTAGTTTCCCAGAATAGATATATATGCATGTATGCATTGTATGAGGGTATGAGAGAAGAAAATAACAATTTTTTTGCATGTTAGTTTTCTTGGTGAGAAAGAAAGAGTAGCTGAGTGAGGGAAAAATATTGAACATCCTGTGAGGTATTGGAAGACAAAAAATCTTCATTGTATTTCCTCTGTAAAGCACTTGAATAATAATTTTGGTCATTTCTTGGTGGATGTAGCCCACACTGGGTGAACCATGTTAAATCTAGTGTTATCTTTCTCTTGTTTATTTTATCTTCTGGTTTATTTCCGCATTCATTGCTTGTATTCTTTATCTGATTTTAGATTTTTGCAACATTGTTATGTGATTAAACCCAAACAACTGATATCAGAGATTTTTTTGGAGGTTTTGTGTGTTGACAGGATTTACTCACAGAAGGTTTTTGATTGAGTGGGAGCATAACAATGGTAGAAGATAGTAAATACTGAGTAGAGAAATTTGACGGTCGTAATTATCAACTATGGAAGATGCAGGTGGAGGATTATTTGTATCAGAAGGATCTATACTTACCGTTGGATGAGCATGCACATTCGGACACAATGATTGATGAAGAATGGAAGGTTCTTGACAGAAAGGCTCTGGGATCTATAAGATTGAGCCTAACAGCATCGGTGGCTTTAAATTTTATAGATGCAAAAACCATAGTAGAGTTGATGAAATATTTAGAAAATTTGTATGAAACTCCTAGTGCTTTGAATAAGGTTTATTTGATGATTTTTTTTAATTCTAAGATGCAAGAAGGTGGATATGTATCTAATCATTTGAATGATTTTTGGTTTATTGTAAATCAATTAAAATTGGTAGAAATTCCGTTTGATGATGAAGTGAAAGCACTTTTATTCTTATGCTCTTTGCTAGATAGTTGGGATAACTTGGTAATGGCTATTAGTAATACAACATCTGCTTCTAAAGGTTTGAAATTTGATGATGTGGTTAGTGTAATCCTTAATGAGGAAATACATAGGAAAATCTCAGGAGAAACATCATCTGGAAACACTTTAAATGTAGAAAGTAGGGGAAGATCTAAGGAGAGATCATCAAAGAGCAAGAATAATGGGAGATCAAAGTCAAGAAATGGAAGATCTAGATCCAAGTACATAGATTTACTTTGTTGGAATTTTAGAAATAGAGGACACGTAAAGGAGTGTTGATCCAAGGAAAAAAATATAATACATCAGACAAAGGTAAAGAGGAAAATGTTACAAGTGAGGTAAAAAAGATGCCCTTATCCTCTCCTTGGATAATAAATTAGAATCTTGGGTTTTATATTCTAGAGCTTCTTTCCATGCTACCCCTAATAAGGGTTATTTCAAAAATTATGTTTAGGGTGATTTTGGACAAGTTTATTTAGGAGATGATGAGTCATGCAATATTACTAGTAAAGGTGATGTTCATCTAAAGCTACAGAATGGAAATCCATGGGTATTGAAAGATGTGAGGCATGTGCCAAGCCTCAAGAGAAATCTAATATTTGTAGGGAAACTAGGTGAATTTGGATGCGTGGTTACATTCACAACTAATTCTTGGAAGGTTACCAAGGGATCTCTTGTTGTGGAAAGAGGTAAGAAGGTATGAACTTTATATTTATCTATCTGTGCTACTAATTCCTTTTATGTACTATCTACTACAGATTCTTATGCAACCATGTGGTATAATCGGCTAGGCCATATGAGTGAAAAATGAATGCAAATCCTAAAGGATAAGGGTAAGTTATTAGATTTGAAACAATTAGATCTTGAATTTTGTGAGCATTGCATATTTGGAAATCAGAAGAGAGTGAGATTTCTTAAGGTTGGATCAACAAAGAAGAAGCATAAATTAGAGCTTGTACACTCAGATGTGTGGGGACCATCTCAGGTAGCTTCTATTGGAGGATCCCAATATTATGTGACTTTCATTGATGATGCCACAAGGAAGGTATGGATTTATTGTATTAAGCATAAATCTGATATTTTTGAGACTTTTAAAAGGTGGAAAGCCCTTGTGGAAAATAAAACAAAATTAAAATTAAAGTGTCTTAGATCTGAAAATGGTGGTGAGTACTGTAATAAAGCTTTCAATGATTATTGTTCAATGAATGGAATACGAAGAGAAAGAATAGTTCCTAGAACTCCACAGGAGAATGGAGTTGCAGAAAGAATGAACAAAACAATCATGGAACGTGCTAGAAGCATGATGATACGTGCCGATTTTCCTTTGAATTTTTGGGAAAAATTAGTGGATACAACAATGTACTTGATCAGTTGTGGGCCTTAAAACAACATTTGATGGTGGAATACCAGAAGAAGATTAGTCTGGAAAAGAGGTAGATTTTTCTTTTCTTAGATTTTTTGGCTCAAAAGCTTTTGTGCATGTTGATAGAGAAAATAGGAAGAAGTTGGATGCTAAATCTAAGAGATGTACTTTCATTGGTTATGGCTCTGGTGATTTCAGATATCATTTTTGGGATTTAGAAGATTCTAAGATTGTTAGGAGTCATGACGTTGATTGGAATGAAAAAAGAATGTATAGGGTTCGGTTTTGGTTCCTAAACATGAATAGGTTGATGAGATTTTGAAGGAAAATAAAATTTCAGATCTAAAACAAACATCTACGTACACGGCATCGATTCTACGAAGCCGTGCCGTTAGGCTAACTAGTATTGGCAGACATGATTGGGTTCATAAAAGACAACTACTAGAACCGGTGTTGGTACTCCTCAAACTGGTGGCGGTGAGGCAACTACAGTTGGTTGGCAGATAGAGGAACTACAATTAGTTACAAAACCATGGTTGGTATCAGGAGATTGACATTGGTCACTGACAGAGATTGACACGAACATGCAACAGGCACAAAATGATCCCTAGACACCCCAGATCTCAGTGAGAAGGTCACAAAGAGTAAGTAGACCTCTAGAGAGATTTTCACCTTCATTTTCTTATTTATTATTGACTGATAGTGGTGAACCAGAAAGCTTTGAAGAAGTAATGTAAGTAGATACCCATATGCAATGGGAACATGGCATGGATGAGGAGATGGACTCCTTGGAACAAAATTAGACATGTGATTTGGTCAAGTTGCACAAGGTAAGAAAGCACTACAAAACAAATGGGTTTACAGGATCAAGGAAGAAGAGGGTGGATTGAAAAGATATAAGGCGAGGCTTGTGGTAAAGGGATTTGCACGAAAAAGGTATTGAATTTGATGAGATTTTTCCTGTAGTTAAGATGACTTCTATTCATACTATTATAAGTTTGGTTGTAATAGAAGATTTTCATTTAGAATAGCTTGATGTTAAGATGACTTTTCTTCATGGTGATTTAGAGGAAGAGATTTATATGTAACAACCGCTTGGTTACAAAGTTAAGGGTAAGGAGAAACTTGTGTGTAGATTGAAAAAGATCCTATATGGGCTCAAACAAGCTCCAAGGAAATGGTATTTTAAATTTCACAGTTTTATGCATGAGCATGTTATATGAGATGTGAATTTGACCATTGTGTTTATTTTAAGGAGCTTGAAAATGGGAACTATGTTGTTTTGTTATTGTATGTGGATGATATGCTGATTGCAGGATCTAGTATGTAAGACATTGGTAAACTTAAAGAAAGAATAGCTCACACATTTGAAATGAAGGATTTGGGAGCTGCAAAGAAAATCCTTAGCATTAAAATTCACCGAGATAGAAAAATAAAAAGTTGTATTTGTCTCAGGAGGCTTATATCAATAAGGTGTTGGAAAGGTTCAACATGCAAGATTCAAAACCTGTAAGTACACCTATGGTTGAAAACTTCAAATTGAGAAAATATCAATGTCCTTCATCACACGAAGAGGTTGAGTACATGGCACGAGTTCCCTATGCTTCAGCAGAGGGAAGTTTTATCCATTTTATGGTTTGTACTAGACCAGACATTGCATAGGCAATGGGAGTTGTGAGTAGGTTTATGGCTAATCCAGGTAAATAACATTGGAAAGAAGTCTAATGGATTCTTAGGTATTTGAGAGGGACATCCAACATGGATTTATGCTATGGAGGGTTAGATAATTATTTACGCAAATATATTGATTTAGATATGTCTGGAGACTTGGATGGCGGGAGGAACACCACTTTGGATATGATTTCACAAAGGGTGGAACAACAAATAGTTGGATTTCAAGATTACAGAAGGTTATGGCTTTGTCTACTACAGAGGTAGAGTATGTTCCAGCTATAAAAGCTAGCAAGGAGATGATATGGATGAGTAGGTTCATGGAAGAGTTGGGTAAGGGGAAAGAGGATTGTAGATTACATAGTGATAGTTAGAGCGTGACCCATATGATAAAGGACTCAAATTTCATTCAAGAATGAAACACATTCATTGAGGTATTACTTCATATGGCGGAGTTGGAGGATGGAAAATCAAGTTAGAGATAATCCATATGGATGAGAACTTTACAAATATGCTAACAAAGCCATTGGTAAAGGAGAAGTTGGAGCTTCACTCCACTTCGTTGGTCTTCCAGTTTGAGACATGAAGAGGAAGAAATGGGCCAAGGAAAATAATCCAAGGATGATGAGTGTGGAGCTTTATTGCTTCACGAGAAAACTTTTACATGTTGTTAGATTTGACAATGACCGCATCGGTCGATTATCAACCAACATGGGTCGAAGTGACTGGCATCGGTCAGGCGAACCAACATCAATCAACCTATGCAACGACACTTTGATTTTTGGCCAAGAATTAGAATAAATATTTTTCTTTAAAGATGATTTATTGATTGTAAAAACATATTTAGTTTCCCGAATATATATATATATATATATATATGTATATATATATATATATATATACATATATGTAGATATATATACATATATATATATATATATATATATATATATATATATATACATATATATATATATATATACATACATATATATATATATATACATACATATATATATACATACATACATACATATATATATACATATATATATACATATATATATATATATATATATATACATACATATATATATACATACATACATACATACATACATACATACATACATACATACATACATACATACATACATATATATGCATTGTATGAGGGTATGAGAGAAGAAAATAACAATTGTTTGCATGTTAGTTTTCTTGGTGAGAAAGAAAGAGTAGTGAGTGAGGGAAAAATATTGAACATCCTGTAAGGTGTTGGAAGACAACAAATATTCATTGTATTTCCTCCGTAAAGCATTGAATAATAATTTTGGCCATTTTTTGGTGGATGTAGCCCACATTGGGTGAACCACATTAAATCTGTGTTATCTTTCTCTTGCTTATTTATTTTTCTCGGTTTATTTCCGTATTCATTTCTTGTATGCTTTATCTATTTTAGATTTGTGTAACACTATTATGTTGTTAAACCCCAACATTACATTGTTGGTTATATCGTCTATTTTATCAATTTATCTTATCATTATCAGATTATTTTTGGAACATGGATTGACATCCTTGCAAGGAAGTCCATTGACTTTCGAGGATTGACCTTTGCTAGGAAATTCATCATATATCTATCTATTCCCATCTTATTCTTAGTGTTTGTGATCTACAGATTCCTCTGTTGGTGAAAGAAGGAACTTTCATCCATCAACTACAACACCTATATCTACGGGTATCAGTAAACCCTGTGTCTTCTGAGGTCGGTTTTGTTTTTATTATTTAACTACATTAATTTGAGTGGAAAGGTAAAAACATCACTGAACATCTGGGTTAGGCCATGTTTGGTTAATGGTGAGTTAAAGAGCTAAAAAATAGAAAAGGATTAAAAATCCAATACTTAGTCATTTTTGAAATTAGTTTTACCCCCCAAAAGTGAACCTCAACATGAAAATAGGTGAAGTGTAACATGCAACTTGGTGGTGCAAATTAATTCGTAGCAATTAGTATGTTGTCCACTAATCCACATTCATTTATTCATCATACCTAGAACGTAAACTTTCAACTCTACTAGTGCCGTATACAAAGTTACATGTGGTTATGAGTTATAAACTAAAAGATTGTTGTCATAACAATGAAAAACATAATGCTAAAAAGATAAACTATGTTACAAATGAAAAGGGATTCTACAACTAGGTATTAAGAATATAAAAACATAACATAAGTGAAAGAATGGACTACTACAATTCTCATCTATGCATGAAATGAAATAAAACAACAAACAAAGAAAAAGAGGTTTTAGCAACCACAAGTGGGCCATGCCTTGGGTCTACAACAAAATGATAGAACTTAGATTTTATTCATTAGCATGAAGATTCAAAATCAAACTTATAGCAATTCCTTGACTCTGTTGATTAGAGAACACTTGACAAAACTCACACAAGAAGTCTGCGTGGGAAAACAAGCTATATTTAAAGGCACGAATGGAAAGGAAGAACCCTCACACGGAGGGAAAGTTCAACATTCAAGACTTAGCCAATTTTGAGCATAAAGACCTATTTTTAGAAGATTTCATGCGAAACAAACCAACGATGAAGAGACATGCATGCCACACATTGTCTATCTTTAGAGGATTGGATTGAAGCGTTTTACATGGAGACGAGATAAGAATAGGATTGTCACTTCAGTTAACTGTAAGAGGTCTATAGATAACACACTTACATGTGTGGCTATTCATATAAATGACACGTTTCTATTAATATCATGCGGCCTATTTTTGGAATAGATAAGTGGTGAAGGGAAAGTCCCCACCCTATATATATGATGTGAAGCACATAGTAAGATATATAGATATACAAAGATAGAGAAGAGAGATATATATAAGTATATGTAGAGCGTAAGAGGTAAGCATAGAGAGATATGTGCATATGAATGGATTATTGATCTAGATCCATGCGCGTATTGATATGGAATGCCATTATTGTAAGGAGATTCTATGGTTATTAATAGATAGAATTTATTGGCTAAATCTAAGTGTCATTCCTGTGTGTAATTGAGTAGTGCATGTTCTTGATTCAATCATGATTATTGCTTAAGCTTGTTATTTCTTAGATTTGAATATGGCATGCCTTATAGAATGAGGGATTAGTTATGGATCTATATGTTTCTTCCTTCATCATGCTAACATCCTGCTACAACAACCCTAAAGAGGGACTCCGGTACCTTTTTGCGTTTTCAAGTGAGTGCACTCAGTCTAGGCCGAGTGATGTGCCAAAGAGAGTCTAGGGTGTTATCTAGTAAATTCTAGGCTACATCATTGGTTCCATTTTCAGGACCTCTTTTTCAATTATTTTCAGGATGGTTCACGATGAAGATGTACTAATTAACTCTAGCAAGTATTGAGGAGTGGATACATGATCTGGAGGAAGAATATGCATGACGGTTCAACATTGGATTTGAGTTTAACGCATGCACTTGGGTAGAACAGAATCTGTATGATAACTTATATGAGAGATTTTTCACCATCTTTCCAGTAGAATTATACGAGTGGTTGATTGTGTATGCATCTAAGTGGAATTGGAGATATCACGCACTTATCTGAAACAGGAAGAATTTCAGGCCCTTTATGATGTTGATCTGATCTGGACTCACATTGTGGATACGTGGTTTCATGGTGTTCTAAATAGTTATATTATGGAATATTCAATTTTGACGTATTATTTCCCGAGGTAGCTGAATTCTAGTTTTTGGTATCCTAGAGGAGCATATTTACAAGGCATTCCACTGCGATCAAGATCTTGATGGTAACTTTGAACCTGGAGAGTAAACCGATGGCTAACTAAACCTCACCTCACGCAAGAGGGGGAATAGGTTTGGTGAAAGATGGCAGACCTAGCAAAGAAAGGCGAGAGAGGAAATGGTGGCTTAAGTATAATGAGGCGCATGAGAGAGGGAGATAGAGAAGTAGCGTACTATTGCAGAAAGTATGGTGTTTAGGAGAGAGATGGCTCGTGAAGGATTTGAAGCTCATGTAGAATACGTAGAGTCGAGCATCCAGAACTTCCCCATCTTGGAAAGCATATGATAGAGATCCTCCCTTGGCTTCACACAACTACGCAAGCAAATACTACTTGGGCTGCATGGTGCGCATCTTAAACCACCTAGTGACCTAGCCCTTGTGCTTGGTTTTCCTGTATCTAGTACGACAAGTAACCAATATGATAACTTGGGAAGTAGGAGAGCAGGAGTAAGTTAGGGAGCAAGTACATCAATGGCAAGACAAATGACTTCAATGCTTTGTTGGAGGAACATTTTTAGGTGCATCATCCACACAGAAGACGTGAGTGCGCAGAATGTTGGATTCACCTCTGAAGTGGAACTACCTCACAACCGTAGGGGTTCAAGTATAGTACTACTATCGGAGCACAAGGAGTACATCTATCTACAGTCCTAATCCACCTACAGGTGGAGGATCAAGAGGTATAGGTGGTTCTAGTTCTAGTGGATCTGGTGGTTCTAGAGGTAGAGGAAACACAAGTGGGTTCTGGATCAGGTGGTCAAGGCCCACAACAACCACAAAATATATCTATATGGAGATGTCTCTTCATCTCTCAGAATATAGAGGTATAGAGGATGCTTCCAAACATGTGCATATGTGTGAAATATTATGGCGCATGAAAGGGATCACGACTTCTGAGCGTAAGGCAAGTCAATTTGCTACTACATTACAAGGATGTGCACACAAGTATAGGAAGTTTGACCTTGATCAAACTTGCATGGATTATGCAATATTGAAGGATGCGTTCTTGAAAGAGTTCCATATCCTTGAATTTGAGCAGAAGAGTATAAGTGCACTCAAGGATATTAAGAAAGGCACTACTGAGAGTGTATGTGAGTATGATGCCCATTTTAAGACACTTCTATCTAAGTTGTCTTATGATATTCACACCAGCCAGCATGCACAATGGTTTGTTGGAGGATTGATTACACCATTCAGAAGAGCACATCACATAAGACATACATTTATCCATGTGAAGCACTAGAAGAAACTTTACGTGATGAGGAAGTTGGAGCATTGACACTGGTATTAGTCCATTCTTAGAGGCACATATTGTAGCTATGGCAAAAACAACTAGAAAAATTATCAAAAATTCAACTCATGAAACACACTCAGGGATTTGGTGTACAGATTGTGAAGTGGAAGGTCACACCAAGGATAGTTGTCCTCACATAGAACAATATGCTCATTACTGTTGGACTATGAGATCTGTCATTTGAATCATGATGCTAGTCATTGTCCTTTGTTACAATGCATGATAAGGAAGAATGTATCTTACTTTTAAAATTTTGTAGGTCCACGACCCATGATACTTGAGGATTGTTGATTGATTGGTCAGATCCATGATGCTATAGACATTGGGGTATGATAGAAAAGTGTAATGAGATAACTCTAAGAACAAGAATGAGCACTAGGATCAAGATCATAATCAAATGTACTATGACAGGAATGAGGGGTGTTTTTAAAGGAGGTCATGGAAGAGGACGTGGATATCATGGTGGATATGGAGGATGAGGTTGTGGTGGAGGAAGAGGTGAGTTCCCTCATGGAACATGTTATACATGTGGATCTCCTGACCACTATAGGCATGAATTTCCTCAGAATATTACATGTTCTTTCTGTGAAAGAACCATAGCTATGAAGAGTGCTCAAACTTATATGAGCATCTGAGTAAGCAGCATAAGAAAGAAAAAAAAGGCACCGGGATGGTTAGAATCTAGCGTGCGGTAGAAGATCAATGGATTCCCAAGATAGCAGAAGGACCTAAGGCATTAACAGTGAAGATTACTACACGAGCTGAAGTGGTGCGTGCAAGAGAGGCATTGCACCAGAAGCCTACGATCACCAAGGAGGAGGTTTTGCATGTAAGGTACCCAGATCTTGCTCATCAGAAGGAAGTTTACCAAGATACCATGGAAGTGCTAAGGAATCTTCAGGGTGAGATACAATACTTAAAGGAGTAGAAGAAAGCATCAGAGATAGTCCAAATTGATATCGATGAGTTGAGAGAAGTGTGCAAAATGTTGCGCCAGAGAACATCATTCCACTATTAGGAAGTTGGTTAAAAGGGAACACTCCATGTGTAAGTATTGAGACCGGACGATATCTTATGCATGCGAATCTTCCCCCTGATAGCATTGACTATGATAAAGAGATCACTCTGAATGTTGTTGTAGATGGATGGTTGTTGAGCAATATTTTGATTGACACAGGTGTAGAAGTGAATGTGCTTACATTAGATGCATGGGTAAAAATGGGGAGGCCTCCATTGCAGCCATCATCTAATGTGTTGTTTATGGAAAATAGGACTAAGGCCACTCCCATAGGAGTTTTGAAGGATGCATCTATAACCATACAAGGGGCCAAATTCATTGGGGATTTTGAGGTATTAGCACTTGCAGTAGACATTTTCTAGCCTTACTTGGATGCCCTTGGTGTTATGCAAATAATGCTGATTTGAGATTCAATAAGGGGTATATCAGCTTTGAGAACAAAGAGGAAAGGGTTGTGATACCTTTGACAGATGGGAAGTCTACACCATATGTTGAGCCTCTAAGTGAGGAGGACTTAAACAAATCTATGTACGCATTATTCAGACCTAGAGGTCAATGAGCCATCAAAGGAAGGCATCCTACAATGGGAGGATTCTCATTCTATTAGTGATACTACGAGTATTGCTTGTGACAATTGGGCTCATGGTACATATGAACTAGTAGGATGCGAGGTAAAAGCATGGTTTCTTGCAAGAATGGACTTCATTCTATTCGATGGATAGGTAGCACAATACCTTGGTATATAGGAGCAAAAGATCTTCCTGTATTCTTACAAGCCATGGAGGCACAATGGATAGACCAGGTCAGGAGAAGAGACATGTTAGCATATGTCTTGTGTGGGACAACAACGCACTGGTGGGTAGTTCATAAAGATAATCTTATGGAATGGAATGAGATCAGAGTCACCCTATCTACTAGGTTTGTAAGGAGAAATGCACCTACATAGATCTACACTTATAATGGTGATCAACCTATTTAAGCATCACATTCAGTAGTGTGAGAGACTCTAGACAATGGGACAGAAGCATTACCACCTTCACTCTGGGTGCATAGATTGTACTCTACTCTACAAGGATGTGCATGCACCTGGTATGTATACGTTGAACTACATCGAGAGACTGGGAATTGGAAAAATTTGATTGTAAGAATGATCCAGACCTTTGACTACTTTTCTTCCCAACCTCCAATAGAAGAGGCATTAAAATTTGTTAAGTGGTTAACCATGGGAGATAGTGTAAAGGCGGAGGAACTCATACAGGAATTATTTGGCGAGACAGAATCAGTGCACATTTTGAAGAAGGAGAAGAATTCATATTTCTTGAATGAGCCTGTCTTGAGAAAGAAAAAGGAAAGATGGTTTACATCATGGATGATGAGGAAGTTGAGAACCTAGATATTGAACATTCACAAGGGGTACGTAGGTCTTGGATAGTGCAGAATAAGGATACGTGTGCCTATCATGAACCCATGAAGATAAAGAAGGTCAATATAGGATCGGAGGCTGAGCCTAAGGAGGCCATAATTGGAGACTACTGGTCAGACTCGAGGTGGCAAAGATTATTGAGTTACTACGGGATTACAAGACTTATTCCCTTGAGGGTATCATGAACTTAAAGGTGTGCATGAATCACTTGGGGAAATGAAGATAAAACTTAAGGAAGGTGCGCATCCAGTGAGAAAGAGACCTTACAGAATGAATCCTAATTTGCATGAAAAGGTAAAAGAAGAAATTGATCAAATGTTGAAATCTGGAATTATTGAGCCCTTTGATGAGTCAGAATGGGTTAGTCCAATGGTGATCAGTATCAAGAAGGATGGTAGAATTCAAATATGTGTGGAATACAAGGAGCTAAATGCCGCATGTGTAACAAACCCATTCCCTATGCCATTTACTGAGGAAATACTAGAGGGAGTTGTAGGGCGTGAAATATATTCCTTTACAGATGGGTTTTCGAGTATCATCAAGTTAGGATTGCTCAGGAGGATCAAGAAAAGACAACTTTTACTACTAAATGGGGTAGTTTTTCCTATAATGTGATGCCTTTTGGATTGAAAAATGTGCTTGTTGTATTCTCATGGATAGTTGTTCAGGCATTCAAATATTTTATTCACAACTTCTTACAAGTCTACCTCATGATTGGACAATATATGGGCTTGTTAAGGATCACTGTGACAATCATGCTTAATGTTTGACTAGTGCAGACAATTGAGTATCTCTTTGAACATCAAGAAGTGCATATTTGCTACACCTTTTGGAATACTATTAGGACACATAATCTACAAGGAGGGATTGCTTGTTGATCCAGCTAAGGTTACAATCATTTTAGGGTTGGAAGTGCCTACCAGTCAAAGCGAGGTGCGTGGATTTTTAGGTCACACAAGATATTATAGAAAATTCATCAAGGGATATGCCAAAATTCTGCACACTCTGGAGGAGTTACTAAAAGGAAGAGGTACATTCTATTGGGGAGAATCACAACAGCGCACATTCAAAACATTAAAAGAGAAACTTACTACCATGCACTATCCTACATTTTCCTTCATGGGACAAACCATTTCATGTACATGTGGACACCTCTAGCATGGCCATTGGTGTTGTGTTAGCTCAACCTAGAGAAGGTATTTTTGATCATCCTATCTACTTTTCTAGTAGGAAGATGACTCTTGTTGAACAAAATTATACAACTATAGAGCGCAAAGTTTTCCATGATCTATGCATTGCACAAGTTTCGACAATATTTTCTAGCTACACCATTTGTATTCTATATGGATCACATGGCATTGAAGTATTTGGTGAACAAACCCATCTTATAAGGGCACATCTACAGATGGGTACTCCTATTTCAAGAGTTTGATTTCACAGTTGTGGTGAAGCTAGGAAAAGTAACTCTGGACCAAACCACTTATCTAGAATTAACTTAGGAGAGGAAGCATAGACAATTGAAGAAACCATGCCAGATGCATAGTTATATAGGTTACAATGCACACCATCAGAATTAGAAGACATTGCTATCTTTCTACGGATTAGTGTGGCACCAGAAGGAATGAAGGCATTAGAAAAGAAACAACTTGCTATACATGTGGCACCATTTATGTTGATCAGTGGTGACCTATACAAGTTAGGAAGAGATGAAGTATTACACCATTGTGTATTAGAGCATGAGCACAAGGATATTATGGAAGAATCCCATGGTGGTATTACAGGAGGCCATTATGCAGGTGATGTGACTTCTTGGAAAGATCCTACTCACTGGATTATGGTGGGAGACATTGTATAAAGATTGTAAAGAATATTGTAAGGTGTGTGACCATTTTCATTACCTAGGAAAACCATGACAAAGAGATGAAATGCCACTGAGACCTATTATCAGTGTAGAACCATTTGAGAAATGGGCCATCGACTTTGTAGGACCTATTTCACCATCTTCACATAGGAATGGATCACACTATATCATTACTTGCATAGATTATCTCACACGATGGGTAAAGTAACACCTACGAAGGATTGTACAACAACTACAACAACTAGGTTTCTATGGGAGAATGTTCTTACAAGATATGGATGTCCTTTAAGTTTGACAAGTGATAGGGGTACACACTTTTAAAATGAAACCATAAGGATCCTATTAGATGAGTTTATGGTTTCCCACCATAAGACTACACCTTATCACCCTCAGGAAAATGGAATTTGAGGCTTTCAACAAGATTTTGAGCCAGACATTAACAAAAATTTGTGATGTTGGAAGAAAGGATTGGGATGATAAAGTGTCAACTATTCTTTGGGCATATAGAACAACTTATAAGAGATTGAATAAAACCACACCATTTCAGTTGGTGTTTAGTGCATAAGTCATTCTCCTATAGAATTTATGTTACCTTCTTTGCGCATTGCACGTGCTGGAGGTCTAGATGATGAGCAGGATTTAGAAGAGCATATTGAGAAGATGATTCAACTGGATGAGTGACGAGCCATAGCACGATGGATTCAGAAGCAGGAAAAGGCCAGGAAGAAAGCATGGCATGACAGAAACATAAGGGATAAGAAGTTTGAGATTGGACAAATGGTACTTCTCTATGACTCTAAGTTCTTACGCCATCTAGAAAACTTAAAGTACATTGGTTGGGGCCATATGTCATCACTTACATACTTGAATCAAGTGCTTGCCAGTTAGAAGCACTTAATGGAACACAAATACCCAGTTACTTTAACGGGAGTAGGTTGAAGCCCTACTATAAATAAGTCTTCTTGGTGTTTGTAATAAGGCAACATTGCCATTTAGATTAGGTTTCCATTATGTATTTCCTTAATGTATTTTCTTAATGTATTTCCTTCATTGTCACTATGCTTTGTCAATTTAGTTGTTATTATTGTGTAATAAGCATGTTTGTGCACATGAAGCTAATTACTATGTGAAGAATGTTTATGTGTAGAGGACTACACATAATTTTAGTGTGGGGTGGCTGTAGTTATCCAAGAACAAGACAATGGGAATGAAAGGTGAAAGGAATAAGCTACTACGGGTGTGCTTTAAGTCAAAAGAAGATTGCTTCTCAAAAGTGACCAAGGATGGAGATGAATGAAAGGATAGTATAACGTGAGGTAAGTAGAGGCCATGATAACTACCAGAGAAGGAATGATGACGAGGTACTCGGGTGCAAGGGCACATGCTGAAGAGAAGTCTGTGACCAGAGGGTAGGAAGGTGCGCTAGAAGGTTATAGCTGGGGCGTGAAGATGTACCGCATGGAATGAACAAATTTGGTCAATGAATGAGAGGATATTTGGTAGGTGAAGGAGCAATAAATGCATCAAAATTTGAAAATTATATAAGGATGGGATGCGAATTCATTTTTACCATTGTAACTAAGAGTATTTGAGGAAAGAGCTAAGTGCGAAGAGCCGAGTGATCGGGTTAAAGTGCGAAGGGTGTGAAACCAAGTGTGACAAATAGATCTATGAAAAAGAAGCTTACACCCCCAGTGGTGAAGGGTTTGAGAAAAGCAAGGTGATAGAGAGGAGATAGGGCACAAAGTTTTCACCTAGGGCATGATTGAATCGAGCTAGGGTTTGATTTGAAAAATTATAGAGTTAAAGAGGAGATGATTGCAAGGTAAAAATGGCACCCAAGAAGGTAGCTACAACAGGAGAAAAAGGAAAGAAGAAGGTGGTCATTGAGGAGGAAGAGATGGCACCTGAAAGTAATTTTATAGAAATGCAATATCCAGAAGGAGTCATCATCAGTCAGGAATGGGATTCACACATCAGAAAGAGAAAAGTAAGTGAATACAATCACATGACTTTAGAGAACAAGAAGGAGCTTGATTCCTTTCTCACTACGAGGATGAAAAAATGTACAAAAGATGACATGCTTTGGTTTATGATGATGTAGGAGAGAATATTCTGAAGAAAATTGGGGTCTACCAATTATATGAGCTTCCATATTTTGGGAAGTATGAGCCCTTGTAGCAGTGGCTCATGAGAAGAGTGCATGAGGAATTCTTCTACTTTGTAGGACGTAGTTAGAATCTCATCCACACTTATCTCATTAGTGATAGGTTTGAAGGCCACAGGAGAGGATATAAAGAATGATCTCACAGATAAAGCCATGATCTTAAAGACCAGACAGGAGTTGGGGTACCTGAAGGGTTTGCGTGGTATGGATATAGACAAATTAAGGAACTTTCTACTTGTGCAAGTAGAACACACCTTGTTACAAAGTTGAACGATCAGAGAGCGGTGGTCACAGGTAAATACTATGTGGTTACATGTTACATGAAAATGTCAGAAGGAGTAGTCTACAATATTGTAGGCTACATTACAGAGTAGATAGTCGAGGAAGCATGTAAAGAGGGAAGATCAGCTTTGGGGCTGTTCTATTATCACTACTATTCATGGAAATTGGAGTACCAGATGGGCCGAACGAAAAGGTATGGGAATACCCCATGGAGAATAAGTCACTAGCTGAAAGGTTCAACAAGTACTTATGTAAAGGATCCATGATAGATGACATCAAGAAAAGGGCGGAGAAATGGTACGACAGGCTCCATGGGCATTTGGAGAAGAGTGGCGCATCCCAAAGGACCTACCATCAGTAGTGGGGAAACAAGTCTAGTTTGCTATATATCAACATTTCTACATCATGTGCGCTTCCCAATGAGAGATGGAGTCTAGAGCCCTTGGTGTAAATTTCCTTACACATTCACTACAAGGTATTTCCAAGCATTTGTTCATAGATTCACAGACACGTGCCGACTAGTATTCAATGCAGATAAGGTAGACTATGACTACCACATGTTGAGGAAGAAGTATGTGTATCCAGGAAGAAGTTCCTATGTCGAGAGGCTCATTTTGGAGGTGTTGAATATTAAGCCAATAAGTCTAGTTGTAGCAGATATAGGGGCAACATTAGTGTATCTTCAATTGAAGCCCAAGATGGAGAACAATAAGTATGTGGAGAATGAATTCACTCTCCCAGGGCCATTGAAGGGTAAGAACACAATGGAAAACATACTCAAGTGCAAAGGCCAATAAAAATTGTTGAGGTAGATGATGAAGAAGAAGAGCGTGAAGATAGTGGAGTATTGGAGTGCAAAAGAAAGCAACCATATGATAGAGAAGAGTCACAACAGTGACCACCATCCACCTTAAGGACAAGACAAAGAGGAAGATATGGAGGTTGAGTAGGGGAGCAAAGATTTAAGAAAGTATTTAGATGCACAAGGACTCAAGGTGGAACCCCACAAATGGTAAGGAAATCACCTCGTCTCTCTCCACACAAGGAGATCATTGAGCCAAAAAGGAGAAGAAAGTTGAAGTTATATGAAGAAGTGGAGGAATCGGGGAGAGAGAGCATGAATCTCCTACCCCATTCAAGCAAGAAGATGAGCCACAAAATTAAGAAGAGAAAAAGATGAAGAGATGAAGGACAATGAAGAAAGAGAGAAGAAACCTCTGATCCATGCATGCGATTGCTCATGGTGTAATGAGACAGACTCCTAACCTTGAAGCTATAATTCCCAAGGGACCTAGATCAAAGAGGATGAATGGGGAAAATAGTGCACCAATCATGGGCTATGCAGAGGACACCGAAAAATCATCCGCGCATTGTTCCAAAGCACTATAGAACAAAATGATTTATTTGGCTGGGAACTAATGGATGGGGATATGGTGACTGTGTGCACTCAAAATAAAATCTCATGGTCAATGCATACCCACATGGATGATCCTGACTTTGATGTATGTGAAGAGTCATGCATTTCGAGACGGCTAAAGAAGGCACCCCAAGCTAGACATATGACAGTAAAGCCTACTGTCATGTCAGATGAGTAGGTCAACAATGCATTGGTGAAGGTTTCTACTAAAGTTGCAAGAAGAAATGTGGACAAGGCCACAACAATCAGAGCATTGCGTGAGGAGTTAAAGATGAAGGATGCAGTGATAGCGCACCTAACCCAAGAGAGGGACTTAGCGTAGAAGAAGAACAAAGTATTTATCAACATCGTAGAGGAGATTGGAGACAATGTCATAAGAGCTAGGCCACACTTGGAGCCCAAGGTACCATGATATTTCCCTCAGTGATACATTATGTAGGAAAGTTGGTGGACCTGGTGCTTGAAGATGAACCTCTGCACATGCCAGCACCAAGGAATCTTGAAAAGAGGCAGAAAGGGCTAAGGCTGCAGTAGTCAGAAAGATTGCATCATACGAAGGCTTACTGCAAGTGCTCCAAGAAGAATTGAAGAAGGTGGATCATGCCTTAAATATATGCACAGCTCTAGAGGCATTGATCAAGGTAAAGACTCTAGAAGAAGATGATGTAGTCCAAAAGGCTATGAAGGATGATACCTTGGGCCGCGCAGAATGGTTAACACTCGTAAAGAAAAAGTGCACGAGGCCCTAGCAGTAACACAAGAGCCACACAAGGAATGATTAGATGAGCTTGGGAAACTCATCACATAAAATATGGATGCATTAGAAGGACAACATACTGCAATGTCCAGCATTATGTTGGTATTGCAGAATGAAAAAGGTGAAGTTACCCAAGATGAACTGGAGTCTATTATTGTGGACATACCAGAGCAGGAAGAGAAAGCATTCACCGAGTGGTAGGATTTGGAGGCCGCAATAAAGGAAGAGTATCTAGAGTTGATCCTTCAAACTGATATAATGGAGGTTGCCTCATAAAACATTCTTTATTCATCTACATTCTTTCTTATTCTTTCCATTCAAAATTCTTTACTTCAATTTTTGAGATACCCATTGTCGGGTGACAATGAGATTAGTGTGGGGTGATGTTGATCAGAGAACACTTGACAGAACTCACAAAAGAAGTTTGTGTGGGAAAATAGGCTAGTTTTAAGGGAAAGAATGGATAGGAAGAACCTGTATGTGGATGGAAAGTTCAACATTTAAGACTTAATTGATTTTGAGCATAAAGACCTATTTTTAAAAGATGGTGTGTGGAACACACCAATGATGTAGAGACATGTGCACCACACATTTTCTATCTTTAGAGGATCAGATCAAAGCATTTTGCATGGAGACAAGCTAAGAATAAGATTGTCACTTCAGTTAACTGTAAGAGGTCTATAGATAACACACTTGCATGTGTGGCTATGCTCAAACGAATGCGCATGGCTATTACTAGCATGTGGACTATTTTTGGAATAGATAAGTGGTGAAGGGAAAGTCCCCACCCTATATATATGATGTGAAGCACATAGTAAGATATATAGATATACAGAGATAAAGAAGAGAGATATATAGGTATATGTAGAGTGTAAGAGGTAAGCATAGAGAGATATGTGTATATGAATCGATTACTGTATCAAATCCATGCACGCATCGGTATAGTTAGCCATTATTGTAAGGTGCTTCTGTGGTTATTAATAGATAGAAGTTATTATTTGAATCTAAGTGTCATTCCTGTGTGTAATTGAGTAGTGCATGTTCTTGATTCAATCATGATTATCATTTAATCTTGTTCTTTCTTAGATTTGAATATGACATGCCTTGTAGAATGAGGGATTAGTTATGGATCTATATGTTTCTTCCTTCATCATGCTAACATCCTACTATAACAACCCTAAATAGGGACCTGGTACCTTTGTGTGCTTTGGGTGAGCACTCAATCTAGGCTGAGTGATGTGCCAGTGCATCTAGAGTGTTATCACAAATTCTGGGCTACATCGGACTCTCTATATCCCACTACAGGTCTTGGCACTCTCTTTATAATCAACGAGATTCATGAAGATACTCTTTCAAACTAACGATTACATTTTCATTAAGTAAAGATCACGACCAAGGAATCAGTATATTATTATGCATGTAATCAAAACTTAAGAAAGGCATTCTAATATAACCACGAAGTAATCTGTTCATTCAAACAACCAGTTATCAATTAAATCAATTAATTCCAGTTACAGTTGTAGAGAGCATAGTTAGGAATTAAAGTGAGATATGCTCTTGTTTATCACAAGCTGCTTCTTTATTGACATGTGAAAACTTCACGTGAAGCATCCTTTTGATCTCATTTTCCATAATCAAAGCTTTGTATGTGTGCGTGTTTTCCTTTGGCTGCAAGTGTCTTACTGCGGATGAGTCCTAGTTACTACATGCCGGGTGCTACGAATGAGTCCCCTTGCATTGTGATAGAGTTTCTTTGGCTGCATGTTAGTGAAAAGATATAACAACTTCTTACAAACAAGTATGGCATTCATAAAAGCACTAATAATCATTCATTGCATCAAAGAGATTAACATACACATTCAAAATCCATGAAATAAAGTAACTTAGTAATAGTTATACTATTTAACATATACGTTCTATAAGTTTAAGTTCAAGTGAAAATGTCTGACAGGATAACAGGGGTAACAAGTACGAGGGTATACAAAATACACAACAAATGAGACAATTACAATGGTAATTAGAGGGCCCCATCACACCCTAGACTTAACTTCTTGAATGACCTCATTCAAGCTTTGATTGTTTATCCTTTGATTTCTCGGGGTCCACCTAGATTATCTTTGCATGACTTCACGAAGTCATTTGGCATGGATGTTCCCTTTGGTTCGAGAAAGAAATGGAATGCATTCATCTTGTGCCGTTTTATTATCCTTTCCTTTAATTCCTCATTCAGTTCTTTATTCCCATACTAATGAGGTATTGGACGAAGGGAAAAAGGGTGGATATTCACCGGAAAGTTGGGATAATGTTTGGGTATGAAAGAATTTATTTTCTCTTCTACGTTGGTGATATTTCTTCCCATCTCCTTCTATATGCCCGTACTTATCTCTACACCATTGAACCTAATATGATATCGACCTCATCATGGACTTCCTCTCTCATCTTGCATACCATTTGTTTAATTTTATGTTCCTCCATAAATTTACCATATTCTTCTATCATTGCCTTGGTATTGCTGCCTCTACTTAGATCATTAGTGGTTGTTCTTTGCATAATTATCTGTAGTCGACCATATGTTTTTACCTATATTATAGTCATTTTTACACCCATCAAAGAACAGGGGAAAACCCCATGCACACCAACCTATCATCCGGTGGACACTAGGCACTCACCCGAGGCACGCGTAGGTGCCAAGTCTCTCCTTTATGTGAGTTTAGTGGGAAACATCATCTATGATCCGAGTTTAAGAGATTTGAGAAGAAATAAGACATAAAAGCACCATAGAGATCGAGACGACTTCTAGATCCTTGCAGGTCATTCCGACAGAAAAGTGCTTAACAAATTATATAACTTACACCAAAATAGAAAGGAAGTTACACAAGCATTCATACTTAGTTCTTAAACATAAATGAAAAATAGCTACAAAGAAGGATGCATACATCAGAACCATTAATGTTCGTATTCATATAAACTAGTAACCTTATTACATTCATTAGGCCCATTACAAAATGTCATAGAAGGGCAGACCACAATCATGCATTATAACTAGATTCATATAGCTAGGCTCTCAAAAGAAAATTTATAACCCCAAAACCCTTGATACATCCTTTCCTATGCTTATTTACCCAAGCTAACAGAGTCCTTGCAGTATTTCACGTAGAGCTCGCACTTTATCGAATTTCTTCCTTTCTCCTCTTATCTCTTTTTCTTACTTACAGAGCACTTGTATATATAGCCTTCTGAACTGCCAACTCATTCTTCTATGGCCTCAGATCTGTCACCAAGTGTTTGAATGTGGTCCTCCATGGGTGCATGCTCCTCCAAGCCTAAGCTCACCACTCCTTTCCATGATGTCCTTATAGAAGCTTCTACCATAGAGTATATTCCTTCTAAGCCACCCTATCGCTAGGCTGGCACCTTATCCACTGGGTCACATTTTTCTCGCATCCTACCCAATAGGTAAAAAATGGCTAAGTCCCGATTCTACTCCATGGACGTGCATCCCGAGTTCTACCAAAACCCTACTTGAACCCTTCCATGTGCGCCTTATCTTGCACACTTTTTCAACCTTGCACGCCTATGCGCCCTTTTTGGACCTAGACATTTTAGGGGCCCAACATCACCCCACACTTTACCTATTCTCCACCCTCAGAAACTTCCTCAAAGAATAAAGAATACACAAAGACTTAATGTCTTGGAAAAATAATAAAGGGGACAAAGAATGGGAAAAGAAGGAAGAATGGGGAATGATGCTACTTAAAGAAATAAGAGAGGAAAGTTCTTCTACAAGTCGGCCTCCAAATTGTTCTAGGAATCAACCTCATTCTATGCTCTCTAGAAAATATCACCTACTAAGGCACTCACCTAATCAAAACCCAGCCCATCCCCTTGTGTGCTCATGGTGTCAATAATTTTCTCTAACTCCTTGCCTATATCCTCTAGCGCATCCATCCTTCGTGTAATGTGGGTATAGTTCCTTTAGCTGGTTTTTAACTGAGCCCCATAAGGCCTCAATAGCTTCTGATTTATTTTCTACCTCGCGAGGATATTTTCTCGCTCTGCTCTGTTCCCCTTGTTCTTCTCTTGGAACTCTTTAAGTTTTGCTTCATCATTGGCGACTAGCATGCTTGCCACTTTATCTCTGTTTGCGCAGTTTTTGTATGCAACCTCAACAGTCCAGAAGCAATCTTTACATCAACAAGGACATTGCTATATTTAGCTATGAGTGCCACGACCTTCAATTTATCCTCCTTTTCTAAACACGTGGCCACTTCTTCTATAGATTCCAAGGCTAGCAGCTATCTCTCTATGGTGAGGATTCTTTTTAAGTCCTCCAGGAATTCTAGGCCAGATCCATACTTCCGCATAGGAGGCGCTAGATCCAGATGCTTCAATACTATTGCATCTATAATGGACTCTATGTTTTTGTGTACTTCACACACTCTAGTATTCTCCTCCTTTAACTCATGTCAGAATCGGGTGCTGATCAACTCTTCTTGTTTCAAGCCCTTAGTTTTCTCAGCCAGCTCCTCTTCCTTCTTTTCTAGCTTTTCCTCTAGAAATATTACTCTGTCATTTATTCTGAAGAGCCTAGCCTCAGTCTTGATTGTGACCTTGTTCAGCGCATTACATAACTGCTCATCCGAGAGCTACTAGGCATTTACCAAGGGTTTGTTCCCTTAGACTCTAGTACTGGTATGATTTCCCCTTGGTATATTTCAAACTCTGGCTCGTCAATATGGGACTCAAATGCCCAAGAGAGCATCTTCCTTGTCCTGGGGTACATGCCCTCTTCATCAAATGATGACATTTCCAGGAGCTCCTCTGCTTTAGAACCATGCTTTGGAACTACACACGCAACACTTTGTTGGGGTCATCAATATAACCCATCCTTGGCTTCTCCTCCTTCTCGCACTTTCCTCCTGTGTGCATACCCTTAGGAATATTTATAGTTAAAGTGGGGCCTCCAGTGCTTTGCCGTGGTCCTTTTCTGTGCTCTCTTCCTTATCCTCATTCATCACCAGCTCAGTGCTGTGTTCCAACTCCTCTTCCACCAAGGTCTCAATGATCTTCTCAGCCTCTCTTTCCACCACCTTGTTTACCTCTTCGCTCCCTTCCTTGTCTCGGGTGCCTTCCTCCTCCTAGCTGCCCTTTCTCTGTGAAGATGTACTCATCCTTCTCTCCTTCTCCCTCCTCTAAGTCATGTACACTAAACACAGGTTGTTCTTGATTTACCTTAGGCTCATCTTCCTCATCATCATCTTCTTCATTGTCATCATCCTTTTCACCCTGGTAGGCCCTCAAACTTTCAGTGTACTCAGAATCCGACTCCTCCGTCATCTTCTGCTTCTTCCTAATCGGGATTCCGGTGTAGGTGACTTTGTCTCTTCTTCTTTCGATGACTCCTTGTCTAATGACTTCTCTAGCTCCAGAGTATTCTCTTTGACTATGGACTTTTTATTACGTGAATACATACTTGTTCTAGCACTTGTCCCAAGGGTACCTATTTCTTGTGTATCCACTACACTTGGTACTTTCTTCTTTGGTTATTTTTCCTCTTGTTTAGGTGTGGGTCTCTTCCTACCATTTGGGTCCTCAAGTATGGACACCTTGTTCTCCAGATATGTGCCCTTATCAAATTTGGGTCTTGTGCGGAGGTATACTAACGCCACGGACCCTCCTATAATGGGAGAAGTCATGGGTTTCACCATTTGGACCTCATGCAACATGTACTTCTCCACGTATGCGTGCTTGTTGGGGTAGAAAAACCCTTTGCACATTTCTATATGGTCTTGGTTGAGATTACCAAGGTCTAGCTTAAAATTCTTGGACTCTTTGAACCTGTTCACTCCCACTTGGAAGTGTTGAGCTGTGAAGGAAAAAGGGAGCTTGCACCATGGGCTCCATGTCTCATCTATCAGTTTAAATCTGCCAAGGCATAAATGTTGGTACAAAGAAAACTCGGCTTCTCCCTTGGTGGTCATTGGAATTTTTCAGGATCCTCCATTCTAACCTAAACACATTCCTCAGTGCATATACCACTTCTCCAGGTGTGCCTTGTGCACGCTGTCATCTTATCACGGTGTACTTCTCAAACCTCTTCACAGGTGAAGGGTCTTTAGCAGGGTACTCCCACATGATTTTTTTGCTACATCGACACTCCCATCTATGAGAACAAAATGGTTAACAAGATATTACCAAAGAGGATTTTATCACCTTCTGCGTCTTTGCCGACAATCTTATCCACGATGTATGCGGGACACGCTATAGATGGTGCCCTCTGAAATCCTCCTGCAAACATTCCGCTAGGACTTGCTTACCTGGGTCCATCTCTCATGGCCATTTAGCTTTATCACAAGGTGCATGGCCATCTTCATCACTAGGTCCTTGATGTCCGTGATATCAAAGTACCTCGACCCCTTTTATACGCATAAGTAGCAACTGTTTCCTTAATTGCCTCCTTGTCACATAGGTCATCCTCCAAACTTTCTCCTTCATAGATGAGGCCTATGAAATGTGAAACAAGCTTAGGGGTAATGTGCATCTTGCGCCCTATGAAGTGAAAGTAATATTCGTGCATGCGCGACATCAACCATTGATATAGGTGTTCAATATTTCTGAAGTAGGGCAACTCAAAGAGTTGTAATAATCTTGACTTCTCCAACTTCACTTTTACCTCATCGTTATAGAAGAGAAACCTTCTGGTGTCTTTTTATTCATCGGGCACACTAACTCCAGCACCATTTCCTTCTCGATCATTCTCAAGCGATGATTGTAATCATTTACTGCCATTTTTCTTAAATAGGACTCCCACTCTCACACAAGTAATACTCCGTCTGGGTATTGCATTTCTGCATACTACTCTTAATTTGTACTTATGACTATTTCTTGTTTCTTTCTCTTGCCTTTTCCCTTTCCCTTCTTAGGTGTGCCAACTAGTTTCTTGGGTGCCATTGTTTATGTTAACACTTCAACTTCTTTCACTTGCTTTGTTTTACTACCCCTTTCCAAGTTTAGATCTCAAACTGGCGAAGAAACTCTTTTTCAACCTATGCCCTAGATACCAAACCCTAACTAGAATCTCTTTTCACCAGACGACACTTCTCCACAACTCTTCCCATGCCTCGTGAATCACTTCCTTTCTAGTTTGTAAATCCAAACTAGTCACTCATGCTCAAATTCTTGCAATTTTTCTTCACACGGATCAACTCTAGAAACCCTAGTTCACAAAATCTCTTCTCTTCGTATTCGCAAAGTGAATAATGAAATGTCTGAACCTCTATTTATAGTTTTTCCCATTTTTAACATTAAATGCTACTTCACCTACCACCATACTTTTAACTTTTAATGCATATTTTTCAAACAAAGCCCAAAATTTGCACCCTAACTCACATGGCCAACCTGCGTAGATAATCTTCAAACCTTCTAGTGCGTAACCAACCCATCTTGACAGGAGACTCTTTCATGCGCATCACCAACGTCAAAGGAACTTATTCTGTCATGATTTTTTCTTTCACCTACCTTGTGTTGTTTTTGTGCTTCTTCCTCCTTTGTACGTGGGGTCTGAAAGTAGCCTTATCTTGATACCAACCATCATTTTCCACCTTTTATTTCATGCACCTCTTTCAACAGGGCCATTCAACTAGGCTTTCCAAGACAATCCTCCTTGGAACTTTACCCATGCTTTCCTTCACATTACTCCACCCACATTAAAATGATGTGTGATCCTCTGCGCATTCAAAACCCTAAAAAAGTAACAAGGTTACTGGATCCCAAGGTGCATTAAAAACAACAACGTGAAAGGGAAACACAAGAAAGGAAATGCATAAAGGAAATTCTAAACTATCTGGTAAAACTACCTTATTTACAAACACCAAGAAGCCTTATTTATAGTAGGGCTTCACCCTACTCCCATTGAAGTGTACAAGAAATTTCGCTCCATCTAGCATCTGTAACTGGCATGTGCCTAAATCAATGATGTATAAGATTATATAGGGACCTAACCAATGGACCTTTAACTTCCCAAGGTGGCATAGAAACTTTGAATCATACAACAACACCATCTGCCCAACCTCAAACTTCTTGTTCTTAATGTGGCGATCATCCCATGCCTTCTATTTTAATTTTTTAGTTGTTTGGATCCATCGGCTAGTGATTGTCTTTTATCCAGCTTAATCAATTCATCAATTCTCTCTTCCAACACATGCTCATCATCCAACCCTCCTGCGCGCGCTATACACAGCGAAGGTAACATAAAATCAACTAGTAAGACAACCTCCGCACCAAACACCAACTGAAATGGTGTGGCCTTATTCAACCTTTTGTAGGTTGTTCTGTATGCCCAAAGAACGGATGATACTTTATCATCCCAATCCTACCTACCAACATCACAAATCTTAGTCAACATGTGACTAAGTATTTTGTTAAATGCCTCAACAGTTCCATTTTCTTGAGGGTGATAGGGAGTAGTCTTGTGATGGGCCACCATGAATTTTGATAACATAATCCTGACCATTTCATTGAGAAAGTGCATACCTCTATCACTTGTCAAGCTCAATGGGCATCCATACCTGCTGATTATGTTCTCCCATAAAAATCTAGTAGTTGTAGTTGTAGTACAATCCTTAGTGGGTGTTGCCTCTGCCCACCTTGTCAAATAATCAATGCAAGTAATGATATACCATGAACTAGTCCTTTGCGCTACTAGTGAGATTAGTCCAAAAAGTCAATAGCCCATTTCTCAAATGTTTCGTGCTTGGTATTGGTTACTGAGGAATTTCATCCCTATTTCTCGAGTTTTCTAAGGCACTAGCAATGGTCACAGGCCTTGCAAAACTCTATGTAATCTTGATAAATGGTCTCCCACCAAAGCCCTACAAGTAGAATCTTCCACGCGGTTGCATTTCCCGCATAGTGTCCTCCTACAATCCCACCATGCACTTCTTCTATTATAGCAACATACTCATGTTCTAGCACGCATCGGTGCAAAACCTCATCACGACCCATTTTGTATAGGTCTCCATTAATTAACATGTAGGGCATGGCGCGTATAGCTAACTTCTTTTTCTCCAAGGTCTTCATCCCTTCCAACACCACACCTTCCTTTAGAAATACTGTAATTTCCTCCAAATCGAGGGCACGCATTGCAACCTAAACAATTATGCGTCTGGCATAGTCTCTTCAATGCTCTGCGTGTCCTCCCCTGAATCAATTCTTGACAAATGATCAAGTCCACAATTACTCTTTCTAGGCTTCACAACTACCGTGAACTCAAACTCTTGAAATAATAGCACCCACGACATATGTGCCCTTGTAGGACAGGCTTGTTCACCAAATATTTTAATGCCATGTGGTCAGTGTAGAAGATAAAGGGAGTTTCCAGCATATACTACCTAAACTTATGAAGCGCAAAGATCATAGACAAGGTGCCTCACGCTTGGTTGTAGTATAATTCGATTCCACTAGTGTCAAGTTCACCTTTGCAAAGCATAGGGGTGATCAAAAATTCCCTCACTGGGAAAGTAAGTGCAAGCACTACTCCAATGAATGTTTTGGAGGCATCCACATGAACATGGAAGGGCTTATCCCAAGAGGGGAAACATAATATAGGTGTGGTGACAAGCCTATCCTTCAATGTGTCAAATAATTTTTGCTGTACCTCTCCCCAATGAAAGGCACTTTTATGTCTGAGCAACACTTCCAATGGCATGGAAATCTTGGTGTACCCCTTAATGAATTTCTGTAATAACCCGCATGCCCAAGAAATCCATGCACTATGCTTTGGCTAGTAGGCTCCCCCAATCTCACAATAACTACAACCTTGGCAAGATCTACTAGTAAGCCCTCCTTACATATGATATATGTTGATTAGAGAAAACACTTAGTTGAACTTGCACACAAAGTCTGCATGGAAGAATAGCATAGGAGCAAAAGGTGCGAAGGTATAGGAAGGTGTCACGCGTGGAGGTGTAGAGTCAGACTCTCAAGGACTTAACTGATTTTGGGGATCAGATCTATTCTTAGAGATTGGTGTGTGGAGCACACAAAGCAATGCCGAGACTTGTGCACCACTCTTCATGGAGATTTTTGAAGGACATGTCAACTCACTCTTGCATGGGCATAAGTTAAGAATAGATCCATCACTTTAGTTAACTATCAGCAATCTATAGATAGCATACTTGCATGTATGGCTATAATTTTAAGAAGGCACATGGCTGTTATTAGCATGCGACCTATTTCTGGTAGAGTTAAGTGGTGAAGGGATAGTTCCCCACCCTATATATATGTAATGAATTACTTAGAAAATATAGAGACATATATAGAGATACGGATGGAAACATATGTTTTGAAGAATGGGAAAACATGAGTACATGCAACTGGATAGTTGTAATAGAACCATGCGTGCATGCCTAGTATTGTATGAATTTTCTGTATTGGTGGTATGATGAATAGATAAAGGAAATTGGATGAACAAACAGTGTTTGATGTGTTTTATCAATGCATGTTGTTATCTTCATGATGATTTACCTTTAAGTGCTTATAGATCTGGTTAAATATAATGATGAATAGATGGATTAGTTCCTAAACTATATGTTTACTACTTTATCATACCACCATTCTGCTACTGCAACTCTTAAGAGGGACCCGGTACCTTTGTGCACTTTGGGTGAGCGCTCAGCCTAGGCTGAGTGATGTGCCAGTGTGACTAGGTGTTAACTAATAATTATAGGCTGCATCATTGGTTCCTTTCTGGGACCTCTTTTTCAGTTGTTTCAGAATGGTTCACGATGAATACATACCGGCTAACCTTGGTGAGTGTTGAAGAATGGATTCATGATCTGGAGGAAGAATACCTACATAGGTTTGACACTGGATCCGGATTTAGCACATGTACTTGGGTAGAGCAGAATATGTATGATAGTTTATATGAAAGCTTCTTTGTTATCTTTCTAGTAGAATTATACGAATGGTTGACTACGTATGCATCTAAGCAGAATTAGAGGTATCACATGCTTGTTTGGACACAGGAGGAATTTCAAACACTATATGATGCTGACCTGAGCTGGACTCGCATGGTAGATACCTAGTTTCACAGTGTCCTAAATAGCTATATTTTGGAGTATTCAATTTTGACTTATTCATGCCTAGAGGTAGTAGAGTTCTAGTTTCTATGGTATCCTAGAGGGATGTATTTGTAAGGTATTCCACTGGAAATCAAAATACTAATGGTAACGTTGAACTTGGAAGCTAAACCCATGGAAAGCTAAAGAATCTCCATGCGCGGGAAGCAATAGGATTGGAAAAAGATGGAAAACCTAGCGATAGCATGACAAAGGGAAGAGAGGCGGCTGAAGTATGATGAGGCGCGCGAGAGGAATTATGCACGAGGTGAGAAATTGTAGAACAGATGGTGTTGTGGAGAGAGATGTCTCATGAAGGATTTGAGGCTCATGGGGAGGAAGAAGAGTAAGAGCATCAGGGACTCCCCCATCTAGGGAAGCATGATAGAGAACCCTCTTTGGCCCCACAAGGGAGCGTGCCAGTAGATATGACTGGGCCCCAGGCGTGCATCTAAGCCAACCTATTGACCTAGCCCTTGTGCTTGGTTTTCCAATATCTAGTACAACAGGTAAAAACAATTTTAATTTAGGAAGTGAAAGCACAAAAATAGGTCAGACAACAAGTACACCAATGACAACACAGACAACTTTGTTATTCTTTGGGGGTATGTTTTCAGGCTCATCATCTACATAGAATATGAGCGTGTTGAGTGTGGGAATCACCTCTGGAGTTGGGACCACTTCCCAGACTATAGGGGTCTAGTATAGTACCACTGTTGGGGCACAGGGGAGTGCATCCACGGGCCCTATTCCAAATTCTGGAGGAGGATCAGGTGGTATGGGTAGTTCTAGTTCTGGTGGTTCGGGTGGTATTAGAGGAAGAGGAAACCAAGGAGGTTTTGGGTTGGGTGGTCAAGGCCCTGCAGCAACCCCAGAACATTTATATGGATATGTCCCTTCGTCTCCCAGAATACAGAGGTATCAAGGATGCTACTGAACATGTTCATATGTGTGAAATATTATGGCGTGTAAAAGGTATTATGGCCCCTGAGCGTAAGGCAAGTCAATTTTCTACTACATTGCAGGCACGTGCGCATAGCTGGTATAGGAAGTTTGATCCCAATCAAACTTGTATTGACTATGCAGCATTGAAAGATGCTTTCTTAAAAGAGTTCCACATCCCAGAGTTTGAGCAGAAGAGTATAAGCGCACTCAAGGATATAAAGCAAGGCATTACTGAAAGTGTACGTGAGTATGATGTGTGATTTAAAACACTTCTATCCAAACTCTCTTATGACATTCATATAAGTCAGCATGCACAATGGTTTTTCGGGGGATTGATTACCCCATTTCAAAGAGCATTATCATATAAGACTTATACGAATCTGCGTGAAGCATTGGAAGCCACTTTACGTCTCAAGTAGTTAGGAGTATTAACACTAGAGTTAGTCCATTCTTATAAGCTCAGATAGTGGCTATGGTAAAACAATTAGAGAAATTGTCAGCAAACTTAGCTCATGAGACACACTCAAGAATCTGGTGTACATATTATGAAGTGGAAGGGCACACTAAGGATAGTTTCCCTCGCAAAACTATACGCTTGTTGTTATTAAACTGTGAGATTTTCCATTTGAACCATGATGCTAGTCACTACCCCCTACTACAACACGTGATCGGGAAGAATGTTTCCTCCTTTTGTAAAATTTGTAGGTCTATGACCCATGATATTGAGGACTGTAGATTGATTGGCCAGATCCATGATGCCATTGATATTGGGATCGAGACAGGTGAATGTGGTTGATAATTCTAAAGGGAAGAATGAGCATCAAGACAGGGGATTATACTAAAATGCGCTATGATAGGAATGATAGAAGGTTTTAAGGGTCTCTGTTGTTGCAAATCAACAACACCCCTAGATGTTGATCAGATTTCTAGTTTGATCATACTAGCATCCAGTGTGATTGCACAACATTGAATCCTCTTCCCAAGTGTGGGACTTGTAAAATGGGAAAGGAATCTCTAGATTAGAGGCTGGTTCCTTAACTCCTCTGATCAGATTTATCACTTACAAGTTGCAGAGGTTTAAATTCCTAATCCTACCCTAAATTCCAAAGGAGACAGAGATAGAGAATGCAGATAAACTAAAACTAATGCTAATAGGTGATGCACCAAAGGAGTTGTAGACACCTGATGCTGCATGAAATACACAATCCACAAGGAAACACAACACAAAACATGCACAAATGCTCAAAATGTAATGAAAGATCAAGAAAGCAATGATAGATATATGAAAGGATTGAGGGATTTTAATCACAGAACATATATCAACATCTCAGATCCAATACAGTACATTACAGTGATCCAGAGGCAAGAAAAGGTGCTGCATTACATGGAAAGGTAAAATTTCTTCACAAATTCTACCAAGGAGGAAGAAAAGGAAGTTATAGAGCTGAAAAAGTGTCTCTCCTTTGCAAAATGAACTCATTCTGGCTTTTACAGTGCAAACCACGACCCCAGGAGAGAGAAACATGGGAAAACATGCAAGGGGTTTGACCATTGACCAAAATTCCATCAAAACAGCATGGGCACCCTGACAGACCCATTCCCTAACATTTTTAGCCATGCTGGGAGAGAATGCGAGCCATTCTTCATTAAAAACGGTGGTTGAAATGTCATTTCTGTCCATGACCATGTGCCAGAAGTATTTTTGATTTTATCTCTCCAAACTCCACCAAAATGCAAAATTGACCCCAGAATCTTGTAGAGAATTTCACCAGCTTTCCATTGATATAAATAATGTGAAAACCGAGCTCTGGATTGAAAGATATGGCGATTTGAAGTTTTAGGGCAAAACAGGGCCAAGTCGGGTGGGCAAAAATTTGAATTTTTGCACCTTTTTGGTCAATTGGAAAATTTTCACAAATTTCCCCGCACTCCGCCACTCTAGGTGCCACGTGGTGGCATCTCATTGGCCATGGGCCTTTCAGGGGAATTTTTTTCCAAAAAACTCTACCGAGCCATAACTTCAAAAATACATGGAGTTAGGAGGAAAACTTTACCTTTCTAGAAAGTTGAGAAAGAGCTCTATCCAATGGTGCCATTTCCAGAAGGTTTTGAGTGCCTAAAAAGAAAAATTTTGTGACTGAGGCACAAGAGAGGGAATAATGAGAGGAGTTAGCCACAAAATGAGCAGGGGGGCACATTTTGGATAACAATTTTGGCGACTCGGAGGGATCATCTCACTGCTGGATGAAGTTACCGGTTACTGAAGCATCCATTAGGCATGGAGTCATGAGTTGTAGCACTGCAAAATGATCTAAACTTTGAAAACCTCCTCTCGAGCCACTTGGAAATTCGTTGAACTTAGACTTGTTCTCACCAAAATGCCACCTAAAATGAACTATGCAAAGCAAAACAAGTAGCACCAAAACTATGTACAAAACTGAAAATACATGCTCCAAAATGGAACATGCAGAGTGTGCACAAGCACTTCTTTTACTAAAAGCAACCTACCTACTCTACCTAATGGAAACAAAGGTGAGCTAAACAAACCCTGCAACTGGTTGTGCAAAATAGCTTCCTTTCTTCAAAATTGGCAACCATGCAACTAATTTGGCATTGAACATGGCTGATTGGATGAATGGAAAATCAACAAGAAGCTGGTCTTCCACCCAAATCATCAAGGTATCAACTGAAGGAAAATTCAATACCTCTTTTAGTTGTTCTGCATTTGGATTGGAGAGGTATGACAGCTGATCCTTGGTTCTTTGTAGCTCATCCTCATGCTTAGAAGCAAGCATGACTGGTTGTGACTTCTCCTTTGGCTCCAATAAAGCCAAATACCTGATTGGGCAAGGTATGATCCGTTTGATATGCCCATAGCTCTGATTTTCAACTCCAAAAATGGAGTCTTCTTGTAGACCTTCTTGGGTGGGTGATGTGGAAGCAATGGTAGAACCTTTCTGCCCTTTCTCCTCTTCCAATGAAGAACATGAAAGATTAAAATCTTCCAATCTTAGTTCCAAAGAGCTGCTATAAGATGCAGGCTGCTACAAATGAATGCTCTCCTTCATGACAGTAGGCTCAAGTATTTGGGACGTGGAAGATGAAAGAGAGAATGGTGGAAACTCAACTGGTTCTTCTTCATCAAAACAGTCCTCCAAATCTGACAGATACACTACCTCATTGTTGTCCTGATGCAAATGCTCAACTTCCTCCATAGTGTCCTCTTGATCTGTAACTTGATCATCATGGTTTCTTTCATCCTCCAACATTGAGTTTGAGAGATCAAACTCTTCTTCAGCACTAGAACATGAGAGGGATGAAGTAGAAAGAAGAACTGAAGGTTCTCCTGTAGCCTGCCTTGTGTTCAAAGCCCTTGGATCTACACTTTTCTTCTTCACAGCTAGAATGTGCTCCTCTTCTTTCGCATTTGGAGCGGCTTCTCCCTCCTCTACTACTTGAAGGAAATCTTGCTCTTGATAGAACTCTTCTCTAGCATGAAGTTTGTCAAGTCAAACTCTTCAATCTGCTGCTCTAGAGGACAAGTTGGGACTGCAAGATCTTCTTCTGAGCTTTCTTCCTCCATGGCTGATTGTGCAACTTGAATTGAATCAACATTCCCTTCAAATAGAGTGCCAACATGGACACTACTTTCTGAGCAAACTAACTGCTGGTCTGCTTCTTCTTTTTGCTCTTCTTCTGCTGTCACAAAATCAGTCCTAACCACTACTTGTTCTCCAACTCCAACCTCTTCTGAAGGCTTAACCATCAAGGGGATCTTTTTCATCCCAAATTTAAGAGCCCAACTCTTCAGACTTTGAATTTCTTCATCTTTGTTTGGCTTCTCTTTTTGCTGTTGTTTTCCTTGACTGGCATTCTGATTTTTATCCTCCCAACATGGATTTGGGAATGCAAGAGGAGAAGTGGATTGTAACTCAATTGATTTGGAAATTTTTTGTGGTGGTGGAGGAGGTAGAAACTCTTGTTTCTTTGGAGGAGAGGGTATTTCCGTTAGCTCTTGTGGAGGGGATGACTGTTTGGAAGGAAAGGGGAAAGAAGAATTGAGATGGGGTGGAAGACTAGGGGATGGCGAAATGGAATTAACTCCTGGGGCAGCATTGACTGGATTTAGAATTTGAAATTCCAAATGAGATGATGCTGCTTGAGTAATGGGAAGAGAAAAACTAGATGATGGTGTAGAACTTACCCATTGACAAGGTTGTTCAACACCAAGTGTATAGGCCTCTATTTTTGCTATCCATTGTGCAAGTTGGGGCAGCATCTTCATCATAAATTCTAGCTTCTCCTGAGGGCTGAAGTGTCTTGGAAAAGGGCCTCCCCATGGACAAGGAGTCCTACAACTAATTCTGAAAGCCTTCATTTGAGCTGCTGCTCTTGATTGCACCATATTTACCTCCATCTTTTGGATTTTTTCCACAAAATCTGCATCTTCCATTTGATTGTCTTCATTACATGCATACCCTTGTTCTTGATGTGCTTCACAACCAAACTGACTTTGGCACTGCTGCTCATATGGGTAGACATGCTGATTTTGAATTTGATCAAAATGCTGATTTTGAATTTGATCAAAATGTTGATTTGGAGGATTTGTAAAACATGTTGGAGGTGTGATATACTGCTGTTGTAAATGTGAATTCCATGATGGAAATGAAGTCATGATTGCACAACTTCATGGAATGGAAAATAATAAAAATTATGGAAAGAAGAATGGATGGAAATGAATGGAAAACAAGTCTCTGAACTTAGAGAATGAGTTGTTTACCAGATGGAGTCGCGAGATGTGCTTTTGAAAGTGCCTCCAAAAGGATGAATCCTTAACAGGAACACACCAACCTGTCAAAGATAAAGTGGAAGACCTCTAAGGTCCCACCGAGTGCCAAAACTGTTGTTGCAAATCAACAGCACCCTTGGATGTTGATTAGATTTCTAGTTTGATCATACTAGCATCCAGTGTGATTGCACAACATTGAATCCTCTTCCCAAGTGTGGGAATTGTAAAATGGGAAAGGAATCTCTAGATTAGAGGCTGGTTCCTCAACTCCTCACGATCAGTTTATCACTTACAAGTTGCAGAGGTTTAAATTCCTAATCCTAACGTAAATTCCAAAGGAGACAGAGATAGAGAATGCAGATAACTAAAACTAATGCTAATAGGTGATGCACCAAAGGAGCTGTAGACACCTAATGCTGCATGAAATACACAATCCATAAGGAAACACAACACAAAACATGCACAAATGCTCAAAATGTAATGAAACATCAAGAAAGCAATGATATATATAAGAAAGGATTGAGGGATTTTAATCACAGAACATATATCAACATCTCGGATCCAATACAATACATTACAGGTGATCCGAGAGGCAAGAAAAGGTGCTTTGCATTACATGGAAAGGTAAAATTTCTTCAAAAATTCTACCAAGGAGGAATAAAAGGAAGTTGCGAGAGCTGAAAAAGTGTCTCTCCTTTGCAAAATGAACTCATTCGCTTTTACAAAGTGCAAACCACGACCCCAGGAGAGAGAAACATGGGAAAACATGCAAGGGTTTGACCATTGACCAAAATGCCATCAAAACAGCATGGGCGCCCTGACAGACCCATTCCCTGACATTTTTAGCCATGCTAGGAGAGAATGCGAGCCATTCTTCATTAAAAACGGTGGTTGAAACGTCATTTCTGTTCCCATGACCACGTGCCGAAAGTATTTTTTATTTTATCTCTCCAAACTCCACCAAAATACAAAATTGACCCCGGAATCTTGTAGAGAATTTCACCAGATTTCCATTGATATAAAGAACATGAAAAACTGAGCTTTGGATTGAAAGATATGGCGATTTGAAGTTTTAGGGCAAAACAGTAGGGCCAAATCGAGTCGGTGGGCAAAAATTCGAATTTTGCACCTTTTTGTCAATTGGAAAATTTTCCAAAATTTCCCCATGCTCCGCCACTCTAGGTACCATGTGGTGGCATCTCATTGGTGCCAAGGGCCTTTCAGGGGAATTTTTTTCAAAAAACTCCGTCGAGCCATAACTTCAAAAATACATGGAGTTAGGAGGAAAAGTTTACCTTTCTGGAAAGATGAGAAAGAGCTCTATCCAATGGTGTCATTTCCAGAAGGTTTTGGGTGCTGAAAAGAAAAAATTTGTGACTGAGGAAAAAGAGAGGGAAGAATGAGAGGAGTTAGCCACAAAATGAGTAGGGGGGCACATTTTGGATAACAGGGCTCATGAAAGGGGATGAGGATATCGAGGCTGATATGGAGGACGAGGCCGAGGTGGAGGAAGGAGTGAATTCCCTCAAGGAACTTGTTATATATGCGGTTCACCTGACCATTATAGGTGTGAATGCCCAGAGAATATTTCCTGTTCATTTTGTGGAAAGGGGCATAGTTATGAAGAGTGTCCAGACTTGTATGAGCATCTCAGTAAGCAACACAAGCAAGAAAAAAAGGGTGCGGGGATGGTTAGAATCTAGCACGCTATAGGGAACAAGTGGATGGAAAAGTTAACACCATAACCTGAGGTAGTAATAGTCAAGATAACCACACGTGTTGAGGCGGCAAGTGTAAGAGAGGTGTTGCAGCGAAGTGCGACAATCACTTTGGGATGAGGTTTTGCATGCGAGATATCCATATCCAACTCATCGAAAGAAGTCTATCAGGACACAATGGAGGTCCTTAGTAGCCTTCATAGTGAGATACAAGGTTTAAAAGAGTAGTCTTAGAAATTAGAGGACAAGGATATAGAACAAGCCCCGTCGGATACTGACGACATCATAGAGGTATGTAGAATGTTGCGCCAGGAGAATATTATTCCTTTATTAGGAAATTGGTTGAAAGGGAATACTTGCGCGTAGGAACTAAGAATAGAAGACAAATACTACATGCGAATATTCCCCCTGATAGCATTGACTATGACAAGGAGATCACTTTGAATGTTTGTGGATAGGTGACTACTTGAGCAATATTCTGATTGACACAGGTGTGGAAGTAAATGGACTTACATTGGATGCGTGGGAGCAAATGGGGAGACCCCCATTACATCCATCATCTAATGTATTGTTCATGGAAAATAGAACAAAAGCTACTCCCATAGGAGTTTTGAAGGATGCATCTATCACTATACAAGGGGCCAAGTTCACAGGAGACTTTGAAGTGCTAGTGCTTGTGGAAGCAGATAGTTTCCCAGCTTTTCTTGGGTGCCCTTGGTGTTATGTAAACAATGCTGATTTGAGGTTTAACAAAGGGTATATCAGCTTTGAGAACAAGGAGGAAAGGGTCATAATACCATTGATAGATGGGAAATCCATGCCATATGTGGAACCTTTAAATGAAGAGGACTTGAATAGAATCTATGTACGTGCTATTTGGGACCCAAAGGTCAATGATCCATCTAAGGAAGGAATCCTTCATTGGGAAGATTCTCAGTCAATCAACGATACTACTAGTATTGCTTGTGATAATTGGGCTCATGGCACTTATGAACAGTGGGGCGCGAAGTTAAGTGCACGGTTACTTGCAAGATGGGTTTTCACTCTGTTTGATGTATAGGTCACACAAAGATACCCGCTATACTAGATTTGAAGATTTGGCTAGGTTCTTACGAGGCCATGGAAACAAATTGGGTGACCGACCTTAAACAACATGTTTGTCTTTATCATATACTTTGGGCGGGATGGCCATGCGTTGGTGGGTAGTCCACAGGATAATTTCTTAGAATGGGAAACGATTGGGACCACCTTATCAACCGGTTTTCAAGTAAGTAATGCACCTACAAAAATAATCCCTTATCATGGTGATCAACCTGCTCAACATCATATCCAACAATGTGAGAGACTCTGGATAGTAGGATAGGAAGCATTACCACCTTCACTTGGGGTGCATCGGTTTTATTCTACCCTACTGAGGTTGCGCACATGCTTGGTATGTCTATGATGAATTACATCACGACACTGGAAACTGGCAAACTTTGACTGCAGGGATGATCCAAACGTTTAACTTCTTTTCATCTACACCACCAGTGAACACAACTTTAAGCTTTATCAAGCACTTAACTATAGGGGACAGTGGGAAAGTGGAAGAACTTGTTCAGGAATTATTTGGTGAGACAAAGATAGGGGTGTGCTTTGCGGATGAATAAGATGATATCATATTACTTGAGTGTGCTTCTCTAGAAAAAGATAAGGGGAAGATGGTTTACATAATTGATGAGGAGGAAGTTGAGCGACATGGATCATTCACATGGAACACGTGAAGTGTTATCCAGTGCACATGTAGATGCGTGCACATATCACGAACCTATGAAGACAAAAAGGTCAATATAGGCACGAAAGGCTGAACTGAGGAGGTGATAATTGGGGATTACTGGTCAGAATCAAAGGTAGCAAAGATCATAGGGTTACTTGGAAACTATGAGGACTTATTCCCAAGAGGATATCATGAACTTAAAGGCGTGCATATATCACTCGGAGAAATGAGGATAAAGCTCAAGGAAGGTGCGTGCCTATTAGGAAGCGACCATATCGGATAAATCCCAATTTGCACGAGAAAGTAAAGGAGGAGATTGACAAGATGTTAAAATTCGGGGATCATTCGACTATTGGATGAATCGAGAATGGGCCAGATCCTATGGTGATAAGCATCAAAAAGGATGGTAGGATTCACATTTGTGTTGATTATAGGGAGTTGAATGCAACATGTGTTACAGATCCCTTTCCTACACCATTCACGGAGGAAATATTAGGAGTGGCTGGGTGCAAAATATATTCATTTACAGATGGGTTTTCAGGGTATCATCAGGTTAGGATTGCCCCGGAAGATCAAGAGAAGACCACCTTCACTACTGAATGGGGAAGCTTTGCTTATACTGTGATGCCTTTTGGATTGAAGAATGCCCCTGCGGTATTTTCAAGGATAGTGGTACAAGCCTTCAAGGATTTTATTCATAACTTCTTATAGGTCTATCTTGATGATTGGACCATTTATGGGCTGATTAAGGATCATTGTGACAATCACGCTTAATGTTTGAAAGATGTCGACAGTTGAGTATCTCATTAAACATCAAGAAGTGCATATTTTCTACTCCCTTTGGCACACTCTTAGGAAATATTATCTACAAGGAAGGGTTGCTTTGGTTGATCCAGCTAAAATTGTAGTTATCATTGGCTTGAAAGCGCCGGCCGATTAGCATGAGGTGCATGGATTTTTGGGTCATACAGGGTATTACCTAAGTTTAAAAAAGGGTATGCAAAATTTACTTTGCACACTTAGAAGAATTGATCCAGGGAAAAGGTACGTTCTCTTTGGGAGTCACAACAACATGCATTTGAGATATTGACGCGAAAACTTACTTGCCACACCTATCTTGCATTTTCCTTCATGGGATAAACCTTTTCATGTTCATGTGGACACTTCTGGCATAACCATTGGTGCTGTCTTAGCTCAACCAGGAGAAGGTATCGTTAATCATCCCATTTTCTTTGCTAGTAGGAAGTTGACCCTTGCAAAATAGAATTATACCACTACGAGCACGAGGCCATGTCTATGATCTATGGGTTACACAATTTTCGTAAGTATTTGTTAGCTACCCCCTTTGTGTTTTATACAGATCATATGGCATTAAAATATTTGGTGAACAAGCTTGTTTCTACAGGGCGCATATGCCGATGGATACTCTTATTTCAGGAGTTTGACTTTACATCGTGGTAAAACCAGGAAAAAGCAATTGGACCGGATCACCTGTCTAGAATTCAATTAGGGAAGAGGCACAAACAATAGAAGAGACCATGCCTGATGCATAGCTGTATAGGTTACAACGCGCACCATCAAAATTAGAGGACATTGCTTTGTCTTTCTAAAGACTGGTATGGCACTAGACAACATGAAAGCTTTAGAGAAGAAGCAACATGCTATTTGTGTGGCACCATTCATGTTAATTAGTGGTGATTTATACAATCTAGGTAGAGATGAGGTGTTACTCCATTGTGTCTTAGAGCATGAACAAAAGGACATAATGGAAGAAGCACATGGTGGTATTGTAGGTGGCCATTATGCAGGTGATGCAACAACGTGCAAGATCCTACTTGCTAGGTTATGGTGGGAAACAATGTACAAGGATTGTAAAGAGTATTGTAAGACCTGTGACCATTGTTAACGTCTCGGTTGACCAGACAAAGGGATGAGATGCCACTATGACCAATAACAAGTGTAGAACCCTTTGAGAAATGGGCAATTGAATTTGTCGGGCCTATTTCACCAGTCTCGCGTAGGACTGGATCGTGCTATATCATCACTTGTATCGATTATCTTACCCGATGGGCAGAAGTAGCACCTACAAAGGACTTTACAGCGATGCTGATAGCAAGGTTCTTATGGGAGAATGTTCTTATAAGGTATGGCTGTCCTTTAAGTTTAACAAGTGATATGGTCGTACATTTTTTAAATGAGACAAGAAGAATTCTTTTAGATGAGTTTATGGTTGCCCACCATAAAACTAGACCCTATCACCCTCAGGAAAATGGGACTATTGAGGCTTTTAACAAGATCTTGAGCCACACATTGACCAAGATTTGTGATGTTGGGAGGAAAGATTGGGATGATAAAGTATCTACTATTCTTTGGGCTTATAGAACAACATACAAAAGATTGAACAAAGCCACACCTTTTCAATTGGTGTTTGGCATGAAATCTGTTCTACCTCTAGAATTTATGTTACCTTCCTTATGCATTGCATGTGTTGGAGGTCTAGCTGATGAGCAAGCCTTGGAAGAATGGATTGTGAAGATGTATAAACTAGATGAGTGCTTAGCCATCGCATGCTGGATTCGAAACATGAGAAAGCACGCCAAAAGGCATGGCATGATCGATACATCATGGATAAGAAACTTGCGGTGGGAAAAATTGTACTTCTATATGACTCTAAGTTTTTGCACCATCCAGAAAGCTCAAAGTGCATTGGTTGGGGCCATATGTTATTATTCATATACTTGAGTTAGGTGCTTGCCAATTATACACTATTGATGGCACACGGTTACCCGATTACTTTGACGGGAGTAGGTTAAATCCCTACTATAAATAAGTCTTCTTGGTGTTTGTAATAAGGTAGTATTGCCAGATACATTAGGTTTCCCTTTATGCATTTCCTTAATGTATTTATTTCAACGTCGCTATGGTTTGTCAATTTTAGCTCTTTTTTGTGTAATAAGCGCGCTTACGCGCATGAAACTAACTACAATATGAAGCATGTTGATGTGTAGAGGACTGCACATCCTTTTTCATGTGGGGTGGATTGTTGGTGACTCTCAGGTATATGCTGTGAAGATGTCATGTTGTGGGTGTTGAGAAAGAAGGTTGCTAAGGGTAACTAACAAAAGATTGCTTCTCAAGATAAGAAAGGATGAAGATGGATAAGGGAAAGTATAACATGAGGTAAGCGGTGGCCATGGTAATTACCAGGAGATGGTGTAGTGATGAGGTACTCGGTGCTAGAGCATGCGCTGAAGAGAAGTCTGTGACAAAGGGTAAAGAGGCGCGCTAGAAGGTTATAGCTTTGGCGTGAAAATATACCGCGCGGAAATGATAAAAATAGGTCATAAATGAGGAGAATTTGGTAGGTGGAGGAGTAATTAATGCAGTGAAAAGTAGAAATATATATAAGGACAGGATGTGATTTCATTTTTACCCTTACGACTATGAGAATTTGATAGAGAGCCTATACGCGAAGAGCATAAAGCTAACTAATTCAAGGTACGAAGCAAGCGAACTAGGCACAGAGAAGAGATTTGTTTATTAGAAGGGCTTGGATCCCCTAGGAAAAGGGTTTGATGAAGCAGAGTAATAAAATAGAGCTAGGGTGTGCAAGTTTGGGATTAAAAATTAGGGCACGGAAGAATCGGGTTAGGGTTCGAAGCAAACTACTCAAAACACACAACAACTGATCTACAAAACAAAACCCTGAAAGAAGAATGACACCAAAGAAGAAAGCAACACCGGTAAAAGAAAAGAAGAAGGTGGTGGTGGAAGAAGAGGAGGAGATGGCCCTAGAGAGAAATTTCTCTGAAATGCAGTACCCTGAAGAAGTTATTGTGGGGTAGGAATGGAATACCCACATAAGACAGAGCAAGATAAGTGAATACAATCACCGAACCAGTGAAAACCAGAAGAAGTTAGATGACCTGCTCACCTCTCGAACAAACAGGAACATTGAGGACAACATGTTGATATACGATGATGCCAGGGAGAAGCTACTCAAAGGAAATGGTGTCTACCAACTTTATGAACTTCCATACTTTGGAAAGTATGCACCCCTGTATAGATGGCTGATGAGCCGAGTCCATGAGGACTTTTTCTACTTCGCAGGATGGAGGGTAAGACTGACACCCATCCTTATTGCCACAGTTATTAGATTACGGACAACAGGAAAAGACATTAAGACCGACTTAGCTGACAAAAGCACCATTTTGGAGACACAAAAGGCATTGGGATATCAAAAAGGACCGTGCGGGATGGACATTGACAAATTGAAAAATTGTCCAAAGAAGACGAGTAATGACATCTAACCACAAAATTGAATGACCAAGAATGTTGGTCCCAAGTTAATTCTATGTGGTTGCATGTGGCCAAGCGCATGTCAGAAGGAGTAACTTATAACATCACCAGATTCATTGCAAAGTGGATAGTTGAGGAAGCGCGTGAAGGGAGTAAGATAAGTTTTGGCTACATCCTTCTAAGTTTGGTCTTCATGGAGATTGGGGTACCAGATGGCCCAAAAGAGAACATATGGGAATACCCCATGAATCATAAGTCTCCAACTGAGTGATTCAGTAAGTATATGTGTAAAGGGGCGATGATGGAGGAGGCTAAGGAGCACGCTGAGATGTGGTATGATAGGCTCCACATGGCATTTGGGGAATAATGGCGCATACCAAAGGATTTTCCTTGGTCCTTGGAAAATAGGTACAGTTTGCGGTCTACCAACACTTCTGCATTACACACTTCCCAATGGTAGATGGGTCGTGGAGCCCCTGGTGTAAACTACCATATTCATTTCCCACACAGTACTTCCAAGCTGTAGTTCATCGATTCACCAACACACGAGAGGTTGGTGTTTAATGCAAACAAGGTGGACTGTGAGTATCACACCCTGAGAAAGACTTATGGATATCCAGGGAGGAATGCATACAATGAGAATAACATCTCAGAAATCTTGAGCATTAAGCTAGAAACACTGGCCATTACGGATATCGGGGCCATGCTAATATACCTCTAACTGAAGCCCAAAATGGAGAGTAACAAGTACGTGGAGAACAAATTCGTGCTTCCAAGGCCACCAAAGGGAAAACATACTATGGAGAACATTTCGACACCTAGGCCCTCTGTGCCCAAGCAAGATGATGAGGAAGAGGATGAAGAACATGAAGATAGTGGCGGCTTGGTTTGAAGGAGGAAGCAACCATCAGTCAGGAGGGTGAGCATGTGACAAATCCCCAAGGAGAAGGAGCTACGGGGGAGGAGTAGGGCACACAAAGATTTAAGAAGGTGTTTAAGTACACAAGGGTGCAAGGAGAAACCTCACAGGTGAAGGAGCCAGAGGAGAAGAAATGAAGAAAACTCAGGCTGAGTGAGGAGACAAAAGAGTATGAGGAGAAGGCACCTCCCTCTCCAACTGAAGAAGAGCCTCAACATGAGGAGGAGAAGATGGAAGGAGAAGAAGGGGATCAATTAGAGGCTACACAGGACAAGGGTGGGGATACATATGGTATTCCTAACCTTGATGTAGCCATTCCAAGAGGACCCCATCCCATCGAACAGGGAGGACGCCAAGGCACATGTCATGGGGTATGTAGAAGACCCAAAGCTGATCATTCACGCTCAATTCCAAAGCACCATCAAGCAGAAGGATTTATTCGGATGGGTGCTCATGGATGAGGACAAGGTGACTCTACACACAAGGAAGCAGCTCTCATGGTCTATACACACGCATATGGATGAGCTCGAATTTGATGTTGGTGAAGAATTGTGTGTGTCAAAATGGTTGAAGAAGGCACCTGAAATGCACCACATGACGATCAAACCAATGGTGATGTCGACAAGTAGGTGTGAAATTCTTTGGTAAAAGTATCCTCCGAAGTAGCAAGAAGAAACATAAATAAATATGCTACCATCAAGGTGTTGACAGAGAAATTAAAAGCCAAAGATGTGGAGATAACGTGCCTAGTGTAGGAAAAGGACTTAACAAAGGAAATTGGAGATGATGTTCTAAAGGTACACCCACATTTGGAATCCTAGGTACCAAAAGAATTTCCTTCTGCAATGCATTATGTCAAGACAATAATAACATTAGTGTTAGAAGACGAGAAGGCGCATGTATCCTCATAGCCCAAGGACTCCGGGGAAAAGTCAGAAAAGGTGCAGGCTGCAGTAGCTAGGAAGATTGCTACTTATGAAGGTCTACTGCAAGCCACCCATGATGAACTGAAGAAGGCCGATCATGCACTAACAATATGCACAGCCCCAGATGCGCTGATCGCGGTGAAAACATTGGAGGAGGAGAATGAGGTCCACAAGGTGATGAAGGATGCTTCCCTAGGCCGTGTTGAATGCTTAGTCTGGTAAAGAAAAAGCGTGAGGCACTAGCTGCGGTGTAGGCACCACATAAGGAGAGGTTGGAGGAGCTAGGAAAGCTCATTGCTCAGAAGATGGATGTACTGGAAGGGGTGTAAACCTCTATGTCAAGCGTAATGCTTGTAATACAAAATGAGCAAGGGAAACTCTCCATGGAAGAGCTACAGTCCATCATTGTAGACGTACTTGAGACAACAAGAGCAACGCTAATAGCATGGGAGAAGCTGGAATTGGATATCAAAGAATAATATCTAGAGTTGCTGCTTCAGGATGAGACGGAGGGCCTAAGGCCTAAAAGTTTTGTTAGCTGTGTATATCTTCTTCAAAGTTCTTATTCAAGATTCTTATTCAAAATTCTTTATTTAACTATTATTTATTTATCCATTCTTTGTATAAGTTTTGGACATCGCCATTATTGGGGCGACAATGAGATTAGTGTGGGGTAATGTTGATAAGAGAAAACACTTAGTTGAACTTGCACACATAGTTTGCGTGGAAGAATAACACAGACAAAAGGCGCGAAGGTATAAGAAGGCATCACGCGCGGAGGTGTAGAGTCATACTCTCAAGGACTTAACCAATTTTGGGGATTAGATCTATTCTTAGAGATTGGAGTGCAGAGCACACAAAGAAATGACGAGACTTGTGCGCCACTCTTCGTGGAGATTTTTGAAGGACATATCAACTCACTCTTGCATGGGCGTAAGTTAAGAATAGATCCATCACTTCAGTTAACTATCAGCAATCTATAGATAACATACTTACATGTATGGCTATAATTATAAGAAGGCGCGTGATTGTTATTATCATGTGACCTATTTCGTAGATTTAAATGGTGAAGGGCTAGTTCCCCACCCTATATATATGTAATGAATTACTTAGAAAATATAGAGAAATATATAGAGATACAGATGGAAACATATGTTTTGAAGAATGGGAAAACACGAGTACATGCGATTGGATAGTTGTAATAGAACCATGTGTGCATGCCTGGTATTGTATGAAGTTTTTGTATTGTTGGTATGATGAATAGATAAAGGAAATTGGCTAAACAAATAGTGTTTGATGTGTTTTATCAATGCATGTTGTTATCTTCATGATGATTTACCTTTAAGTGCTTATAGATCTAGTTAAATATAATGATGAATAGATGGATTAGTTCCTAAACTATATGTTTACTACTTTATCATACCGCCATTCTGCTACTACAAATATTAAGAGGGACCCGGTCCTTTTCGTGTAACTTTCGGGTGAGCACTTAGCCTAGGCTGAGTGATGTGCTAGCTCGACTAGGTGTTAACTAACAATTCTAGGCTGCATCAATATGCCCCCCAATAACATTCCAAAGGGGTAGTAAAGACACACTTCTTAATGTTGAGGGATATCGTCAACTCCGCCGATACCTTTCAAACATCAACCTTAGATTATCACAATGGTCCTTGACCAGGTCCATACATGGTCCAATCATCTAGATAAACCTGAAAAAATTTATGGATGAAGTCTTGGGCGCTTGTACCACTATGCGTGAGAAAATATCAGGCATATTCTTCAACCCAAAGGCCATGACCGTGTATGCAAAACTTCCCCATTCAAAGTGGAAAAAGTTGTCTTCTCCTGGTCTTCCTGTAATTCTGCTAAAACAACCCACTTGAGACCCAAGAAACAACCTAGGATTAGTTAGGAAAAATTATGGAATAATTTTTTTGATTAAAAGAATCTACAACTAGTTTACAGGCAACAACTATCACTAACAAGTTATAGGAAAATTCTAATCTACTAGAGTATAATTTTATTTTATTAATAATTATCATGAGGTCACAAGGTCCAAAATTTAGGGTTAGAAGTTTCAGTTAGGTTCAGGGGGTAAATTAACACCATACCCACTCTCTAACAGGATTAGAGTTTCAACTTTATTTTTCTCACACTTAATGCATTCAAAATTTCCCTAAATTATTCCCATTGGATAGGAAATTTCCTCACCTTTCCAATGATATAAAGAAGTCCTCCTAACTCCTCATAAAACTCAAGTTATGGGCCGACGAGCCTTGGGGTGAAAATTTTCCCCAAGAGTAGGCTGCGGGCCTAGGGATGAAAATTTTCCCAAAAAGCGGGTTGGCGGACCACGAAGAGTCTTTTGAATTTTTTTCTTGCACGGGGTGAAAACCAATTTTTCTCCCATGCTCCTGCGGGTTTAAAGAGGACATGTGGCACCCTCCAAGCTAAAGCGGGAAAAGAAAATGAGGAAAGGCGGGGCGGCAGAGAAGTTTGGGAGAATTTTCCAAAGGAGGGTGAAAGGGATAGGTTGCATGCGCGGGCCTATGCATCCATGGAATAATATTTCTCCAAGGCAAGGGTGGGAGTGTGGGGCCGCAGAGGCAAATACAAAAATTTCCAAAAAGGATAAAGTTACAAGAGTTCCGCCCCTTTGCCATGCCACGTGGCGTGCACCCGATTCGATGTGGGATTGCGGGCCGGGGAAACTAAGAAAATTTTGTAAATAAAACACCAAGGAAGAAAAAGGTGCCACACCTCCTCCATTTCCTCGTGAGGCCACGTGGCGAGTGTCTCGATTGGCTGCCGCAGTAGGGAAATGTTAAAAATTTTCCCAAAAATTTTATTAAGTAATTTAAGGAAAAAATTCGGGCCGCGGGCCCACCAAGGAAATTTTTTCCAAAATTTTAATGCCAGTGAAGAAAACTTCAGTAAGGCCATAACTTTTGATAGAAAGCTCGGTTTTGGGAAAACAAGGACTTTTTGGAAAGCTCTTGATGCCCTCTTTGCACAAGAATCATTAATTTTAGATTTTGATAAAGTTTAAGGTGTCAATTTGATTAAACATTTCTACAAGATTTTTTAAAAGCAAACTGGTAAATTTTAACTTATAAATTTTGTTCAATTTGATCTTCTCCTTCACTCAACATGCTAAAAAGACATGGAGGATTGTTCTAAGAAGGATTTAGGATGTTTAGGAAGGTAATTTTTGCTTGGTTGATTTCCAATTTGATTTTTTTACAACTTGACGGCGAGAAAAGGCTATGAAAGGTTTGGGCCCAATTTTGCAATGTTTTAAATTATTTCCTTAAGTGTTTTTTTGTCAAATTGAGTTCATTGATATCATAGCATGCTAAATTTTAATGTTTCAATGTTGATTATTGTTTGTAGGTTCGAACTATGCATTTTAAATAAATTATTTGCCAATTTTAAATTTACAACAGAGATCAATTTCTAGAGGATCTGTTTATCAATTTCATCTTCCATATATGGAAATTTCATTTCTATTCTAGTCTAATACAATTAGTTGATATAAACAAACCATTTAAAAGCTAAAATGTAAAGTCTGGTTTCCAATTTTGTCATATTTTCAAAAGGACAAAGTAATACAATTCCTTCATACGTATTCCTTTCTTTCAAATAGAGATTTCAATAATATTTAAAGTTCATATTTCAATGCAACAATGCAAATGGAGAAAGGTATTGCAATCCTTTATTGACTTCCAAAAACAACTTTACATCTCTCAATTCCTTGAATGCAATTAACATATTTCAATTTCTTTCTTTCAAATGAACAGAACAGAGTATATAAATCTGTCACATTTCAAATTTACAACTTTCATAGCTCAATACAAATATCTTTCCATTACAAGATATTTACAAATTTCATCCACTTCAAAGTGGGAAAGGTTACAAAAGATTTTGTTTCTCAAGGTACTATCAAACTGTATTTTCCTTTGCTCCAGAACAACAACATGAAGATCCTCCATTTTCAATTTTGATCACAACAAAGGCAGGGGAAAGGCAACGCTCTCCACCCAACCAAGACATCCAATGAAGAGGAGAAGCCATCCTTCTTCATTAGTCCCGAGCCCCAACCACAATGCAATAGCAGGTGTATTTCAAATCATGACAACAACAAGCTTCCACAAAACATACACACAACAATCTTTCAACATGCACATTTCAATTTAACAACACAGTCCAAAAGCAAATAGCAGTTTACAACTGCATTGAAACATTAAGGCATAACTTAGGCTTCATCATGCAAGCCAAAGGAGCAAGAGCTATGGGGGAAATTTCTTATGCCTCCCAATGGGATTTAGGTATCCACCTATAACAAACTACCAATATAATTCATCACACATATCCTTATGCCCCCATAATCCTCCTTATGCCCCCATAATTTTCTTTATGCCCCCCACATGGATTCCCCATAGCCTTCTTCTACACCATTCCTATGGCAGTCTACCCAAACAACCAATAAACACTCAAAACATTCAACATTCACAAAAACATAAAAACAAATAAAAACATAAAAGAAGAGTTAAGCTCCTACCTCTCCATAGTAGATTTGTTTCCAAAACAAAAAGCTTTCAATGTCAAAATACAGTCCCAAAATCGGCAACCAACAAGCATGAAAAGTTTTCAATCTCCTTCCAAAAGATAGAGCTCCAATCAATAAGACAATTCGCCTAAGGAAGCATGAAAAATGTTTCAACAACCCAAAACCAAGCAAAGAGTTTGAATTTTATAGAAGAGGAAGAGTTGAGGATGAGGTGGATCCATGTAGAATGCCACATCACACATCCTCTAATCCAACACAAAATTCAAATTTCATTCTCCAAAGCACAATAAAGAGGTGGGTGAAAATATGACAAATAAACTTACACACTCAAAAACCCACACCCCAAAGGACTGAATTAAATAAAATGTAAGAAGAGTGCAATTAAAACATGCAACTTGATTTATAAAAATGCATTATAAAAGTCTAAATTTAACCTTCCAACCATAGGTATGGTTGGTAAATAAATTAAGAGGCATGGGACAAGTTTTACTTGTCCCACAAGCCTCCAAAAACAACCTCCAAGGACAAATTCGAATTTCCAAGGAGGTGGAGTGTTTCATACTCCAAAATCTGACTTACACAACCCTTACACATACTTACACATCACTTACAACCTTACTTACACACACCTTACAACATTTAACACAAGGTTCAACAACTTTAATAATTAATTTCTTATGTCCCAATTTAATTAATTAACTTTTAACCATATGTTTTCTCACATTAATCTACCACAATTTAATTAAATAAAAGAAAGGGACACATCACTAATAAAATACATACAAAAAATAATAAAAAGGAACCACATTAATAAAATACACAAAACCCCTTGGTCACATTCAAAGGTGATCCCCCCATGGGAATCCCTAACACTAACAAACACACACACATAAACAAAACTAGTTTCCATGGTGACCTTGTTGAATTCATCTAGAATTCCAATGTGGTTGGTCTCCAATCCCCAATGTTTGTTGTGATAGTTTAACTTGCAAAAAAAAAAATACCTCCTTCGGCCTCATGGCCATATCAGAACATCTAACATGATATAAATATAATCACAAAATCATCTATACATATGAATCACAACAACATCAAGGCAATCAACAATACCACTTACAATTTATATCAACAACTATATCATCATCATATAATGTCTATTTTCTAGGTCTACTCATAATATCTAAAATCACATGTCTGAACAACATTCATAATATATCCATGTCAAATAGTATATCATCATCCACATCTAAAGTGTCTCTAATAATCATCATGCATCATAATTAAATCAAAATCAACAATAATCCATGGTATAACATCTAACATCATACTAAATAAAACCATAATAATGTCCATAATGTAGACAATAGTATCAAGATTAGTATCAAAAGGTGTCAAAGGGAAGTGGGAACTACATTACCCTCCCCTTAGACTTGACTTCCTCCTGGAAGTCACTGGAACAAATGTAGAAACTAAACTCATAATAAGGTAGCATCCTCCCATGTAGCTGCAGTCTCATCATATTTGTCCCACTACACCCGAACCTGATCAACCTCTCTACCTCGAAGGCCCAAGGTCCTACAATCTAGGATGCGAATGGGATCCACCATCACCTTCCTCTGATCCTGCACCTACAATGATGTCCAATCTAACACATGAGAAGGATCTGCAACATATCTCCTAAGAAATGAAACATGAAACACATCATGTATGCGAGACAAGCTAGGTGGAAATGCTAGATGGTAGGCCAAAGGGCCGATGCACTCAAAGATTTCAAAAGGATCCATGAATCTTAGAGCTAACTTAGAACCTTTTCCATAATGGATAGGGCTCTTGTGTGTCCTAACATGAAGGAACACCTTCATGCCCACATCAAAACTATAGTCAATCCTATGCTAATCTATATACTTATTATGTCATGTCTTGTGCCTCCCGTAGTCTCTGCCTGATCAAAATCACCTCTGTTCCATGTCCTATAACAAAGCTAGTCTAAGAGAAGCCTTGTCCTCTAGCCTTTCCCAGTTAAGAGGTGTCCTACACTATCTACCATATAAATTATGAAAAGGAGCCATGGTTATGGAACTCTTGAAAACTATTATTGTAGGAAAACTCCACTAAGTACATGTACTCCTCCCATCTAGTCTGATGATCCATCACATACATCCTGAGCATGTCCTCTAAAATTTGATTCACCCACTCAATCTTGCCATCTGTCTTGGGGTGATATGATGTGTTGAAGTTGATTCTCGTCCCAAGGGCATGCTGCATGGTAGTCCAAAAATGGGAAGTGTATAAAGGATCGCGGTCACTAATGATCTTCCATAAAATCCTGTGCAACCTAACAATCTCATCCAAGTATACCCATGATATTTATCTAGCTGTATAAGTGGTCTTCACCGGAGAAAAGTGAGCCACTTTTGTCAATTTATAAACCATGACCATGATGGCGTTGTGGTGGTATCTTGACATTGGTATCCCGACAATGAAATCCATTGAAATGGTGTCCCACTTCCATTCCGGTATAGCATGAGGGAAAAGAAGGCTAGTTGGATGTTGATGCTCGGCCTTAACTCTCTAGAACTCTAAACATCATGACAAAAACTAGGCCACGTCTCTCTGAATTCCTCTCCAATGATACAACTGTCTCAAGGTGGTGTGCATCTTCTTCACCCCGGGATGGGCTAAATAGGGTGCACGATGTGCCTCTACCAAGATGTCCTACCTCAAGCCTCCATCTCTTGGGAACATAAATCTAGCCTTTATGCTTGAGAAGACCATTTTCTCTAAGGAAAAACCATAAAAATTCCCCTCGAGGGGTTTTGAGACTCGATCTCTACTTGAACTACAATGTAGAAGCTGTTAAGAGGAAGCTGCTGAAGAATCCTACTCCATAAATCTATGCTCACTGAAGTGGCCATAGCCACATGTCTCTCATCTGCTGAGAGAATCTGCTACCACATTCTCCTTCCCCTTCACATGCTCGATCTCCATATCATACTCACAAAGCAACTCCATCCAATGCCACTGACAAGCATTGAGATTAGGCTGCGTGAAGAGGTGGTGAAGACTCAAGTGATCATCTCAGTGTGAATCTCTGACCAAGAAGAAAGTGTCTCCATCGAACCAAGTCATGCAAATCTTCACAAGCTCAAGATCATGAGTCAGATAATTAAGCTCATAATATTTGATTTTGTAAGACTCAAAAGCCACTACTCTTCCCTCTTACATCAACACACCTCCAAGCCATGCTAAGGAAGCATCCGTACAAAAAAAACTCACCATGTCGATCCGACACTTTCAAGAATAGGTGTTGTAGTGGGACATTCCTTCGAGTGTCCTAAAGGCTTTCTCACATTTGTCTGACCAAACAAACTTCTTCCCTTTCCTCTGAAGGGAAGTGATAGGGTGCACAATCCAAGAGAAGTCCTAAACAAATCTCCTATAGTAACCTGCTAATCCCATGAAACTACACACCTCGGTCACCATAGTGGGTGTTGGCCAATCCATAATGGCTCTAATCTTGGAAGGATCGATGGTGATACCTTCCCCAGAAATGATATGACCCAAATACTGCACCTCTGTCTGAAAGAATGCACACTTCTCCAAGTTCCCATAAAGTTGTTGCTCTCGAAGACACTGAAGAACCGGAAAGGTGCCCCTCGTGCTCCTCAAGCATACATGAGTAAATCAAAAGTCATCAAGGAAGATGAGATTGAAGTGATCTAAGAAGGTCCTGAATACCCCATTCATCAAACTCATAAATACTTTGTTGGGGCATTGGTTAAACCAAAATGCACCACTGTGAACTCATAGTGCCCATATCTCGTACAAAAGGAGGTCTTATGAATGTCCACCTCCGAAATCCTCAACTGATGATAGATTGACTTAAGATCAATCTTAGAGAAAAACTTGGCTCCCTTCATCTGATCAAACAAATCATTAATGCATGGAAGGGGATAATGATTCTTAATCGTTACCTTTTTCAGCTGGAGGTAATCAATACACAACCACAAGGATCTATCCTTCTTCTTCACAAATAACACCGGTGCACCCCAAGGGGATACACTAGGATGGATAAGGTCTTTCTCCAAAATGCCCTCAAGCTATAACTTGAGCTCACAGAGCTCTGGGGTGGCCATCCGATAAGCTCCTCATGAGATAGGCTCTGCTCTCGGAACCGAGATCTATATGTAAACCTATCTCACGTGGGGGTGGTAACCCCATTAGCTCCCACGGAAAGATATCTGCAAACTCTCTCAAAATGGGGTGATCATCTAGTGATGGTCCACTAGACCCATCCTCTAATCATCATTGACTCGTAACAACATACATCATCGACAACCCCATCACACACCACTTAAGTTGCATAGTGGAGATGGTGCAAATAGAAACGGGTCTCCTAACCCCAAAATCACCAACTCCACTCCCAGATCATTTGTATAAGATATAGTCTTGTGGTAACAATCCATCCTGGCCCTGTGTGTAGATAACCAATCCATACCCAAAATGACTCCATACGAGCCCAAAGGAAGGATACAAATATTTGAGGTAGTGGTGAAAGGTCCCAAATCCACTACACACTCCTTAACTAAGGAGTCTATAGAGATCTTAGCTCCAGAAGCCATCTCAACATCCCAATTATGACCCTGCCTTAACTTCCACCACCTACATCGCTCTACTAAAGATGGTGCAATGAAAGAATCAAAAGAACCAAAATCAAACAATATAGAGGTAGGAATACCCCCAATGCTACTTGTAGTCTCAATGACTGTACTCTGATGCTCTTCCTAACGGTTCTCGACCGTTGCATAAATCTTGTGGCTATGTCCCATGTCACCAATAGTCGGCTCTGAGATATGTGTCTTACCCTTGTTATTAGGGTTATGTGGGTAGTCTCTCCAAAAATGTCCAGTAACAATACAACCAAAACATCCTCCTGATCCTCCCTAATGAGTAACACCTCTAGTAGGTGCTTTGGAAGTCTGTGGTGTGGATCCTGATGATCCGGTTGTAGTTTGTTGAGGTCTTTTCTAGTGAGCTCCCACTGAATGAGCTCTAGTTCCACCCTATGTATCTGATGGGACCCCTAGGAGGGTCCCATACTCGACCTCTCTGTGCATCAACTCTTTGAGGAGGTCTATGAGGTGGGTGGGGGACTGATGCTGCGATCTTCTGCTAGCTATGGTCTAAAGAATGACTATGCCGAACCTCGTCCACCATGAGGAAGAGGTGCGACCCCCTCGATTTGTTGTCCTACATCTACTATATGAGGCTCTCCTGACTCGATCTCTAGCCTACTTTGGGTCTTTCCACGAGTCTCCTCTGCTATAGGCCTTCTCAACAACATCTTCTAAAGTCTATGGCTAGTGGATCCAAACCGCACCTCCGATGTCTAGATTCGGGCCCTAGGATGAACACTGTGAATCCACGCCTTCTCATCTCGCATGTACTTAACATACTGAGTAGATCTAGAAATCTACTCTCATACTTTGCTCTTGAAAGAGATGCCTATCAAGGTCATGAAACTCTTCTATCCATTCATTGTATATGAACCTCGTGACAAATATCTTCTCCAAAAATTCTCCTCAAAGAGCTCCTAGGTGATTATCTCAGAACCTACATGGAGCTTCTACTCCTCTGTCCTCCACCATACTCCTGCTCCATCCCTCAGTAGATGGATCGCAACACGAGCTTTCGTGTTGCTAGAATAAGGACAAAGCTTGAAGCAACTACTCAAGCTCACTAGCCAGGCCTTTGCCTGAAATCCACCTATGTCACCCAGAAATGTGATTGCCAAAGCTTTAGGATCTCCCTAATGTGATCTGTAGTTGTGCTTTGATGGCCTCTAGGTCTCTCTACATGCTCATCCCTAATCCTAGGGCTCCGAGACCTCTCTTTATGCCCTAAAACTTGAACATCCTATCCCCTCTGTGGTGACTCTACCTTGGCTGACTCTGGATGGGATTTCTCTTCTCTATGCTCCTCACTGGGTCGAGGAGATACCTAACCCTCAATATAAGGGGCTCTTTTATGTCTGGTTGCATGCCCTCCTCCTAATCCTCCGAGTAGAGCAGCATTAACATCTGAAGAAGAGTCTGTAAAATCTGGGGTAGGATGGCTGCTACACCCTGATCTAATGGTGGTAAGTCTGGGTCTATGTGAAATTTCCCATTGTCCCATTTTTGCCTCCTGCACAGACCAAGGTGAGAGTTAGTTCATTTTCTAAGTTTTATACAAATTTCATGTTTACTAAAATATGTAATTTCTAAACTAAGTTGTTTATAGATTTAAAAATGTGCTAGGTTTAAGTTTCATGTCTCAAGTTTTCTAGTGTGCCCAATAGTCCAAGATTTTTAACCAATGCTCTAATACCAAGTGTAATTCCCGCTTAAAATAACCCACTTGAGATCCAAGAACAACTTAGGATTAGTTAGGAAAATTATGGAATAATTTTTTTTATTAAAAGAATCTACAACTAGTTTATCAGGCAATAATCACTGTCACTAACAAGTTACAGAACAATTCTAATCTACTAGAGTATAATTTTCTTTTATTAATAATTATCACGAGGTCATAAGGTCTAAAATTTAGGGTTATAAGTTTGAGTTAGGTTCGGGGGTAAATTAACACCATACCCACTCTCTAACAGGATTAGAGTTTCAACTTGATTTTTCTTAGACTTAACACATTCAAAATTTCCTAAATCATTCCCATTGGATAGGAAATTTCCTCACCTTTCCAATGATATAAATAAGTCCTCCTAACTCCTCATAAAACTCAAGTTATGGGCCGGTGGGCCTTGGGGTGAAAAGTTTCCCCAAGAGCGGGCTTGCGGGCCTAGGGATGAAAATTTTCCCAAAAGGCGGGTTGGCGGACATGGAGAGTCTTTTGAAATTTTTTTCTTGTGCGGGGGTAAAAACCAATTTTTCTCACATGCTCCTATAGGTCCGAAGAGGACATGTGGCGCCCTCTAAGCTAAAGCGGGAAAAGAAAATGAGGAAAGGCGGGCGGCGGAGAAGTTTGGGAAAATTTTCCAAAGGAGGGTGAAAGGGATAAGTTGCACACGTGGGCCCGCACGTCCCACGGAATAAGATTTCTCTAAGGAAAGGGTGGGAGTGCGGGGACACGGAGGTTTATTAAATAAATTTTTTCCAAAAACAAATTTTCAAAAAGGATAAAGTTTCAAGAGTTCCGCCCCTCCACCATGCCACGTGGTAGTACCCGATTGGATGCGGGATTGTGGGCTAACTGGTGGAGGAAACTAAGAATTTTTTCCAAATTTTTTAAATAAAAGGCCAAGGAAGAAAAAGGTGCCGCGCCTTGCCATTGCCTCGTGAGGCCACATGGCACCTTTGATTGGTATGGGCCGTGGGGGTGGTAGGAAAATGTTAAAAATTTTCCCAAAATTTTTATTAAGTGTTTTAAGGAAATAATTCGGGCCACGAGGGCCCGCAAAGGATTTTTTTCCCAAAATTTTAATGCCAGTGAAGAAAAATTTAGAAGGCCATAACTTTTGATAGAAAGCTTAGTTTTGGGCAAACAAGGTCTTTATGAAAATCTCTCGATGCCCTCTTTGCACAAGAATCATTAATTATAGATTTAGATAAAGTTAAGGGGTCAATTTCATGAAAATGTTCTGTAGGATTTTTAAAAAATAAATTGGTAAATTTTAACTTATAAATTTGTTCAATTTGATTTGCTCCTTCACTCAACATGCCAAAAATACATGGAGGATTGTTCTAAGAAGGATTTAGGATGTTTATGAAGGTAATTTTTGCTTGGTTGATTTCGAATTTGATTTTTTACAACTTCGACAAAGAAAAGGCTATGAAAGGTTTGAGCCCAATTTTGCAATGTTTTAAATTATTTCCTTAAGTGTTTTTTTTTTGTCAAATTGAGTTCATTGATATCATAGCATGCTAATTTGTAATGTTTCAATGTTGATTATTGTTTGTAGGTTCGAACAATGCATTTTAAATAAATTATTAGCTTGATTTCAAATTTACAATGCATTTTAAATAAATTATTTGCATCATTCCATAGCTTTTAAATGGTTTGTTTTGATATCAAACTTTAATTAAAGTCTGTTTCCATTTTGTCTAGAATAGAAAATGAAATTTCTATATATTCCTTTCTTTCAAGATGAAATTGATAATATTTAAAGTTTAGATTTCAATGCAAAAATGCAAATGGAGAAAGGTATTGCAATCCTTTATTGAATTCTAAAAACAACTTTACATCTCTCAATTCCTTGAATGCAATTAATGATTTCAATTTTTTTCTTTCAAATGAAAATAAAATAACAGTATATAAGTCTTTCACATTTCAAAATTACAACCTTAATAGCTCAATACAAATATCTTTCCATTACAAGATATTTACAAATCTCATCCACTTAAAAGTGGGAAGGGTTACAAAAGAATATGTTTCTCAAGTCTTTGTCATCACAAACCGTATTTTCCTTTGCTCCCGAACAATAACATGAAGATCCTCCATTTTCAATTTTGATCAAAAAAAAGGAAAGGGAAAGACAACACTCTCCACCCAACTAAGACATCCAATGAAGAGGATAATCCATCCTTCTTCATTGGCCTTCGAGCCCCAACCACAATGCAATAAAGGTGTATTTTAACTCATGGAAACAACAGGATTCCACAAAACATATAAAATTCAATCTTTCAACATGCACATTTCAATTTAACAACACAGTCCAAAAAAATAGCAGTTCTGTTGCATTGAAACATTAAGACAGAACTCAGAATTTATCATGCAAGCCAAAGGAGCAAGAGCTATGGGGGAAGCTACTTATGCCTCCCAATGGGAATTGGGTATCCACCTGTAACAAACTACCAATATAATTTATCACACATATCCTTATGCTCCCCACAATCCCTCCTTATGCCCCTCACAAAGTAAGAAATGCAAGCTATTTATTTTCCATGGTGGATCCCAATCCCAAACTCCCTCCACAAGAATTTTGATGCCACTGGCATTCCCTTATGCCCCCACATGGATTCCCCATAGCCTTCTCCTACACCATTCCTATGGCAGTCTACCCAAACAACCAACAAACACACAAAACATTCACCATTCACACAAACATAAAAAGAAATAAAAGCATAAAAGAAGAGCTAAGATCCTACCTCTCCATGGTAGATTTGTTTCCAAAACAACAAGCTTTCAATGTCAAAATACAGTCCCAAAATCAGCAACCAACAAGCATGCAAATTTCTCCAATCTCCTTCCAAAAGTCAAGAGCTCCAATCAATAAGAAAATTCACCCCAAGGAAGCATGCAAAATGTTTCAACAACCCAAAACAAAGCAAAGAGTTTCAATTTTATAGAAGAGGGAAGAGGAGAGGATGAGGTGGATCCATGTAGGATGCCACATCACACATCCTCAACTCCAACACAAAAGTCAAATTTCATTCTCCAATGCACAATAAAGAGGTGGGTGAAAATATGAAAAATAAACTTACACACTCCAAAAAATCCCACACCCCAAAGGACTGAATTTAATAAAATGTAAGAAGAGTGCAATTAAAACATGCAACTTGATTTATAAAAATGCATTATAAAAGTCTAAATTTAACCTTCCAACCATAGGTATGGTTGGTAAATAAATTTAAGAGGCATGGGACAAGTTTTACTTGTCCCACAAGCCTCCAAAAACAACCTCCAAGGACAAATTCGAATTTCCAAGGAGGTGGAGTGTTTCATACTCCAAAATCTGACTTACACAACTCTTACACATACTTACACATCACTTACAACCTTACTTACACACACCTTACAACATTTAACACAAGGGTCAACAACTTTAATAATTACTTTCTTATGTCCCAATTTAATTAATTAACTTTTAACCATATGTTTTCTCACATTAATCTACCACAATTTAATTAAATAAAGAAAGGGACACATCACTAATAAAATACGTACAAACAATAATAAAAAAGGGAGCCACATTAATAAAATACACATAACCCCTTGGTCACATTCAAAGGTGATCCCCCCATGGAATCCCTAACACTAACAAACACACACACACAAACAAAACTAGTTGCCATGGTGATCTTGTTGAATTCATCTAGAATTCCAATGCGGTTGGTCTCCAATCCCCTGATGTTTGTTGTGATAGTTTAACCTATAAAAATGCAAATATCTCCTTCGGCCTCATGGCCATATCGTAACATCTAACATGATATAAATATAATCACAAAATCATCTATACATATGAATCATAACAACATCAAGGCAATCAACAATACCACTTACAATTTATATCAACAACTATATCATCATCATATAATGTCCATTTTCTAGGTCTACTCACAATATCCAAAATCACATGTCCGAACAACATTCATAATATATCCATGTCAAATAGTATATCATCATCCACATATGAAGTGTCTCTAATAATCATCATGCATCATAATTAAATCAAAATCAACAATAATCCATGGTCTAACATCTAACATCATACTAAATCAAAACCATAATAATGTCCGTAATGTAATCAATAGTATCAAGATCATTATCAAAAGGTGTCAAAGGGAAGTGGGCACTACATTCCCCTCCCCTTAGACTTGAATTCCTCCTGGAAGTCACTGGAAAAAATGTGGAAAATGAACTCATAATAAGGTAGCATCCTCCCATGTAGCTGCAGTCTCATCATATATGTCTTACTACACCTGAACTCGATCAACCTCTCTACCTTGAAGGCCCAAGGTCCTACATCTAGGATGCGAACGAGCTCCACCATCACCTCCCACCCGATCTTGTACCTCCAATGATGTCCAATGTAACACATGAGAAGGATCCGCAACATATCTCCTAAGAAATGAAACATGAAACAAATCATGTATGTGAGACAAGCTAGGTGGAAATGCTAGACGGTAGGCCAAAGGATTGATGCGCTCCAAGATTTAAAAAGGACCCACGAATCTAAGAGCTAAGTTAGAACCATTTCCATAATGGATAGGGCTCTTGTGTGGCCTAACACGAAGGAACACCTTCATGCCCACATCAAAACTATGGTCGATCCTATGCTAATCTGTATACTTCTTCTTTTTGTCTTATGCCTCCCCGTAGTCTCTACCGATCAAAATCACCTCTGTTCCATGTCCTATAACAAAGCTAGTCTAAGAGAAGCCTTGTCCTCTAGCCTTTCCTAGTTAAGAGGTGTCTAACAATCTGTATCATACAAATTATGAAAAGGAACCATGCCTATGGAATTAAGAAAACTATTATTGTAGGAAAACTCCACTAAGTACATGTTCTCCTCCCATCTAGTCGATGATCCATCACATACATCCCGAGCATGTCCTCTAACATTTGTTTCACCCTCTCAATCTTTCCATATTTCTCGGGGTGATATGATGTGTTGAAGTTGATTCTTGTCCCAAGGGCATGCTGCATGGTAGTCCAAAAATGGGAAGTGTATAAAGGATCGCGGTCACTATAGGTCTTCCATAGAATCCCGTGTAACTTTGACAATCTCTTCCAAGTATACCCATGATATTTCTCTAGTTGTATACTAGTCCTCACTTTGGAGAAAAGTGACCCACTTTTGTCAATTTATAAACCATGACCATGATGGTGTTGTGATGATATCTTGACATCGGTAGCCCGACAATGAAATCCATTGAAATGGTTTCCCACTTCCATCCCAGAGATAGCATGAGGGAAAAGAAGGCTAGTTGGATGCTGATGCTCGGCCTTAATTCTCTAGAACTCTAAACATCATGACACAAACTAGGCCACGTCTCTCTAAAGTCCTCTCCAATGATACAACTGTCTCAAGGTGGTGTGCATCTTCTTCACCCCGGATGGGCTAAATAGGGTGCACGATGTGCCTCTACCAAGATGTCCTACCTCAAGCCTCCATCTCTAGGAACATAAATCTAGCCTCTATGCCTGAGAAGACCATCTGTCTCTAAGGAAAAACCATAAAAATTCCCCTCGAGGGGTCTCTGAGACTCGATCTCTACTTGAACTGCAATGTAGAAGCATTAAGAGGAAGCTGCTGAAGAATCCTACTCCGTAAATCTATGCTCACCGAATCAATGTGGGAAGGAGAGAGGATGAGGTGGATCCATGTAGGATTCCACATCACACATCCTCAACTCCAAAAAAAAAGTCAAATTTCATTCTCCAATGCACAATAAAGAGGTGGGTGAAAATATGACAAAAAATTACACACTCTAAAAAGCCCACACCCCAAAGGACTGAATTTAATAAAATTTAAGAAGAGTGCAATTAAAACATGCAACTAGATTTATAAAAATGCATCATAAAAGTCTAAATTTAACCTTACAACCATAGGTATGGTTGGTAAATAAATTTAAGAGGTATGGGAAAAGTTTTACTTGTCCCACAAGCCTCCAAAACAACCTCCAAGGACAAATTCGAATTTCTAAGGAGGTGGAGTGTTTCATACTCCAAAATCTGACTTACACAACCCTTACACATACTTACACATCACTTACAACCTTACTTACACACACCTTACAACATTTAACACAAGGGTCAACAACTTTAATAATTACTTTCTTATGTCCCAATTTAATTAATTAACTTTTAACCATATGTTTTCTCACATTAATCTACCACAATTTAATTAAATAAAAGAAAGGGACACATCACTAATAAAATACATACAAACAATAATAAAAAGGAACCACATTAATAAAATACACATAACCCCTTGGTCACATTCAAAGGTGATCCCCCATGGGAATCCCTAACACTAACAAACACACACACAAAAAAACAAAACTAGTTGCCATGGTGACCTTGTTGAATTCATCTAGAATTCCAATGTGGTTGGTCTCCAATCCCCCGATGTTTGTTGTGATAGTTTAACCTACAAAAACAAAAATAACTCCTTTGGCCTCGTGGCCATATCAGAACATCCAACATGATATAAATATAATCACAAAATCATCTATACATATGAATCATAACAACATCAAGGCAATCAACAATACCACTTACAATTTATATCAACAACTATATCATCTTCATATAATGTTCATTTTCTAAGTCTACTCATAATATCCAAAATCACATGTCCGAACAACATTCATAATATATCCATGTCAAATAGTATATCATCATCCACATCTGAAGTATCTCTAATAATCATCATGCATCATAATTAAATCAAAATCAACAATAATCCATGGTCCAACATCTAACATCATACTAAATCAAAACCATAATAATGTCCATAATTTAATGAATAGTATCAAGACCAATATCAAAAGGTGTCCACTACACTTCCTTTACAATCTAGACTTGGTGGTACCCAAAAATCCATTCATAAAGGAATAGATTTTACACCTAGCGACTCCATCCAAAATATCTTCGAGTGAAGGGGTTGGAAAAGTATCGATGATACAAACCGCATTCACTCCCTATAATCCACGCAGATCCTAATCTACCCATCCTTCTTGATGTTGATTACCATTGGACTTATCCACTCGACTCTTGAATAGTTTTAATGATCCCGGATGATATCATTGTGTCTATCTCTTCCTTTACTTTCACGCGCAAGTTAGGATTCATTCGGTATGGTCTCTTATGGACCAGGCATGCACCTTCCTTCAACTTAATTTTCATTTCCCCTAAGGAATGGTGAACACCTTTGAGTTCATGATACCTACGCGGGAATAAATCCTCAAACTCACGTAAAAGATAAATGATCTTAGAGACTTCCTTCTCCAACCAATAATCTCCAATGATAGCTTCCTTGGGTTCTACCTTCGACCCAATATTAACCTTTTTGTCTTTAAAGGCTCATGATAGGTGCACGTTCTTTCATCAACACTATCCATCACTTCACGCGAGCCTAGAGAATGGTTAACCTCCAAATTTTCCATCTCTTCACCATCTATGACATAGACCATCTTGTATTTTTCTTTCTCTGCGCATGCATGCTCAAACTATATCTCTTATATGTCTTCTTCCTCAAAGCATGCCTCTAGGACAGGTTCACCTAGCAACTCTAGTAGCCTATCTTCTTCCATGGCACTATCCCCCATCGTAAGGTGCTTGATCTCCTGCAATGCCTTATCCACCGATGGTTTGGTGCTTCGATACTCAAATTCTTGGACGAGGTCGATCCACTAGTTCTTACTAATTCTCTATTTAGCGGCGTGTCTCGAGTGGATGTACCATGCACGCGTGCGAACCCTCCACCGTAGAATACAACTTGTGTACCTAGAGGGATAGTGGAAAATATTCCACACCTCCTCTCCAGACCCTCTCACATGCTTGGATGTGGAAAGAGGCGGGATCCTTACCATGGTAGTCCTTGATGGTGGTGGGCAAGTTGCTTCTAGAAAAATGAATAGAGAAGGAAATTCTCACTTCGTGCCATTCCAAGAGATTTTCTCGATCGTTTCCCACTAGCATGCAATGAGTTCCTATAGGACGTAACTTAACATCCCATTCTTTCATTTTCCTCCTTCCACTAAGATTCCATCTTCTGTAAAAAGACCTCAGGGGAGGCTCATCCTGAGTACTTAGGTAGCTCCTTTCCTCCTAGGCATCGGACTATGTGCACCTTTTTCACCTTTGTCACCGATCCTCTTAAATACATTCTAATCAACTTATAGGTTCCATGCGCCCAATTATCACATGCTAGACTAGTGGTGTCACTTACTTGACGAGCATACTCGAACTGGATAATTCCATCGAGGGATGGATAATCTTTGGATCCCTGATCGAGTGCACATATATTCTATCAAGGACCTCTTCTCCTAAAGGTTTAGTATAGGGTGTTGACTTCCCATCAGCCAGGGGTATGATGACCCATTCTTCTTGATTTTCAAAGCTTATGTACGCCTTGTTGAACCAAGATCCACATTATTCTTATTACACCATGGGTGCCCAAGCGATCTTTGGGAAATTGTCTTCCTTGGTGAGTACCAAGATTTCAAAGTCCCTAATAAATGTTTCTCCCTTAATGGTGATAGTTGCATCCTTTAAGACACTAATGGGCATTGCCTTCATTTTGTTTTCCATATACAACACATTTGAAGATGACTGTAATGTAGGCCTTCCCATCTGATGCCATACATCCAATGTGAGAACATTGACCTCCGCGCCTGTGTCAATGAGGATATTACTAAGGAGCCATCCATCCACGATTGCATTTAATGTGATCTCCCTATCATAGTCAAGGTTGTGAGGGGGAAGGTTTGCATGCAAGACCTTCCTCTTACACTCTTCTCTAGCGCATGGTACCTTATCTCTTAACCATGCTCCTAGCAAGGAAAAGTATTCTCTTGCCTTAGCATTTTACATACTTCTTTGACCTCATCTAGGTCATCTCTTGGTGCCTCAACCTTCCTTCTTTGCTCCTCTCTCCTGGGATTCTCCTTTAGACACTTTGAATTTCTCCTTGTAAAATCTGAATGACATCCATGTTATCTTGATATACCTCCTTTTGATGCGCAGGGTCTGGGTACTTCCCATGTACCACTTCTTCCATTAAAACCAGGTTCTTCTGCCTTGGTATTTCCTTTACACACGCGGCCTTTGCTCTTATTATTACCATAATATATTCCAAACCTGCATCATGTGTCACCCGTGGCATCCATTGTGTGTTCGTTTTCATAATTCTTACCATTGTAATGCCCTTGTATTTACGGTGCTGCTGATTCATGTGATGAAATAACTCAGGGCACTCCTCATACTTATGTTTCCTCCCACACCATGAGCACTGCAACAAGTCTGGGCATTCTCGTTTGTAATGCTCTGTAGAACTATAATTAAAATTGGTTCCACATGGGAACTCACTTCTTCCTCCTTCGTGGTTACCATGAATCTGGAATCCTCTGTGAAATCCCCTTCCATGCATGCCTCCATCTACCCGCTCCTCATAATGGTGATTATCACCTTTAGAAGTACTAGAAATGCTGGTCTAGTGCACCCCATGATCAACGGCCTTATGGATTTGGTCAATAAGCCTACAATCCTTAGTATCATGGGTTGTAGAGGTGTAGATCTTACAGTAATAAGACACATTCTTCCAAATTAGACGCTATAATAAGGGACATCTACTTACGTCATGGTCCGCATGACAAATTTCGAAGTCTACTATTACGGAAAGTACCATCCTCCAAGGAAACTATCCTTGACATTCCCCTCCACTTCACAATCTATACACCATGTACCATTGTGAGTCTCATGGGCTGAGTTCATAGACAAATTCTCCATTGCTTAGCCATAACAGTAATTTGAGCCTCCATGAATGGGCTAACACTAGTATCAACACTTCCAACACCTCAACATAGAGAGAATCTTCCAACGCCTCACACGGGTCTATGAAAGTTTTATGAGATAAAGATCTTCTAAATGGAGTTATCAACCCCCCAACAAACCATTGAGCATGTTGTGAAGGGTGAATGTCATATGAAAATTTTGACAGGAGGGTCTTGAACCGTGCATCATACTCCCGCACACTCTCTGCCATTCCCTATTGAATATCCTTCGGGTGCTGATGCTCTTTTGTTCAAACTCGGGGATGTGTAATTCTACCAGAAGGCATTATTTAAAGAAATATATGCTATGCACTGCCCTTGCAAAATCCTTGCAAACCGACTAGCCTTCCACTGGGGGTTGTGATCCCCTTTGCGTGCCATAGAAACTCAAACTTGTGAACATGTTCTCGCTACATATTCCATACCTCTATAATCTGGAAAATGTAAAGACATCTCAAAGAAGACTCTAAGGGGTGGGGCTGCGGCCCTTGTCCTCCTAAGTCGAGCCTTGGTTCCCTCCAATGTTTCCTCCTCCTCCGAGATCCACTAGATAGACTAGGTCCCGTGCTTTGTGATCCACCATATCCTCCAAATCCATTGGGTCCTATTCCTCCCGACCCACCAAATCGACCCGTGTCCACGGTGTCCTATTCCTCCTGACCCACTAGATCCACCAGGTCATGTAGTGGTCATGCCAAGGGTCCCCAAGGTTCCAGATGAACTACGCGCCGATGGTCTGTGATAATGCCCCACTACCACTAGTGTACCCCAGCGCCACTCCCAGATGCAAGACCAAAGGCTTGTGTACTTTCTCCTTGTCCAAAAATTCCTTTAAATACTAGAATATGCATAGCCATAGAAGTGGGAAATGAAAAATTGTATCTCCTAGGTGTAGATCTGTCACTTCCACTGATACCAACTGGGTCAACAATACTCCTTCCTTGATTTGGAAAACCAAGCACCAGGGTTTGGTCACTAGGTGGGTTCAAATATGTGCCAATGACTCTTCTCTCTCCACGTGATGAAATCTCATCAGAAGCTGAAGGGGTATCTCTTATGTGCTTTCCAAGATGGGGTAACACAAACTACTCAGGTTCCACGTCCTCTATGTGAACCTCAACTCCTTCCCGTAACGTCTACCTCCATAGATCCATCACACTTGTAACCTCACATTGTCTAGTAATCTCCCTTTCACGTGCTTCACTATACTTGAGTCGCCTCTCCTCCCTTTCTTTCTCCATCATAATATCTTCCATCTTCCTCCACCCTAACTTCCTCACCTAACACTCGAAACGGTTTAGCCACTATTAGAAATGCCTATAAACTCACGGTCATGATCAAGATCTTCATTTTTAAAGGAATAACACATATAAATGATCCTCTAGGCTCCCTCAGGAACTCAAACTCAACAACTTCCAGATAAAAATACATGGAGATAGTGTATTCTAGAGTGTAACTAGCCAACACTCCCTTCCACCAATGATCCACAACACGAGTCCATGTCAGATTTGCATCTTGTAACCTCTGGTATTCCTCTTGGGTCCACGTGCATGATCTATAATACCAGCTTGATCTAGACGCATATGTTGAGAGCCATTCATACAAATCAATTGGGAAGTAATAGAAAATCAAATCCAAAGGTCTTGAATCTCTGAGTAAATTCATCCTCGGTGCTCTTGAACTACGATTCAACACTTTCCAAATTTAAATGCTTTGTCATTAGACATTACATGATCATGATGTATGCCATGTCCCACTACAACTTTGAAAAGAGGTCCCGGAAATGGAACCAAGATGTAGTCATTTTTACACCCATCAAAGAACAAGGAAACCCCATACACACTGACCTATCACCCAATGGGCACTGGGTGCTCACCCGAGGCATGTGCGAGTGCCGATTCTCTCCTTTATGTGAGTTTAGTGGGAAACATCATCTATGATCCAAGTTTAAGAGATTTGAGAGGAAATAAGACATACAAGCACCATAGAGCTTAGAACGGCTTCTAGATCCTTGCAATCATTCCAAACAGAAAAGTTCTTAATAGATTATAGAACTTACACCAAAACAGAAAGGAAGTTGTACAAGCATTCATACTTAGTTTGTAAACATAAATTAAAAAGATCTATGAAGAAGGATGTATGCATTAGAACCATTAATGTCCGTATTAACATAAAATGGTAACCTTATTACATTCATTAGGCCCATTACTGAGAATTTCACGAAGGGAAGACCGAAATCATGCATTATAACTGGATCTGCTTTTCACGAAATTCACAAAGCACCCCCAAATGAGTTATGGATATGCTTTTCTAAGGAAAAGTCATTTGGTGTGATTGCACAAAACTGAGCTTTCCCAAAGTGTGGGACCTTTGCAAATGGGGAAAGCTCTCCAGAGAAGGCTGGTTCCTCTTTCTAAACTACCTGCCACAAGCTATTCCAGTGTAGCCAAGAAAATCTAAAATAATCTAACTTCCAGGAGACAAGGAGAGGAATAAAACAAGGAAAAACAAAGCCTACAATAAAACGATGATACACTTTGAGAAGGAAAGTGTTGATTATCTATCAAAACTGTCCTGGGGAACAAGAAGAGGTGAGCAATGGAAAGGATCGACAAGTGCATCAAAAACCGAAGATGGATTTCACACAGAAAATGTTCCAAAACTCCATGAACATAGCTCCAAAACCTGCAATGAACATCCAAACATGCACAAATACCCTGTAATGAAGAGAGGTAAGGAAAACAACAAAGAAAATGAGCCAAGGATGGACAAATGCATCACAAAAACATGTTTTTATTGCTCAGAATTTACATAGTGCATCATTTCATGGGTAAGAGGAAAAAATGCCATTACAGAGCATGGGAGGAGGTTCAAACTCCATTTTTGACCTTGGGGAAGAAAAGAAGGGAGAGGCAGAGAAGAAGGATGAACAACCTTTTTCAAAATGAGCCAAAACTGGCTTTTATCGCTCGAACAGAATGAAGGAAATGAGAAAATGCGGGAAAATTGATTTTAAAACTCCAACCACCGACAATATCTATTTAATTAGCCTACAAAATGATGGGTTTCCATGAAAAATCCCATACTTCATCGTACATTGCTTCGTAGAGCAAGAAAGAGGCCCATACTTCATTAATTTTGGTGGTTGGGTTGTTTTCTGCAATTTTTCCATGCCAGAGATGTTTTCCCATTTTTCTCCCACAAAAATCCATCAAAATTTAAAATTGAAGTGTCCATTGTGTAGAGTATTTCAACAGATTTCTTGTGATACTAAAATCATGAAAATCTAATCTCTAGATCGATTCTGAAGATTTAGTGAAAACAGGGCAAAATTAGGGCAAAAATTGGGTCGACGGGCCAAAACTTGAACTTTTTCCCTTTTTACAAAATTGGAAAATTTTCCCAAAATTCTCTACGGCCCTGCCGCTCTAATGACACGTGGTGCTATCTAATTGGTCCGGGGATGTGGTTCCATTTTTTCCTTTGTGCTTTTCACCACTTTGGCGACAATTCCAAAATCCTCATGACGCCTCAATCCCATCGATGAACGAGCCAAAACTGGCTTTTATCACTCGAACAAAATGAAGGAAATGAGAAAACGTGGGAAAATTGATTTTAAAATTCCAACCACCAACAAGATCCATTTAATTAGCTGAAAAATGATGGGTTTCCATGAAAAATCCCATACTTCATCATACATTGCTTCATAGAGCAAGAAAGAGGCCCATACTTCATTAATTTTGGTGGTTGGGTTGTTTTCTGCAATTTTTCCATGCCAGAGACGTTTTCCCATTTTTCTCCCACAAAAATCCATCAAAATTTAAAATTGAAGTGTCCATCGTGTAGAGGATTTCAACATCTTTCCATTGATACCAAAATCATGAAAATCTAAGCTCTAGATCGAAAGATATGACCTTCAAGATTTACTCAAAAAACAGGTAAAATTAGGGCAAAAATCGGGTTGTGGGCCAAAACTTGAACTTTTTCCCTTTTTGCAAAATTGGAAATTTTTCCCAAAATTCTCTATGGCCCTACCGCTCTGATGACACATGGTGCTTTCTAATTGGTCCGCGGGGATGTGGTTCCATTTTTGCCTTTACGCTTTTCACCACTTTGGCGACAATTCCAAAATCCTCCCGATGCCTCGATCCCCACCGATGAATGGACACGTGGTGCCTTTTGATTGGTCGGTGGGGATGCACTTCCATTTTTTCCTTTAACACATTTTGACCAAATGCCAAAAACTATAAATCCCTTTGATGCCTACCACTCTGCCTTGACACATGGCATCATTTCATTAGCTGCGGGCCTTAAGCAATTTTGTTTCCTTTGTGGGCTTGTGGGAGCACAAATGAATTTTGTGCTTTTAGCCCAAAAAGTGCTAAGTTCTCAATTTCTTCCTCTGCTCCGCCGGCCCGAGCCTCTTTGGCACAAAACTCTCCCAAGCTCCGCGGCCCGCCTTAGGAAAATTTCCCTTCCAAACTCCACCAAGCCATAACTCAAAAAATACAAGGAGTTAGGAGGACTTCTTTACCTTTCTAGAAAGGGGAAGAAAAATCCTATCTTATGAAGCCATTTCCATAATCTTTTGAGTGCTTGAAATGTGTACAAATTGAAGTTGAAGCACAAGGAAGGAAAGAATGAAGGCAAGTTAGCCAAAATAAGCAGGGGCTCATTTTGGATAACAATTTTGGTGACTCAGAGGGGTCATCTACCTGCTAGATGAATGATTAGTGGCCTTTTGAAGCATCCATTAGGCATGGAGTCAAGCCTGATAACCAACTTTGATCTAAACTATGAAAATCTGACCTCTGAGCCACTTGGAAACCCACTAAAACTTGGAGTTGATCTTCACCAAAAGCCACTGAATGCACTGTGCAAGAGCAACCAAAATAGCACCAAACAACTATGTACAAAATTGAAAATCATACATGCTCCAAATGGAACATGTAGAGTGTGCAAAAGCACTTCTTCTACTAGAAACAAACCTACCTACACTACTCTAACCAAGAGCAAAGGTAAGATAAACAAATCCTGCTGAACCTGAAGGGAGAAATAACTTCCCTTCCTCAAAAAGGATAGCCATGCAACTGATTTGACACTTGAACATGGCTAGTTGGATGAGTGAAAAACTAAAAAAATTCAGTTCTCCACCCAAATCAGCAAAGTATCAGCTACAAACAAATCAAATACCTCTTTTAGTTTCTCTACATTTGTATTAAAGAGGTATGAAAGATGATCCTTGGCATTTTGCATATCATCCTCATGCCCTGAGATGGACATGACTGGTTGTGGCTGCTCCTTTGGATCCAATGAAGCCAAGTACCTGATTGGGCATGGTCTGATCCTTTGGATGTGCCCATTTATCTGAAATTAAACTCCAAGAATGGAGTTTTCTTGTGGATCTTCTTGAGTGGATGGTGTGGGAGAGATGATGACATCCTCCTGCCTTTTCTCTTCCTCCTCCTTTGAAGAACATGGAAGATTAATATCTTCCAATCTTGATTCTAAAGAGCTGATATAAAATGCAAAAGCTGCTGCAAATGAATTCTCTCCTTCTTGGCAGTAGGTTCTTACGTTTGGAAGATGGATGATGAAGGAGAAAACAATGTGATTTCAACTAGTTCCTCTCCATCAAAATAGTCCTCCAAATCTGACAGATAAACTGCCTCCTTGTTGTCCTGCTGCAAATGCTCAACCTCTTCCATGGTGTTCTTTTGATCTGCAACTTGATCACCATGGTTATCTTCATTCTCAAAGATGAAGTTTGAAAGATCAAACTCTTCTTCAATGTTGGATCTTGAAGAGAATGAAGTAGAAGGAAGAACTGAAGGTTCTTCTATAGCCTTGCTCCACACTTAGAGCCTCTCGAAATTGTATGGTCCTCCTCCATCATGGGTTCATCAATCAAATCAACCCTTCAAATGAAATAAAAAAATATTCAATGATGCCTTCTTCATTGAGTGGCCTCAACACTAATTTTATCTCTCTCTCAAATGCTCCTCCTTTTCTTTTGTTGCAAACTCAACCTCACCACCACCGGTTTGTTCAATCTTGACCTCCTCTATTGGCTTGACCATCAAGGGTATCTTTGTAAACCCAAATTTGGAAGCCCAACTCTTGATTGTCTATCATTTCTTTTATGTTGGGTTCCTCTTCTTGCTGTTCTCCTTGACTGGATTCTTGAATCTCTTCCCAACATGGGCTTGGGAAAGCAAGAGGAGTGGCAGGTTGGGGTTCAACTAGCTTTGTAATTGTTTGTGGTGGGGAGGGAGGTGGAACTTCTAGTTTGTTTGGAGGGGATGACTATTTGGAAGGGAAAGGGGAAGAGGAACTGAAATGGGGTGGAAGACTAGGGAATGGAGAAATGGAATTAACACTTGGGGCAGCAACTGAGGGGCTTGAATCTTGATCATGCTGAAATGGTAAAGCTTGAGAGGGTGAAAAAGAAAGACAAGGAGCTGTTGAATGACTTACCCATTGACAAGGTTGATTCAAACTTTGCTCATATGCTTCTATCTCCTATATCCATTGTGCAAGTTGGGGAAACATTTCAACCATGAAGTCAAGCTTCTCTTAAGGGTTGTAGTGTCTTGGAAAAGGGCCTTCCCATGGACAAGGTGCCCTGCAACCAATTCTGAATGCCTTCATTTGAGTTGTTGCTCTTGATTACACCATGCAAATCTCCATTTTTTGGATTTTTTCCAGTAGACCAGCATCTTGCATTTGATTTTCTTCATCATTTGCATACCCTTGCTCTTGGAAAGCTCCATATCCAAACTAATTTTGGCACTACTGATCATAGGGGTAGGCATGCTGATTTTGAATTTGTTCAAAATGCTGATTTGGAGGAGTTGTAAAACATATTGGAGATGGATTTGAATGGCACTGCTTTGCAAAAATGTGAATTCCATGATGGAAATGAAGTCATGATTGCACAACCTCATGGAATGGAAAAGAATGAAAGAGATGGAAGAAAAATGGGTGAAAAAGGAATGGAAATGAATGAAAAGGAAGGTCTGCAACTTCAGAGATGGGTTGTTGACCATATGGAGTCACCAGATGTGTTTGCAATTGCCTCCAAAGGCTGAAATCTTCACAGGAACACACCAACCTGCAAAAATGAAATGGGAGACCTTTTGGTCCCACTCGGGCATGCCAAAAATTTTAGTGCAAATTCACAGTACCTCTAAATGAATTATGGATATGATTTTCTAAGGAAAATTCATTTGGTGTGATTACACAACATTGAGCTTTCCCAAAGTGTGGGACCTTTGCAAATGGGGAAAGCTCTCCAGAGAAGGCTGGTTCCTCTTCTAAACTACCTGCCTTACAAGCTATTCTAGTGTAGCCAAGAAAATCTAACCTAATCTAAATTTCAAGGAGACAAGGAGAGGAAGAAAACAAGGAAAAACAAAGCCTACACTAAAACGATGATACACCAGAGAAGGAAAGTGTTGATTATCTATCAAAACTACCATGGAACAAGAAGAGGTGAGCAATGGAAAGGATGGACAAGTGCATCACAGACCAAAGATGGATTTCACACAAAAATGTTCCAAAACTCCATGAACATAGCTCCAAAACCTACAATGAACATCCAAACATGTACAAATACCTTGTAATGAAGAGAGGTAAGGAAAACAACAAAGAAAATGAGCCAAGGATGGACAAATGCATCACAAAAACATGTTTTTATTGCTCAAAATTTACACAGTGCATCATTTCACGGGTAAGAGGAAAAAAATTCCATTACAGAGCATGGGAGGAGGTTCAAACTCCATTTTTGACCCTAGGGAAGAAAAGAAGGAGAGGCAGAGAAGAAGGATGAACAACCTTTTTCAAAATGAGCCAAAACTGGCTTTTATCACTCGAACAGAATGAAGGAAATGAGAAAACACGGGAAAATTGATTTTAAAACTCCAACCACTGACAAGATCTATTTAATTAGCCTAAAAAATGATGGGTTTCCATGAAAAATCCCATACTTCATCGTACATTGCTTCGTAGAGCAAGAAAGAGGCCCATACTTCATTAATTTTGGTGGTTGGGGTCATTTTCTGCAATTTTTCCATGCCAGAGATGTTTTCCCATTTTTCTCCCACAAAACTCCATCAAAATTTAAAATTTAAGTGTCCATCATGTAGAGGATTTCAACAGATTTCCATTGATACCAAAATCATAAAAATTGAGCTCTAGATCGAAAGATATGGCCTTCAAAGATTTAGGGACAGAAAAGGGAAAATTAGGGCAAAATCGGGTTGGCAGGCCAAAATTTGAACTTTTTCCCTTTTCAAAAATTGGGAAATTTCCCAAAATTATCCATGGCCCCACCACTCGATGACATGTTGTGCTATCTAATTGGTCTCATGGGGATGCGGTTCCATTTTTGCCTTTGTGCTTTTCACCACTTTGCGACAATTCCAAAATCCTCCCGACGCCCTGATCCCCTGCCAATGAATGGACACATGGCACCTTCTGATTGGTCGGTGGGGATGCACTTCCATTTTCACCTTTGACACATTTTTACCAAACGCCAAAAACTAGAAATCCCTCCGACGCCCGCCGCTCCGCCTTGACACGTGGCATCATTTCATTGGCTGTGGGCCTTAAGAAATTTTGTTTCCTTTGCGGGCTCATGGGAGCACAAATGACTTTTGCGCTTTTAGCCCAAAAAGTACTAAGTTCTCAATTTCTTCCTCCACTCTGCCAGCCCAAGCCTCTTTGGCACAAAACTCTCCCAAGCTCTGTGGGCCCGCCTTAGGAAAATTTCCCCTCCAAACTCCGCCGAGCCATAACTCAAAAAATACAAGGAGTTAGGAGGACTTCTTTACCTTTCTGGAAAGGGGAAGAAAAATCCTATCTTATGAAGCCATTTCTAGAATATTTTGAGTGCTTGAAATGTGTGAAAATTGAATTTGAAGCACAAGGAAGGAAATAATGAAGGCAAGTTAGCCAAAATAAGCAAGGGCTCATTTTGGAAAACAACTGTATCTTCTTGTTTCTTTTAAAGCTTTGCAATATCATTGTATTTAGCCCTTAGCTGCCTATATTTTTCCTCCAAATATTTTTGGTAATGGAACAATAACTCTTCTTTTTCTTGTTCCCATCTTCTGCTGAACTTATTACAAGAATTCTCAAACTTCGAACCCGATATTCTGAAATATTTTGTGTTACCATATTTCTAAATATTGGCCTAGGAGGATCTCGAATAAATTCTTGTACAACAACTTGTGGCTGCAAGTTGGATGGTTGAGACACCGGTTACTGGGGATACATGAGCAATTAGGGGGATATTTATGTGCATTTGTGCACTATATTCTTGAGAAATTTATGGCTTAAGGTTCTCGGATAATGTTTTCAATTGTATCTTTTATATCAAGTGGTAAAGTTACTTCAAGATATCCATGACAACGGTCTGAGTTGAATGTATTGTTTCTAATGACACTCCCTCATGATACTCTTAATCATCTATAGCTGCGATTCTCGCTCCCTCAATTTCATTAGTTACCATATCCTTTTCTTGTTGTGCATGAAAAATATCTGTTTCCTCAAGGATTCTATGATCATTAGTTAAAACTTAAATTTCTTCAATGGACACCTCTTATTCATGCTATATATGGGTTTCCCCAACATGAATGACCTCTGTTTGAACCTCAATTGGTTCAGTAGGGCACTTAGTATTAGGTTTCTCAGCTAATTATTCCTTCTTTTTCTTTTCTACTTCATTGGTCTATTCTTCCATGGCTATGTTTGCATATGTGATTATAGGAAATTTATGATCAACTTCCATTAGGATGACTTCCTCGGTATTCTTCATCCCCCCCTCATCATTGTCTAGGGAGATTTGAATATTTCATCCAGACTTTGAAGTTTTTAGATTTTTAGTTTTGAGTCTATGGGATCTCCTTGGTGGCTCTAGAGGTTTTATTGGAAGACTTCCTCTTTCTTTTGGAAGACAAAGACTATGGGTTTGATATATTTAGCAATGCCTCAGCAACTAGAACCTTGTCAGGAGATATGGGCCTAGGGCCTTGCTCTAGAAATGGAGGTTCTTCATGGACAGTGCTTCAGAAGGTATGGAAGTCTGCTGAAATAATAGGGGTTTCTACAGGAGTAGGGTTTTTTGAGACTAAGGGTTCTAGTGGAGGCATAGAAGAAATAGCTGAGCTTCTTCTCTTGTTCTTACCCTTCCCCAATAGATCATTAATATGCTTTTCTCTTGCAAAGTCTCCCCAATTCAATGCAGGATGCTCAGTTGCCAATGCATGCTTTATAACTAACGTGACAAGACAATGGTGAGATAGGGTAGACCTTCCCCTTTGTGACTCTCTACTCATATTCTTTAAACTCTCATGTAAGAAATTTGGTACATTCACATGTCTTGTCATTCTTCAAGTGATTTAGTAGTTTAAAATGGACAATATTCAATCGTGAATATCTACCCTCATAGGTAAAATATTTTATGATATAATTAGAAACATATTCCTAGAAAGGTTTTAAATAAGTTCATAGAGTACCTTTTCTATCTGCCATGAAGTTTTCATCCTTATCTATAAATTCTACTTGAGCTTCCTCTAGGTTAGATTTCCCAGGATACATCTTGCCTTCTCGCTTGGTAGAACAATTACTACAACCAATATTTCATCATTGAACTTAACTTGAAAACCCTTGAATGTTTCTTTTCCATCACCAAGGTGGCCGCGAATTCGTGACAATTGACTCATTGAAACCTTGGAACTTATTGATGTAATGCATCGAGCCCTTATCGTGAAAATATTATAGAATTTGTGGCTGGTTCTACAACTATGAATGCTTTGTTAATTAATTTCTTATCAATTCTCCACCCATTGTTAGGTTCTAAAATTTTTATAAATTTTACGAGACAAGAAGTCCTTCGATTGGAATTGATTATACAAAATTTGAATGAACTAAAGAACCAAGTGTTCTACCTTTTCAAAATTTGTGACCAAGTTTGCATGCAACTTGAAAAGGTAGCATTAATTTGAATTGAAGGATATCCCTATGTGAAGTGATGGCGTGGAATGACGTGGGAGACATGTCATGTTGAAAAAGGTGGCAAAACATTATGGGAATAAATTTTATTTGACAACTTGGCACATATATTAATTAAATATAATTATTCTAGCGATACTCTATTAAAGGAAATTGAGTGCACTTAACTCGAGATGTACACCAAATGATTGTGACATGTGCCTTGTTGGAGTTCACGCCCTTGGATACATGCATGAGGTTGCATGGTGCGAGACTACATGGATGCAAGTAGTGTTGCTTTGTAGGTGGTGCTATATATAATAAGCTCCATAATGAACTCAATTAATTCCTAGAGAGGGAAGGTTGAATTTTTCTGGTGCTAACTATCATCTTTTTGTGCTCATTTAATTGGGTTCTTTTTATCCAAAATCCACTCCTCAAGGTAATTTTTGGTAACTTATGCAAATTCTTCAGGATCAAGCAGGTTGAAATGGTTCGAGGGTGAAAAATCAAGTTTTAAGGTTCCTCTACTCTTTTCTCTAACCCCAATGTCTAAGGAAAATCCAAGAAGTTAGAAAAAATGCTAGAAATCCAAAAAAATGAAGCGACAAGCCTATTTTAAAGAAAATCGAGTTTGAGAGCTACGGATCGTACCAAGGTGGATCGTACCAAGGTTCATTGTACCAATTTTGGGGCTGATTTGCAAAGGAATAAATTTTTTTGGTTTTTTCAGTCCAGCCGCACAGTACATGTGGGACATGCGGACCCAAAAACTCGAAAAGGCTGCAGAGATAGTGGGAATCGGTGAAATTATACATTTTGTCCTCTTGCGGTCTATGGGATGTTGGGACATGAGTTCTCTCAAAACCCGAAATCACCATAGGCAAGGTCAAATAAGAAAAGTCAAGTTTTTTTTTGTCCAAGCCGCACGGTATGCGCGTGACATGTGGAACCCACAAACCTGAAATCATCACAATTAAAAGGAGATGTGGCAAAAGTGGAGGTCAATGGCCCTCATGGCCCGGTCAACGTTGGGACAAGTGGGATAGTAAAGGCCGATTTTCCCATTTTATAAGGCGGGTCAGGTGTGATGCGGGTGAAGCAGAGGGTTTTGGCCCAAGTCACGCAAGGGACATCTCGGACACTAGGACCCGAAATACCTGACATATTCGCATGCAAAGGAAAACACTGCGAATCAGACCCCAAACTTCAAATGGCCATAACTTTTGACCCCGAGCTCCGATTTTCACAAAATTTGACTTTCTGGAACAAGCACAACATCCTCTATGCCAAAAAAACTAGATTTATATTTTTAATGAGGGTACTGTTAGTGCAAAATCACAGCACCCCTGGACGTTGATTAGATTTCTAGGTTGATCACTCTAGCATCTAGTGTGATTGCACAACATGGAATCCTTTCTCCAAGTGTTGGAATTGTAAAATGAGAAAGGTTTCTCTAGAGAAGGCTGGTTCCTATTCCTCTGCTTGAGATGCACACAAAAAAACGGAGAGGTTTTACTCAAAACCTAATCTAATCTTCTAAGGAGACAGGTAAGAAGATGCACAAAAATAAACCTAAGCTAATAGAGGTGATGCACAGAGGAATGAAGAACATCTATCTTGCCAATAAACACGAGACCATTCAAATGTGATGCAAGATTATGCACGAGATAACAAAATTTGTAGTGAAAGACCAGGAGGATGCAAATGCACACAGAGAGGGCTGAGAATCATCCACGGACATGCATTACTTGCTCCAAATATTGATACAATACACTACAAAATGCCAAGAGGTAGAGTCGTTTACGCTTCAAATGGGAGGTTTGAACTCCAAAACTCACCTGATAAAGAGAAGAAGGGAGGAGCAAAACAGGAATGTTTGACCTTTAGAAAGAAGCCCCTCCTTACAATATATAGGAAGAATGAGAGAGGGAAGAGAGAGGAAATCCAGATCTACCCCAACCACTTCTAGGTTGCATTTAACTCATCTCATTATGGCAGAAGTGGTGAATCCTAGAAAAATGGCAGATTGTCTAGTAGAAACGGTGAACTGTCTGTTGTATTAAAGCTGGTTGTTGAAACGTTACTTTTGTCTATTATTACGTGCCAGAGGCGTTTCTCAATTTTCTCACTCCAAACTAAACCAAAATGCAATATTGACCCTAGAATCATGCAGATAATTTCACCATCTTTCCATTGATATAAAGAACATGAAAATCGAGCTCTGAATCGAAAGATATGGCGATATGAAGATTTAGGGAAAAAACAGTGAAAAACGGGTCGGCGGGAAAATATTTGAGTTTTTCCCACGCACTGCCACTTGGATGACACGTGTCAGACTCTGATTCATCCACGGGTTCATTCTCTGAAAATTCCTTTCGGGCCTTTAAACTTGGACACGTGGCACTCTTTTATTGGTTCGGGCCTGAGGGGCGCACTTAACAACTTTTCAACCTTCTGACACGTGGCACGTTCTGATTTGTTGGCGCTCTTTCGGATTTTCATGTCCTTCGCGTACCTTTGGCCTAGATGTCCCAAACTATCTGGGAAAAATTTCTCCAAACCACCCGATTCGGGCTTCCTTGTCCCTGTTTGAGGTGAAGACATGTGGCAAGATTTGATTCGCTCTCGGCTCCTTTGGCTTTTCGCATCCCTCACGTACCTTTGGCCCGGATTTCCCAAATGAAAGTTACCTATTTCATCCGAACCGGCCGGTTCGCCTCCTCGCGTACTTTTTCCCAACCGTCCTGGGATCGCTTGGGAGAAATTTCTCCGAATCGCCCAAAATGGAATGACTTGCGCGCAAACCGCCGATCCGCATCTTTCGCGTACTTTTGGTCCAAGCGAAACAAGACTTAGGCAATTTTCTTCATTTTTTCGGCCAGTTCGGCTTTTCACGCCAGCGCATCCCGATGTCCGAACTATCCTAGATGCTTTGCACCACCAGGTGGCTGGGCTTCGACCGATTCATGGGCCGACGTCCCAACTGTCCCAAGTGCTTCACGGGCTAGGACTTAGCTGATTTTCTCTGTATTTTGGCACCAGCTTGATTTTTACAATTTTTCACCTTTTCTCAACCTGTTGGGATTTCTTCTTGGATAGGAGAGTTAGAAAGAACCCGAGGGGACCCCAAAAACATGATTTTTGTCTTGAATCAATATACTTTCTTGGGATTGAATAATCTGATGCATGTTATCAAAATTTACCCTGGGGGGTGAATTTTGGATAACAATTTGGGACTCAATGGGGGGTCATTTGCTGCTTTGGATGAAGTTACCGCTTCCTAAAGCGATCTATTGGGCATGGAGTCATCAAATATTCTGTTTAGAACCTCAACCGACTTAGAATGTGCAAGGAGGAAGATGGAATATCATCTCGATGGAAGTAAGGACTGCAAAACATCTCCATGGACAGCAAAAGCAAGTGTGCCAAAGCACTTAGGGAAAACAAAACTAACCTACAACAAAACAATGTGCACAAACACTTGGAGGAATGAAAATCTAATCTAATATTTACAAGGTGGTAAATTTCACTCTAGAAGCAATGCTTGAGATAGATTCCATTGATTGGAATCTGCAGTTCTTCACCATCTAATGAGGCCAATTGGAAAGCATTGCTATTCTTGCACCTCATAACCATGTATGGGCCACTCGAAATGGCATCAAATTTTGAATGCCTTCCCGGTTTTGCTCTATCCACATCCCATTTCAACACTAGATCTCCAACTCGGAAGGATCTATCCTTGGCCTTCCTATCAAAGGTCTTCTTGATCAAAGCTTGATCCTTTTCCATTGCTTGGGATGCCTCGATTTCGATCTCTTGCAGCTCCATCAACTCTGCATACCTCACCTCCATGGGCTCAAACTCCAGCAACTCCAGCTGCTTCATGAGCTCCAATGCTGGAAATTCTAATGATATAGGCAATACTACCTCTTTCCCATAGACCAATTTGTAGGGAGAACTACCTATAGACCTCTTTGGTTTTATCCTATCAGCCCATAATGCTGATTTTAGCTTGGTATGCCATGTCCTTTGGTTTTCATCTAGAGTTCTTCTGATGATCCTTAGCAACTTTTTGTTCGTGGACTCTGCCTGTCCATTACCCCGTGGGTAATAATTTGAAGAGGTGCTTAAATAGATTCCATTCTTGACAACCCATTCTGTAATCTTGGAACCTATGAATGCTAATGCATTATTTGATATTATAGTGGCCGGCACACCGAACCTGGTCACTATTTCTTCATAAAAGTCTAATATGTTAGACTCACTTGCCTCTTTTGAGCGCTACTATTTCGGTCCACTTGGTGAAATAGTCCGTAGGTCATCAAAATCCATTTGTGCCCTTGGCTTGAATTGGGATTAATGATTCCAATGAAGTCCAAACCCCATTGCATGAATGGCTGGTCAACTGAGATTGGATGTAATGGAAGAGCAACAAGTCTCTCTTTTCCTGTGAAGAATGCACAATTCTTACACCTCTTGATCCATGCATAGCAATCACCGAAGATTTTAGGCCAATAATAACCAGCCTTCATGATTTTTAGAGCTGTCACTCTTGGTGCAAAATGACCACCAGCTGGTCCACCATGGAACTCTTCCAACACCCTTTGAATTTGATTTGTGCTAATACATCTCAGCAACACTCCATTCACATCTTTCTTGAACAAAACTCCATCAACAATGGCATACGAGACAACTGCTGCAATATGAAGTGTCTCCTTTGGGTCTTGTTCATCTCCTGGGAGTATAGGCCTGTGCCTAGGAAGTGTATAATACCTTGGGTCTAGCAAGGAGTGGGGGAGCATTGTCTTCTTCTTGATTGCCACTTGGCTCATGGCTATCCTAGACTCACAAACAGCCTCTTCTTCATTGCATACTTCTTTTTGCTTCCCCAAAACTAGCTGCTCACACAATCCTTTCCCTCTTACCAGCTTGGTGATCTTGATCTTAATGTCATACTCCATGACACGGGTGATCCAACCTGCCCTTTTCTCATTCAAATCCTTGTTGAGGAGGAAGTCCTTAACCCCAAAGATGTGAGACCAGCAATGGACCTTGTTGTTTGAGACTAAATGCTTGAATTTCTTCAAGCTTCGATTCACGCAAGTACATGCTTCTCAATAAAAGAGTACCTCACCTCATAGTCATCTAGGCTCTGCTGAAGAAGGCAATTGGCTGCTCATCATTATCCTTGTTTTGTTGTACCAAAATGGCAGAAATAGTGTCATTACCTCCAAATGCATAGAGGATGAAATCCTTGGAGAAGTCCAGGTTGATGAGAGTTGGTGCTTGAGAGATGGCTTCTTTGATTGCTTCAAAACTCTCCTTGCCTTCTGCTATCCACTTGAAAGCCATGCTCTTCTTTAACATTTTGGTGATGGGCTTGACAAGGGCTACAAAATTTGGGACAAACCTCCGAACAAAGTTTATCCTTCCCAAGAAACTCTGAAGGGATTTCTTGTGGCTCTTCGAATGGTAGTGCTCTTATGGCTTCAACCCTCTCTGGATCAATTGCTAATCCTTCTTTGGAGACAATATGGCCAAGGAGATTTCCTTCATGTGTAAGAAAGATACACTTCTTAGGATTCAAAGACACTCCAAATCTCTTGCACCTTGTGAAGACTTGTCTCAAATGAGAGAGGTGGTCTGCTGCATTTTTGGAAAAAACAGTGATATCATCAAGGTAGATCAGCACCACATTATTAATCAAACCTTTGAATGCCATGTCCATTTCCCTTTGGAAGGTAGCACAAGCGTTGGACAACCCAAATGGCATTTTCTTGTATGCAAAATTTCCCCATTTGGTTGTGAAGGCTGTCTTGAACTAGTCCTCTTCCTTCACCATAATCTGATTGTAGCCTGAGTAGCCATCAAGTAATGAAAACCTCTCGAGCCAGCCACAACTTGCAGGATTTGCTCCATGGAAGGGAGTGGGTAATGGTCTTTGAGAGAGGCTCTATTTAAGTCTCTGAAGTCAATGCACAATCTGATCTCTCCACTCTTCTTTCTGACTGGAACTAAGTTGGCAACCCAACTAGAATGCTTGATTGGGAATATGATCCTTGACTCAATCAGCTTGTCCAATTCTTTCCTCATGAGAGGCTCCATGTGTGGATTGACTGGTCTTTGTTTCTACCTGACAGGCTTAGTATTTGGATCTAATTAAATAGTATGCTGAGGTAAGTTGGGATTGAAACCCTTCAAGTCTTCATAGCTCCAAGCAAACACGTCAGGGAACTCTTGACATAGCTGTATGAACTCATACCTTTCTTGTTCAGTTGTCATCCTTCCAATTTGCAATGGTTTGTTCTCTTCTACCAAGATGGATACTGAATCCTCTCTCTTGACCTAAATGTTTTCTTTCTCCTTTCTAAATTGATCATTGGGGTTAAAAATGGACTCTAAAGTGATAAGTCCCTTGGGCAGCTTGTTAGTTCTCATCCTGTACCACTTGGTCACCATATTACTGCTTCCAATTTTTCTTGATTCTTGGCTGATAACTCAGCTTCTTCTTGCAAGAAATGGATGATTTGCTGGTCATTTTCAAACACTTGCCAACTGGCATTGTTATCCGGCACTGAAGGCCTCACAATCACGTGGATGTTTGGCTGTACCTTGTCTTGTTGAATACTTTCCATAATGTCAAAGGCTGCCCCAATTGCTGCAAGCCTGGTCAAGACTTGATTCTCTTTCCTAGGAATGGATTTGATGCCAAAACCCTCAAAATCTTCCATGAGGTCCCACACCCTGTTCTTGTAGCACTTGAGTAGATCATTCTTGGCAGCATGCTATCCCTTGACCTGATTTACAATCAATTCACTGTCCCCAAAGACTTGCAAGTTCTTTATTTTCTTCTTGATTGCCCAATGCATCCCTTGCACCAAGGCTTCATATTCAGCAGTGTTATTGGAGCATGCAAACTGAAATCTAAAAGCTGAATAGTACTTTACTCCTTGAGGTGAAACAAGCACGGCTCCACCTCCTGCACCTTGTCTACTCCTTGATCCATCAAAAAACAGCTGCCATACCTCATTGTCATCCTTGTGGTTTGGCTTGGTGATGCTAGGAATAGGCTGATTTTCTTCATGTATGCAATAGACCCCTAGCTCAGATTCTTCCACTTCTTGATAAGGATCAAATGCATGTATCTTGTTTTCCCATTCATCAAGAGTTAGATCCGGGATGCTTCCAACCTTGGTGTCAGCCTCATCAGTGCTTGGGTGGTCTTCTTGATCAAATGCTGAACAATTGGCGTTGATCTGACTTGGAGTGTAAGGCTCAATGTGGAAGTTTGCAATAGGTTCAGACCTGATTGTAGCCTTAGTTCCATACCTCGTTCTGAACAGCATGTGTGACCAATCAGCAGACAAATATCCCCCAATCTTGGCTATAAAGTCCCTTGACAAGCATAGGGAAAAGAGTGGTGGGAGGTCTATGACTGATACATCTTGTAAAACAACAACGTTTGGACATGCATGCAAGGTAAGACTCAAGTTTTTAATCACTCCAACTGTTGCTACTGCTGTCCCATCTAGCTACACTACCCCTTTGGATATTGTTTCATCATCGGGAGCCCTAGCTGATCAACTATTTGTTTAGGCATTACTTGAGCTACTTTCCTGGAGTCTATCATGTAATTGTGTACAAGCTGATTTCCAATTATTAATGAAACATAAAAGGGGGTTTCAACATTTTACCTTGCTTTGTCCTCCATGATTTCCCTCGGGCTAGGCGGCATTTGTAAGCACTTTGTCTTGCATCCGAACTTGCTGATTCGAAGTTGGCCAGCCCTTCATGGTAGCTTGCGGTAGATCTCTTTGGCACAGGGATGGATAGGGATTCCCACATTGATATATTGACGTTTGTCTTCTTCATCCGATCAATGATGTTAAATGGGGATGAAGTATCCTTTTTCTGCCCTTTTCTTGTACATTCACTCCTTGCATGTGGGCGAATAACTGGTATTTGAGTTGGTCTAGGAGTTGTTCTTGCTACCCTTGTGCATTTGAAATTGAATTTTCCTTGCCAATCATTTGTGGAGCCATGGAAGGTTGTGGATTGGTTGGGGCTAATGGCTGTTCTTCACCCAAATTCCTCCTTTTTGACCTTGTGTTGGCTGCAACACCTTGAGAAATTACACGGCTCATGCCAAAAAAATCCTCTCTTGCCAATTTACCAATGTGGTGTCATTTGGGGCTGATTGCTGTTGGAATGTTTCTTGTTGTTGGCTATTTTCTTGACTGCTCTCAGCCTCCACACTAGTATTTGTCACCATTAATGCTTGAGTCAAAGCACCATTGAAGCACATGGATTGATTATGAGGCTCATTGCATGGAAAACACCAATCGTACTCCTGGGCAATGTTGTTTTGTGTTGGCACCAATGCCTTAGAGGCAGATATGACATTTGGATTATAGGGCTGAAATGGTCTATTGGTAGGAGGCCTTGTTTGATTTATATTTGCAGTTGGATTAGTAGGCCTTTGTGGTTGGTATGGCTGCTTGTTAGGCTGAGTTTGGGGCTGATAAGAAGGTCTAAGACCTTGGGCTTGTTGCCTCTTGAGAGTAACCAGCTCATTGCCTAGGTTTTACAATTGCTTCATGACTTCTTGAAGCTCATTTGGGAACTTGGAGATGAAATGGAAGCTTCATTTGAACTCGATTTCTAGGAGTGGGAGAAGGAGCCAAATTAGGTGCTTGATTGGTGTTTGGACTCTCTAAACTTGGAAACAATGGCATGGGAGGTCCAGGGGCAAGTTTTCCACTTGGATCAAACAATTTTCAGCCCTAATGGCAATGCTATAAGCCATAGAGATAGTTATGCCTCCCATGGACTGAATCAACATAGAAATATCAGAATTTAGAGCTTTGAGACAGAGAGAAAAGCACCTTCCGCTGTTGACCAATGCCACCGGAATTCTCTCCCAAGTATTTTGAAATCTGAAGTTGAAATCGGTCACCGCTCATTGGGAGCTCTCTTGATGGTTGTCACTGCTCCAAAAGAGACAAGTTGTCTCCCTTTTCTCCAAATTGCTCATGAAGTGCTATACACAGCTGATTCCAATTTGTGATAGAACCAGCTCCAAGGCTTCTAAACCATTGCAATGCTTTTCCTTTGAATGAAGATGCCAGAACTTGCCCACTTGCATCTCATTGATTTCATGGATTGCACAAAGGTTGGCAATGTCTTTAACATGATCACCGGAGAAGTCTGATTTTCTCCAAGAAGTATGGAATGTTCTTCAAGGCTGCAATAGCAATTGGATGTTGTGCATTGAGGGCAAGTGGGCTGCTGCCTGTGAAGTTGACATAGGGGTTGTTTTGTGCCATTCTAATTGGTCTTAAAACCCTTGTTGACTGAATGAAAGGCCTATTAGGTGGAGGAGTTGAGAGAGTTCTATTTGGTGGAGATGGAGACATTTGAATCCTTCTTCCTCTTTGCCTTCTTCTTGGAGATAATTACAGGTATTCAAATAGCACTTCTTCTTCTCCAACTCTTGACCTTGTGGTGACTCTTCTCATGAGTTTTCAGGCCTGCACTGCTGAAACCAGTTGATTCTTCCCCTTGGAGTCACCAGATATGCAAATAATAGCTCTTTTTCAAGCAAGAAAATTACAGCATGCACATCAACTTTGCTGCAATAAAAATGAGACCTCTAATGTCCCAGTAAGGCGTGCAAAATCTGTTAGTGCGGGCAAAGCAGAGTGGCTTAAACTTTGTTGTTGATAATGAGACACCTCTGGAAGATGAAATAATCTAACCTCAGTGTCCCACCGGGCGTGCCAAAACTATTAGTGTAAAATCACAGCACCCCTGGACGTTGATCAGATTTCTAGGTTGATCACTCTAGCATCCAGTGTGATTACACAACATGGAATCCTTTCTCCAAGTGTGGGACTTGTAAAATGAGAAAGGATTCTCCTATTCCTCTGTTTAGATGCACACAAAAATGTAGAGGTTTTACTCAAAACCTAATCTAATCTTGCCAAGGAGACAAGGTAAGAAGATGCACAAAATAAACCTAAGCTAATAGAGGTGATGCACCGAGGAATGAAGAACATCTATCTTGCCAATAAACACAGACCATTCAAATGTGATGCAAGATCATGCACAGATAACAAAATTTGCAGTGAAAGACCAGGAGGATGCAAATGAACACAGAGAGGGTTGAGAATCATCCACAGACATGTATTACTTGCTCCAAAGATTGATACAATACACTACAAAATGCCAAGAGGCAGAGTCGCATTACAGTTTCAAATGGGAGGTTCGAACTCCACAAATTCACCTGATAAAGAGAAGAAGGGAGGAGCAAAACAGGAAATGTTCGACCTTTTGAAAGAAGCCCCTCCTTACAATATATAGGAAGAATGAGAGAGGGAAGAGAGAGGAAATCCAGATCTACCCCAACCACTTCTAGGTTGCATTTAACTCATCTCATTATGGTAGAAGTGGTGAATCCTAGAAAAAGCGAGTCGTTTGTCTAGTAGAAGCGCGAACCTGTCATTGTATTAAAGCTGGTTGTTGAAACGTTACTTCTGTCTATTATTATGTGCCAGAGGTGTTTCTCAATTTTCTCACTCCAAAATAAACCAAAATGCAATATTGACCCTAGAATCATGTAGATAATTTCACCAGCTTTCCATTGATATAAAGAACGTGAAAATATGAGCTCTGAATCGAAAGATATGGCGATATGAAGATTTAGGGCAAAAACAGTGAAAAACGGGTCGGCGGGAAAATATTTGAGTTTTTCCCGTGCACTGCCACTTGGATGACACGTGTCAAACTCTGATTCATCCACGAGTTCATTCTCTGAAAATTACTTTCGGGCCTTTAAACTTGGACACGTGGCACTCTTTTATTGGTTCGGGCCTGAGGGGCGCACTTAGCAACTTTTCAACCTTCTGACACGTGGCACGTTCTGATTTGTTGGCGGCTCTTTCAGATTTTCACGTCCTTCGTGTACCTTTGGCCCGTATGTCCCAAACTGTCTGGGAAAAATTTCTCCAAACCGCCCGATTCGGGCTTCCTTGTCCCTGTTTGAGGTGAAGACACGTGGCAAGATTTGATTCGCTCTCGGCTCCTTCGGCTTTTCGCGTCCCTCGTGTACCTTTGGCCCGCATGTCCCAAACAAAAGTTCCTGTTTCGTCTGAACCAGCCGGTTCATGTCCTCCACGTACTTTTGTCCCAACTATCCTGCATCGCTGGGACAAATTTTTCTCAACCGCCCGAAATTGGTGACTTGCACTGCAAAACCGCCGATCATCGCGTCTTTCGCGTACTTTTGGTCCAACTGTCCCAGACCGCGCGAAACAAGACTTAGGAAATTTTCTTCATTTTTTCGGCCGGTTCGGCTTTTCGCGCCCTCACGTCCCGATGTCCCAACTTTCCTGGATGCTACGTAGACCGCCTGGCGGCTTTTCGGCCGATTCGCGCCCCGACGTCCCAACTGTCCCAAGTGCTGCCTGGGCTAGGACTTAGCTGATTTTCTCTGTATTTTGGCACCAGCTTGATTTTTTGCAATTTTTTCACCTTTTCTCAACCTGTTGGGATTTCTTCTTGGACAGGAGAGTTAGAAAGAACCCGAGGGGACCCTCAAACATGATTTTTGTCTTGAATCAATATACTTTCTCGGATTGAATAATCGATGCATGTTATCAAAACCCCGGGGTGAATTTTGGATAACAGCACATTTATTAAAATAAAGGAAACATCTTCAGCTCCACTCAATTAAATGCTCACCCCGTCAAATGAAAGAAATTCTGCAAACCCAAAATAGCTACCCGCACTCAAAAGCCATAAATTTTTCATTTCTCAAATAAAATGCATAAAATTGGTACTTGTTGGAATCATGGTTCTGATTCTGATGCACATAAATCAATAAATTTATAATTTGGTGTGAAATAGATGGTGATTTTTTAGAAAACGTGGCTAAAATTAGGAAAGTGTTTTATTTGGTATCTGGGATACATTAATGAAGCATGGGATGACATTTCTCACCGCTTTGAGTTATGGGATAGTACGGGAGCCTTTTGTAGGAAACAAAACATCATTTCACTTCATTTACTACCTTTTTCAAGTGGTTAATGGATAAATTTCAGGATTTTCCTTTCTCCCTTTGTCTCTCTCCTCTTAGAAATCTATAAATCGAGTGTTGGGGTCATTATAAAGGAGGTAGTTTTTGTATAGAAAAACTTTGTCAAGATTGCTTTATGAAGCCAATGTGTTGCAGTGCCCTTGTAGTGGACACCTTGCATGGTGATACAGCCCTTATTCTCGTAATAGATTAGATTGTGCTTACTTAGGAAGTAATAGATGCAAGTTTGTGGATTTCTCTTCCCCTCCCCGTGTTTGTTTGCATTCCTCTTACCTCTCCAATCTCATTACTGCAAATATATTATGCCTATCTTTTTTTGTTGTAAGGATTCATTATTATTGTGCATGTATGGAATATTGTTGTGAATGCATTTGTTGGAATGTGGAGAACTGTTATCACCCCTTCTAGTATGCATTTTGCTTCTACTTTTCACACATTGGAAGACTATTCTCACACTCTCCTTTTCTGGTGTATCACCGCTTTAGTGTAGGCTTTGTTTTCATGCACTCTCTCTCCCTAGTCTCTTAGAAAGTTATATTAGGATTGTTTATTTTTTCCCGCATTACAGTGATTGTGGCGGTAGTTTAGGAGAAAGAACCAACTTTATCCGGAGGTCTATCACAAGTAGCAAGTCCCCCAACTTGGATATATCATGTTATCCAATCACACTATGAGCTCAAGCACAAACTTGTGCAAACCAAAGGGTGTTGTGATTAGGTGATAACAATTATTTATTCTTCATACAATCAGGTTATATCAAAAAGGAAAGCAAAACAAGGCTTTGGATACATGCTGCTATGAGTGGACGTTCTAGTCTTTAAATCATCTCTTTTTATCAAAGAGTATGCACATCTTGCTGCAAATATTCCAAATCCCATAGCAAAAACTAATAAAACAAAACATGTTAGTGAGTGGTTTTGATCACCATGAAGGTTGATCACATCACTTTTATTACTCCCTAGAGTACTCTAGCAAGTTGGATAAACCAAGGCCACTAAAGATCTCATTCTTCAAAAATGTCATAAGATGAACCATGAAGTTCAAATTTTGTTCTCAATTCTAGTGTTCTCATTTCCATCCTGCTTTGGCATCCTCTGAACTATTGGATGCAGATTTTCTTATCAGCTGGTTTCTTATATAGCCTCAATCTATGACCATTCACTAGTAATTTGAATCTCACAGGCTCAATGGTGATGAGTTTCACAGCTCCATTGGAAAATATTTTCTAAATTTCATATGGACCCAACCACCTTGTTCTAAGTTTTCCCATGTGATCCTTATATTTAGATTCAAAGAGAAGTGCCCAATCACCTTCTTTAAGTTTCATTGTTTTGATGAAACTATCATGCCACTTGATCCTTTGTTTTTGTACCACTTCTATATCATGAATAACTTTCCTTCTCATTTCATCCAACTCATTAAGTTGAAGAATTATTTACCTATGAGATTTAGAAAAATCTATACCTAATTCCAATGCAATTTTAATGTCTTATGCTCAAAATAAATAGAGAAAACATTAGTCTTACCATACAAAGAGCTCAAAAGGTGTGAATCTAGTTGTTATTTTCCATGTGGTATTGAATGCCCAAATTGCCTCCGGGAGTCTTTTCTCACCACTCCTTTCTATGCAATGTAATACTATTTGTCAACATGGCTTCAATTTCTCAAATTTTTACTTCACCTTGGCCATTGGATTATGGATGATAAGGTGTGGAATTCCTATTCCCGATTTAATATTCTACAACTAAATCAACAATAACTTTAGCGTGATGACATGGGTACCTTGATTTGTAACAATCTCTCTTGGCACTCCATATCTTGTAAATATATGGTCATATAGAAATTTTGTAACTTTTTCACTCTTTCAATTTGGTAATGCTTTTACTTCTGTCCATTTAACGAGGTAGTCTGTGCATACAAGAATGTACTGTTATCCAAATATCACCCCCAGAGTTAATTTGATAACATGCATCAGAGTTTTTAGTTCCAAGCAAGTAGATTGATTCAGGGGAAAATCGTAAAATTGGCTAAGTCCTGCTCAAGGCCACCTTTGGGACAGTTGGAACAATTATACGCGGAAGGCGCGGATCGGCCGAAAAGCCTCCAGGCAGCCCAAACAAAAGAGACATCTGGGAAAAATGGACGCGAAATGCCCGAATCGGCCGAAAGAAAGAAAATTTGTCCAAGTCCTTTACCGGGAGCAAGCGGGACAAGAGTGCGCGGAGGACGCGAACCGGCCGAATCGGGCGAACCGGAAGAATTTGTCCCAGATAGCACTGGGACATTTGGGACAAATGGATGCGAAGGATGCGAACCAGCCGGATCGGCCGAAACAAGAAACTTCAGCACAAGGACAAGTGGGACAAAGGGGCGCGCAGGACGCGGATAGCCGAAGGAGCCGAAAGCCAATCAGATCACGCCACGTGTCACCGGCAGAAAAGGGACGAGGAAGCCCATTTCGGGTGGATCGGAAGGTTTCGTCCCATGAAGCACTGGGACATCCGAGACAAAAGGATGTGGTGGACGTGAAAATCTAGCAGGCCCGTGGACAAATCACAGCATGACACGTGTCGCCAAGGAAAAAGGTCCAAAAGGTCAAAGGGGCGAGTTTTCGAGCACTGATCCGAACCAATGAAATAGTGCCACGTGTCCAAGTTTAAGGGGCCCACAAGAGAAGCCCGTGAAAAGGAGGAGAGAGAAAATTGCTCAACGAACTAGAGCCTGCCACGTGTTGTCCAGATGGCGTGGCGAGTGGGAAAAGAAATTTAAAAATCTGTTTCCCTGCTTTGTGCCCTAAATCTTCGAGACCTTCGTATCTTTCGATCCAGAGCTCGATTTGCACGTTCTTTATATCAATGGAAAGCTGTTTAAATTATCTACATGATTCTTGGATCAATCTCGCATTTTGGTGTAGTTTGGAGGGAGAAAATTAAGAAAACATCTCTGACGCATGGTGATAGACAGAAGTAATGCTTCAACAACCAACTTTAATGCAGCAGATAGCTCGCCGCTCCTGTTAGACAGCCCGCCATTTTGCTAGGATCCACCGCTTCTGTTATAATGAGATGATTGTAAATGCTACCAAGAAGTGGTTGGGGCAGATTCTGGATTTCCTCTCTCTTCCCTCTCTCATTTCTTGATATATATTGTAAAGAAGAGCTCCTTTAAGGGGTCAGACATTCTTGTTTTGCATCCTCCCTTCTTCCCTCGCTTGCAAGAGAAATTGTGGAGCTTTCAAACCTCCCATATGGGTCAGTAATGCCGCCTTTTTTTGCCTTTTGGCCACCGCAATGTATCAGATCGACTCTTGAGCAATAATATGTGTTGTGATTGACTCTCGACCCTCTCATGTATTCATTGCTGTCATTTTGATCTCTTATTGTAGTTTGGTTACCTGTGCATTGTGTTTGTATTGCATCTATGTGGTCTATGTTAAATTTGCAAAACGAGTGTCTAACATTCCTCAAGGCATCACCTTTGTAGTTTAGGTTTTATTTTATGCATTTTCTTACCCTGTCTCCTTGACAAGTTAGATTAGGTTTTAGCAAACCCTCTGCATTTTTTGTGTGCATTTGAATAGAGGAATAGGAACCAACCTTCTCTGGAGAATCTTTTCTCATCTTTACAAGTCCCACGCTTGGAGAAAGGATTCCATGTTGTGCAATCACACTAGATGCCTGAACATCAACCTAGAAGCCTGATTTGCATCCAAGGGTGTTGTGAGTCTGCAACAATAGTTTTGACACGCCCGGTGGGACTTAGAGGTCTCATTTTTATTACAGCAAAGTTGATATGCATCTGCTGCAGTTTTCTTGCTTATAAGAGCTATTATCTACATATCTGGCGACTCCAAGGGGAAGAATCAATTGGTTTCAGTAGTGCAGGCCTGAAAACTCATGAAAAGAATCACTACAAGGTCAAGAGTTGGAGAAGAAGAAGTGATGTTTGAATACCTGCAGTTATCTCCAAGAAGAAGGTAAAGAGGAAGAAGGATTCGAGGTCTCCATCTCCACCAAACAGAACTCTCTCAACTCCTCCACCGATGTGCCTTTCATTCAAAAGATAGAAGGGTTTTAAGACCGATTAGAATGGCTCAGAACAATCCCTACGTCAACTTCACAGTAGCAGCCCACTTGCTCTCAATGCACAACATCCAGTTCCTATTGCAGCCTTGAAGAACATTCCCTACTTCACCGGAGAAAATCAGACTACTCTAGGTGATCATGTTAAAGATATTGCTAACCTTTGTGCAATCCATGAAATCAACGAAATGCAAGTGGCTGTCAAGTTACTGGCATCTTCCTTCAAGGGTAAAGCATTACAATGGTTTAGGAGCCTTGGAGCTGGTTCTATCACAAACTGGAATCAGCTGTGTATTGCACTTCACGAGTAATTTGGAGAGAAGGGAGACAACTTGTCTCTTTTGGAGCAGCTGACAACTATCAAGAGAGCCCCCAACGAGCAGCTAACTGACTTCAACTTCAAATTTCAAAGGTCTTGGGATAGGATTCCAAAGGGCGGTCGCCAACAATAACAAGGCGCTTTTCTATATTACCTTAAAGCTTTGAATTCTGATATTTCTATGTTAATTCAATCCATGGGAGGCACAACAATCCCTATGGCTTATAACATTGCCATTAGAGCTGAAAACTGTCTTATTCAAGCTGGTAAACTGGCTCCTAGGCCTCCCATGCTCTTGTATCCAAACTTAGAAAATCCAAGCACTAGTCAAGCACCCACTTTGGCTCTTGTTCCCACTCCTAGAAATCAGAGTTCAAGTGAAGCTTCCACTTCATCTCCAAGTGCTTCAAATGAACTCCAAGAGGTCATGAAACAGTTGCAAAATTTGGGAAATGAGCTGGTTACTATTAAAAGGCAACAAGCCCAAGGTTTTAGACCTTCCTATCAACCTCAAGCTTAGCCTAATAGGCAGCCATACCAACCACAAAGACCACCTAATCCAGTTGCAAATGTGAATCAAACAAGGCCTCCCTCTAATAGACCATTCCAACCCTATAATCCAAATGCTATATCTGCCTCTAAGGCATTAGTGCCAACACAGAACAACATTGCTCAGGAATATGACTGGTGCTTTCCATGCAATGAGCCTCATAACCAATCCATGTGTTTCAATGGTGCTCTCAATCAAGCACTGATGGTGACAACTACTGGTGTGGAGGGCAAGGGCGAAGGAAATAAATCAACAACAAGAAACATTCCAACAGTAATCAGCCCCAAATGACACCACGTTGGTGAACTGGCAAGCAGAAGATTTCTGTGGCATGAATCAAGCAGTTTCTCAAGGTGTCGCAGCCAACACAAGGTCAAAGAGGAGAAATTTGGGTGAAGAACAGCCATTAGCCCCAGCCAATCCACCACCTTCCATGGCTCCACAAATGATTGGCAAGCAGAGTCCAGTTTCAAATACACAAGGGCAGCCAAGAACAGCCCCTAGGCCAACTCAAATGCCAGCTGTTGCTGCCCACGTACAAGGAGTAAGTGTACAAACCAAGGGACAACAAAAGGATACTTCATCCCCATTTAGTATCATTGAACAGATGAAGAAGACTAACGTCAATATATCAATGTGGGAATCCCTATCCATCCCAGGACAAAGAGATCTACTGCAAGCTGCCATGAAGAATTGGACAACTTCGAATCAACAGTTCGATGCAAGAAAAAGTGCTTACAAATGCTGCCTAGCCTGAAGGAAGCCATGGAGGGCAACAAGGTAAAATGTTGAAGCCCCCTCCTTTCTATGTTTCATTAATCATTGGGGATAAACTAGTACACAATTGCATGATTGATTCCGGGGCAAGTAGCTCAGTGATGCCCAAGAAAATAGCTGATTAACTGGGTCTCCAATATGAAGTAATATCTAAAGGGGTAGTGTAATTAGATGGGACAGCAATAGCAACAGTTGGAGTGATTAAAAACTTGAGTCTTACCTTGCATGCATGTCCAAATGTTGTTGTCTTACAAGATATATCAATCATAGACCTTCCACCACTCTTTGCCCTTTGCTTGTCAAGGGACTTCACAGCCAAGATTGGGGGTATTTGTCTCATTGATTGGTCTCACATGCTGTTTAGAACAAGGTATGGAACTAAGGCTACAATTAGGTCTGAACCTATTGCAAACTTCCATATTGAGCCTTACACTCCTAGTCAGATTAATGCCAATTGCTCAGCATTTGATCAAGAAGATCACCCTAGTACTGATGAGGCTGACACCAAGGTTGGAAGTATCCCGGACCTAACTCTCGATGAATGGGCAAACAAGATACATGCTTTTGATCCCTATCAAGAAGTAGAAGAAGAATCGAGCCGAGTCTATTGTATACACGAAGAAAATCAACCTGTTCCTAGCATCACCAAGCCAAGCCATAATGATGACAATGAGGTATGGCAGCTGTTTTTTGACGGATCAAGGAGTAGGCAAGGTGCAGGAGGTGGAGCCATGCTTGTTTCACCTCAAGGCATCAAATATTATTCAGCTTTTCATTTCCAGTTTTCTTGTTTAAACAACACAGCTGAATATGAGGCCTTGATTCATGGACTTCATTGGGCTAGGAAAAAGGGATAAATAACTTGCAGGTGTTCGGGGATAGCAAGCTAATCGTCAACCAGGTTAGAGGACAATATGCTACGAAGAACGACTTGCTGAGGAGCTACAAGAATAGGGTATGGGACCTCATTGAGGATTTCAAAGCTTTCAACATTGTGCCCATACCTAGGAAGAAAAATGAAGATGCGGATAGGCTCGCAGCATTGGAGCAATGTTTGATGTGGTTGACAACATCAAAAGGAAAAACACACATATCCATGTGATTGTGAGGCCAACAGTTCCAGATAATAACACCAGCTGGCAGGTGTTTGAAAACGATCAACATATCATCAATTTCTTACAAGAAGAAGCTGAATTCTCAGCTAGGAATCAGGACAGACTAGAGCAGCAGTATGGGGATCAAGTAGTGCATTGCGAGAAAACAAGCTTCCCAAGGGTTTGGTAACGTTGGAGTCTATCTTCAACCCTAACGACTAGTTCCTTAAAGAAAAGGCTAACATACAGGTCAAGAGGGAAGATTCAGAGCCAATTCTAGTTGGGGAAGGCAAAACACTTCAAATTGGTAAAGTGGCCACTGAGCAGGAGAAATCAGATTTCATACAGCTTTGTCAAGAATTTCCAGATGTCTTCGCTTGGAGCTATGTAGACTTGAGAGGATTCAATCCAAATTTGGCACAACATACCATAGAATTGGATCCAGATGCTAAGCCCATCAGGTAGAAGCAAAGACCTCATTAACCCTCACATTGAACCTCTAATGAAGAAAGAGCTAAATAAGCTAATAGAGGCAAGCATTATATTCCCAATCAATCACTCAAGTTTGGTTGCTAGCTTGGTTCCTGGCCGTCGAGAAGAAAAGTGGAGAAATCAGGTTGTGTGTGGACTTCCGAGACCTCAATAGAGCATCTCTCAAAGATCATTACCCACTTCCTTCAATGGAACAAATATTGCAAGTAGTATCCAGTTCAGAGAGATTCTCTCTCCTAGATGGCTACTCAGGGTATAATTAGGTGATGGTGAAAGAAGAAGACCAATTCAAGATAGCCTTCACAACTAAATGGGGCACATATGCTTACAAGAAGATGCCATTTGGGCTGTCCAACACTGGTGCTACCTTTCAAAGGGAAATGGACATGGCATTCAAAGGCTTGATCAACAAGATAGTGCTGATATATCTAGATGATATCACTATCTTCTCAAAGAATGCAGCAGGCCATCTCTTTTACCTCAGGCAAGTGTTTCAGAGGTGTAGAAAGTTCAGAGTATCTTTGAACCCCAAGAAGTGCATCTTTCTTGCACATGAAGGAAAGATCCTTGGCCATGTTGTCTTGAAAGAGGGACTGACAATTGATCCAAAGAGGGTTGAAGCCATAAGAGCACTTCCATTGCCAAGTCACAAGAAGGCTCTTAAAAGTTTCTTGGGAAGGATCAATTTTGTCCGCAGTTTATCCCAGCATTTTGCAGCCCTAGTCAAGCCCATCACCAAAATGTTAAAGAAGAGCATGGCTTTTAAGTGGACAGCAGAAGGCAAGGAGAGTTTTGAAGCAATCAAAGAAGCTATCTCTCAAGCACCAACTCTCATCAACCTAGACTTCTCCAAGGATTTCATCCTCTATGCATTTGGAGGTGATGACACTATTTCTACCATTCTGGTACAGCAGAACAAAGATAATGATGAGCAGCTGATTGCCTTTTTTAGCCAGAGCCTAGATGACTACGAGGTGAGGTACTCTTTTATTGAAAAGCATGTACTTGCAGTAATCAGAAGCTTGAAGAAATTCAAGCATTTAGTCTCAAACAACAAGGTCCAGTTGCTGGTCTCACATGCTAGAGTTAAGGACTTCCTCCTCAACAAGGATTTGAATGAGAAAAGGGCAGGTTGGATCACCCGTGTCATGGAGTATGACATTGAGATCAAGATCACCAAGCTGGTAAGAGGGAAAGGACTGTGTGAGCAGCTAGTTTTAGGGAAGCAAAAGGAAGTATGCAATGAAGAAGAGGCTATTTTGACAGTCCAGGATAGCCATGAGCCAAGCGGCAATCATGAAGAAGACAATGCTTCCCCCATTCCTTGCTGGACCCAAGGTATTATGCACTTCCTAGTAAGTGCACGTCAGTTCCCCTAGAGATGAACAAGACCCAAAGGAGACACTTCAGATTACAGGGTTGTCCCTTATGCCATTGTTGATGGAGTTTTGTTCAAGAAAGATGTAAATGGAGTGCTCGCTTTGAGATGCATTAGCACAGTCGATTCAAAGGGTATTGGAAGAATTTCATGGTGGACCAGTGGTGCCCATTTTGTGCCAAGAGTGACAAATTTCTAAAAATTATGAAGGCTGGTTATTATTGGCCTAAAATCTTCAGCGATTGCTACGCATGGATCAAGAGGTGTAAGAATTGTGCATTCTTCACAGGAAAAGAGAAGTTTGCTGCCCTTCCATTGCATCCAATCTCAGTTGACCAGCCATTCATGCAATGGGGTTTGGACTTCATTGGAGTCATTAATCCCAATTCAAGCCAAGGGCATAAATGGATTTTGACAAATTAGACTACTTCACCAAATGGACAAGCAAGATGCACTCAAAGAGGTAAATGAGTCTAGCATCTTAGACTTTTATGAGGGAATAACAACCAGATTTGGTGTACCTACCACAATAATCTCTGATAATGCATTGGCATTCATTGGATCTAAGGTGACTGAGTGGGCTGTCAAGAATGGTATTTACCTAAGCACTTCATCGAACTATTACCCTCAGGGTAATGGCCAGGCCGAGTCTACAAACAAGAACTTGTTGAGGATCATTAGGAGAACTCTTGATGAGAATCAGAGGTCTTGGCATACCAAGCTGAAATCAGCCTTATGGGCTAACAGGATCACTCCCAAAAGATCCACAGGTAACTCTCCATTCAGGCTTGTCTATGGAAGAGAGGCAATCTTGCCCATGTCACTTGAGTTGCCAACATTGGAACTCATGAAGCAGCTGGAGTTACTTGAATTTGAGCCCATGGAGGTGAGGTATGTAGAGTTGATGGAGCTGCAGGAGATCGTAAATCGTGCATCCCAAGCAATGGAAAAGGATCAAGCTTTGATCAAGAAGACCTTTGATAGGAAGGCCAAAGATAGATCTTTTCAAGTTGGAGATCTAGTGTTGAAATGGGATGTGGACAGGGCAAACCGAGAAGGCATTCAAAATTTGATGCCATTTGGAGTGGCCCATACATGGTCACGAAGTGCAAGAGCAGCAAATGCTTTCCAATTGGTCTCATTGGATGGTGAAGAATCGCAGATTCCAAGAATGGAATCTATCTCAAACATTACTACTGAAAATAAAAGGTTCACCTTTGTAAATATTAGCGTAGATTTCAATTCCTCTAAGTGCGTATGAAAATTGTCTTGTTGTAGTTAGGTTTCGCTTCCTAAGTGCTTTGGCGCAGTTTTGTCGCTTCTAGTTTGAGTTTTTTTACGGTTCGGCGTGCTCGTAGAGGGAGTTGTAGCATCGTGCTCATTTTAGGTTATTGCTTATGACTCCATGCCCAATGGATCGCTAAAAGGCCACCGATCTTCTACTAGCAGCAGTGACCCCGAAAAGTCACCAAATTGTTATCCAAATTTCACCCCCCAGAGTTAATTTGATAACATGCATCAGAGTTTTTAGTTCCAAGCAAGTAGATTGATTCAGGAGAAAATCGTAAAATTGGCTAAGTCCTGCTCAAGGCCACCTTTGGGACAGTTGGAACAATTATACGCGGAAGGCGCGGATCACCAAAAGCCTCTGTGCGCCCAAACAAAAAAGGACATCTCGGGACAAATGGATGTGAAATGCCCGAATCGGCCAAAAGAAAGAAAATTTGTCCAAGTCCTTTACCGGGAGCAAGCGGGACAAGAGTGCGTGAAGGACGAAACCGGCCGAATCGGGTGAACCGGAAGAATTTGTCCTAGACAGCACTGGGACATTTGGGACAAATGGACGTGAAGGACGCGAACCGGCCGGATCAGCCGAAACAAGAAACTTCAGCACAAGGACAAGTGGGACAAAGGGGCGCGTGGGATGCGGATAGCCGAAGGAGCCGAAAGCCAATCAGATCACGCCACGTGTCACCGGCAGAAAAGGGACAAGGAAGCCCATTTCAGGCGGATTGAGGTTTCTATCCCACGAAGCACTTTGGGACATCCGGGACAAAAGGATGTGGTGGACGTGAAAATCGCAGTAGGCCCGTGGACAAATCACAGCATGACACGTGTCGCCAAGGAAAAAGGTCCAAAAGGTCAAAGGGGCGAGTTTTGAGCACGATATGAACCAATGAAATAGTGCCACGTGTCCAAGTTTAAGGGGCCCACAAGATAAGCCCGCGAAAAGGAGGAGAGAGAAAATTTCTCAACGAACCAGAGCTCCGCCACGTGTTGTCCAGATGGCGAGTGCGGAAAAAAAATTTAAAAATCCGTTTTCCCTGCTTTGTGCCCTAAATCTTCGGACCTTCGTATCTTTCGATCCAAAGCTCGATTTGCACGTTATTTATATCAACGAAAGTGTTGAAATTATCTACATGATTATGGGATCAATCTCACATTTTGGTGCGTTTGAGGAGAAAATTAAGAAAACATCTCTGACGCGTGGTGATAGATAGAAGTAATGCTTTAATAACCAAATTTAATGTAGCAGAACATGCTCGCCGCTCTGTTAGACAAACCCACCGCTTTTCTAGGATCCGCCACTTTTTCATAATGAGATGATTGTAAATGCTACCAAGAAGTGTTTGGGGTAGATTCTGGATTTCCTCTCTCTCCCTCTCTCATTTCTTGATATATATTGTAAAGAAGAGCTCCTTTAAGGGTCGGACATTCTTGTTTTGCATCCTCCCTTCTTCCTCGCTTGCAAAAGAAATTATGGAGCTTTCAAACCTCCCATATGGGTTGTAATGCCGCCTTTTTGCCTCTTGCCACCGTAATGTACAAGTGATCGACTCTTGAGCAATAATATATGTGTTGTGATTGACTCTCGACCCTCTCATGTATTCATTGTTGTCATTTTGATCTCTTATTGTAGTTTGGTTACCTGTGCATGGTGTTTGTATTGCATCTATGTGGTCTGTGTTAAATTTGCAAAACGAGTGTCTAACATTCCTCACCGCATCACCTTTGTAGTTTAGGTTTTATTCTATGCATTTTCTTACCTCTCTCTTGGCAAGTTAGATTAGGTTTTAGCAAACCCTCTGCATTTTTTGTGTGCATCTGAACAGAGGAATAGGAACCAGCCTTCTCTGGAGAATATTTTCTCATCTTTACAAGTCCCACGCTTGGAGAAAGGATTCCATGTTGTGCAATCACACTGGATGCCTGAACATCAACCTAGAAGCCTGATTTACATCCGGGGGTGTTGTGAGTCTCGCAACAACATGTACTCTTTTTGTTAGGACTTCGGATATATGGGACCAATAAAATCCAATCCCCATTTATCAAATGGTTGTAATACTATCTGGGCCTGTAATGGCATTTCATCCGATTTCGTAGTCCTTCCTATTATTTGGAACTTATCATATCTTCTTGCATATAATGATGCATCCTTGTGCAATGTAGGTAGATAACACCCTTTTGTTAATACTTTACTGCACTTTGTCCCTTTTTACGAGAAAAGTGTCCTCCACATGGCTCATTATGATAGGATTTGAGGACATATTAAATTTCCTCATCATCAATACATCTTCTCATTATATTATCTTTCCTTGTGTGGAAAAGGAAACAATATATCCAAGAAAAATTCACACTTTTCTATATAATATATTTGTTTTCAGAATATAGATAGTATGGAGGTGTCTTACCTGAAACCAAATAGTTGGCTATATCAACATACTAGGGTGTCTTGGTGGAAATGGAAAACAAGTTCTCATCTAGGAAAGAATCATCCACTACTGCTTCCTCATTATTATTTTCCATTCTTGAGAGAAAATATGCTACAACATTATCTTTCCTAGGCTTATCAACAATTGTTACATCAAAATCTTGTAAGAGAAGCAACCATCTGATTATCCTACTACTTACAATTGGTTTGTTGATCAAATATTTAATGGAAACATGATCTATATGGATAAAAATGGATATCCCGTGATATAGTGCTTGAACTTGTTGATGGCATATACAATGGCTAAGAATTCCTTCTCAATGATTGTGTAGTTAAGCTCAACATGTTGCAGGTTCTTACTCACATAATAGATTGCATAATTGAGTATCCCATATTTCTGTCCTAAAACAACACCAATGGTGTGATCCAAGGCATCAATGTGTATATGGAATGGTAAACTCCAATTTGGTTCTCTCAGAACAGTGTAGAAGTTAGCATTTGCTTCAAATTTTGGAATGCGGCCTCACATTTCTCTGTCCATACAAATACAACATCCTTTCCTAATAAAGAAAATAATGGTGTTGTAATTATGCTGAAATCTTGAATGAATATTCGGTAATACCCAACATTTCCCAAGAAACTCCTTTCATCCTTTTTCTTTTTAGGTCTTGGAAAATTTATAATTACTGATATTTTTTTGGATCTACCTAGATCCTAGTATATGAAAAGTAATGACCTAACACTATCCCCTTATACATCATCATATAACATTTTTCATTTCTTAAGGACATATTATGCTCCTTGCATATCTTGAGAACCTTATCTAAGTTCTTCATTTCTTCATCAAAAGTACTTCCATGGACTGTGAAATCATCCATATATACCTCCATGCAATCATTGGTTGAATCTAAGAAGACGCTAACTACTTCCCTCTAAAATTTGGCAGGTGCATTGCAAAGACCAAAGGGAAGAAAAAAGTATGCAAAATTTCCCCATGAGCATGTAATTTTTTTCTTGTCTGGATCCTTTGGTGCAATCTGAATTTGGTTGTACTCCACTCAGAATATCGAAGAAAGAGAAATACTTCTTTCCATCAAGAGTGTCGAGTACCTGATCAATAAAAGGAAGCAGGAAATTATCCTTCTTTGTTGCTACATTCATCTCCCTATAGTCTACACAGATTCATGACTTGCCATTATTTTTAGGTACAATAACAAGCGGTGACACCCATTGAATGTTTAAAATTGGATATATGAAACCAACATCCAATAAATTATTTAGTTCATCCTTCACTATATCCATAAATGCTGAGTTCATTCTCCTTTGTGGTTGTCTTATTGGCTTGCAATTTTCCTTAATGTAAAGCTTATGAGTATAGAGTTTAGGATGGATTCCATGCATGTCTCCATAATCCCATGTAAATGTTGTCCTTGCTTTTGAGAAGTGCAACTAACAGCTGCTCTTGTTGCATGCTTAATGTTTTGTTCACATTGAGTGAATTTCCAGGTATAATATCCACTTGCTTGGAAAGATAAGTCATGGAGCATATGTTGTTACTTACAAAATTCAAGATACAATCATGTGGAAGAAGTTGGTGTAGGATGCATTTCTTACCTAGAACATTCTTAGTACTCATTGTGGAAAGATTTGATTTTTAGGGAAGCTTATGCATTACAATTTTCCATCTTCTTCTTCATTCTTACCATAATTATTCTGCAAAATGTTTGAAAAAAAAATCCTCCTCATTTCCTTCTATTATGCATGACTTCTCCAACATCATGAGCTGTTGAACTAAGCTCTGATATTCTTCTGGTTCTTCCACCCAAATAGTTTGATCTTCTTCATTGAATGGTTGTGCAGGGGGGTAGAGAATAATATTTTTGGTGCCACTTCCATTGGAGATGATCATATTTTAGATCTGCATCTAATGAATGCATCAACAGTTGTTAACCATGGTCTTCCTAGGATGATAGGATATCCCCTAAGCTATCTTTTGACTAGAGAACAATGAAGTCAAGAAGGAATTTCTAGGAGTCTACCACTACTACCACATCCTCCAAAAATCTTTCAAGATTTACTATGGATCTGTTTGCAAGATGCAAGACCATGGTTGTTTCTCTTAATCCTTCTAGTTTCAAATAATCCATGATTTGTTTTGTCATTACATTTATTTCTTCCCCTAAGTCAATCAGAGTTTTTTTATTATTGTACCATTGATTATGAAATTCACTTGAGGACTTCCTGGATCAATATACTTGGGAAAAACTAAGTTCCCAAGCATAATATCAGCCAATTTCCCAATGACGTATACAATAGATGGGTCTTTCCTCTACCTTCCTGGATTCTTAATGTATAGGTACTTAACTAACTTATTGTAGACAGGACACATATTTAATAGGTTGTATCAATGGTATTTTGACACAAATGTCTTTAATATGATTGAAAAAGCTAGAATCGATTCTCGATTTGAGCCTGGTCTTCTTTTCTAGTAACCTTTCAGGAAATGGTGGATCATTATCCTATGTTTTACACTTACTATATTTCTACGCAGTTACTACGCATCATCCTGTAGCCTCTTCTATCCTTATTGCAGGTCATCATGCAACAACTATGATTATTCTCGCAACTTTAGTAATGGTAGGTCTAGCTGGTGAAGGAAGTGATCTTCCTGAGAAAAGATGGATATTGTTTATATCAACATAATAAGTAGGGTATTGAGCTGGTTTAGTGGAATAGGCTAGTTGAGCAGCTTTATTGTTAGGATTAGGTGTTGGTTGAGAAGGTAGTTATGTAGCTTTTGGTTGGGAGTTTGATTGGGGATTAGGCATCAATGCTTGATCTTACTACCGATAAGGATATAGTTGATAAGTGTTTTGGTAATAAGGAGTTGGGTTGTTCCATGGTTGTCCCCTCCATGGCTATTTCCATGATTGGGGAGGTTGTTTCCATTATTGTTGTGGTTGGCCTTGGTATGGAGGTTGTCATTGTTGTTGGTACTTGGTTAGGATATGGGGCCCATCCTTGAGGGTTAGCCCAAGGTGGGGGCTGCATATATGAATTATTAGACCAATTTTGAAATGAATGCATATGGTCTTGTGTCATACCTCCTTTCCTAGGTGGTCATGGTTTCCTTTGAGAAACATATAAAAATTCCCATCTTCTGTCTCCAACATTTTGAAATTAGGTAAAACCTTTCTTTCTTGAGTAATGCTTTGGCCAGCTTCTTTGTATCTATAGTCCGATTTCTTCCTTCTACATGAATGGAAGTACTCTATGAGTGTTTCTTGTGCATCTTCTTTCTTATTTTTGGCGTGTAGAGCATCCAATTCTTTATCCATGTCATTAACAATATCTTGCTTCATGTTTTTGAACATGCTAACAATCTTAGACTTAGAGATGTCCCCCATTGTTTTGGTAGAAATTCCACCTCTTGATATTACATTCCTTACTCTTTTCATGGTATCTCTTGAATAGTTCTTACAGGCATCACATATCTCTTTAAAACTAGCCTTTGAAATATCTCCTACTCCTATCAGATCTAGAGCATCCATGTCTTCATCACTGAGTCCCTTCAAAAAGAGTAATTTGAGGGAGTTAGGTGGTATGTCAGTGGTATGTTTTGACTTTTGAACACAGAACATGAACTGTTCTAAATAATCCTCTAATGGTTCATCCTCTTTTGTTGCATTTTGTAGATTTCATCACCGCTTTGCTACTTGGTTTCTGAATAATCTTGCTTTTTATTGAAGAATTTATCCTTCATTTGTGCCCATGTAGTAACAACATTCCTTCCCAATCCCATGAACCACCTTAAAGATGCATCTTTAAGTGTTGCAGGAAACAATTTTAATTTATGTGCATTAGTGGTATAATCATATGTCCTACACAAAACATCAAACGCAAAGAGAAAGGCATCTGGATCTTCTGACATAGCTCCATGGAAATTTGGAAAGGCTAATGGAGAGATATTCTTCATTCCAAAGAATAGCTACATTTTTTTCAATGATGGGAAACTCAAATTTGGTTTCCCCAATCTGAGCATTATGATTGACCTCTTCGCCATCCTTAGTTACTTAGAAACAACTATAGAGCTTTCACTTAGAGGATTATATTTATAAAAAAATTGAGTACAAAGGTTTCTTCTTCGAATCTACAAACTCTTTAGAGGTAAATGAAGAGATTTTTTCTACTTGTGGATTAGGTAAAAATCTACCATAGGCATCCTTTGGACGGTACAAACATCAACTACTCAACTCATTCAACAGAAATTAGTTGGGAGGTTTAATCTAACATAAATTTCTAAACCTAAATCGCTTCTAAAGAATGGAAAACCGTCACAAAAACCTAATAACTTGGTAGTGTCCACGAAAATGGCACCATAAATGGTAGTGAAAATTAATTTGCAACAAGTAGTATGTTATCCACTAATCCATAGTCATTTATTCATTAGACATAGGGACGTAAAATTTCAAATTTGCCAATGTTGTATACACAATTACTAGTGCTTACGAGGTATAAACTAAAATATTTTTGTCACAACAATGAAAAAAATAATACTAAAAAGATAAACTATGTTGTGGATGAATAGGGATTCTATAGCTAGGTAATTAGAAGATAAAAACATAACATAAGTGAAATAATGAACTAATGCAATTCTCATCTATGCATGCGGAAATAAAAGATCAAACAGAAAAGAAAAGGGGGTTTTGAAACCAAAAGTGGGCCTGCCTTGGGTGATAACCTTTCCTCATTGTTTCTACAGAGAAATGATAAAACCCAAATTTTATTCATCGACATGAAGATTCGAATCAAACTTACAACAATTTGTTGACTCTCATATCCCACTCTTTATAATCAGCAGAGAGACATGAAGAGAGTCTTTCAAACTAAAAATTACATTTTGATTAAGTAAAATATCACTACCAAGGAATCCATAGATTCTTATGTATGCAATCAGAACTTAAGAAAGGAATTGTAACACAACCACATAACTAACTATTCATTCAAACAACCAGTCATCAATTAAATCAATTAATTCCACATTGCGATTCTGAGCAGCATAGTTAGGCATTGGCATGAGATCCACTCTTGTTTATCATAACTTCTTATTTATTCACATGTGTAAAATTTAGGTGAAGCATCCTTGTTGATCATTTTTCCACAATCACGGTTTTATATGTGTGCATGCTTTACTTTGGCTCAGGTGCCTTGCTGCGCAAACGAGTCCCGGCTTGTTGCGGGACGAGTCCCCTCGCATTGTGAACATATTAAAACTTCTTGCAAACAAGTATGGCATTCAAAAAAATCACTAATAATCATTCAGGTTCATCAACTATATTAGCACACACATTCAAAATCCATAAAATAATGTAACTCAGTAATAGTTATAATAATTAATATATAAGTGCCATATGTTTAAGTTCATGGAAATGTCCGACAGATAACAAGGGTAACAAGTAAGAGGGTATACATAATACACAATAGATGAAACAATTAAAATAATAATTAGAGGGTCTCATCATAACTCTATTGAAACTTCATTTTTTTCCTCCATGGAATCCATTAAAACTAGCTTCGTACTCTATGTTCTCAAACGGCCTTTTGCTCATTGCAATGATCCCATGGTAAAAAAACCTTGACACTTTTCCAAAATGATCAATTTGAAAATTTATTTTAAATGATCTATCATTTGAGTGTTTTCGTGGCATGATTTATTTTCTATTTGAGAAATAAATTTCCAGCCAAGAACTCCATTTTTTCCCAGAACAACTGAAAATGTCTTTGCATTTTCTTGGCGATCTAGAGAGCCAAATTGCCTAAAATTAGGAGTAGATTATCCTCATAAACTTAGATTTCATTTGATTAATTTTTGCATGATGAAGTGGTTTTTTTAGATATGGAGGACTGATTTTTCTCTTAGTATTCTTCCCTCTTCGAATATATTTGCATTTTCTTGGTGATTCAACACGCCAAATGGTCTGAAATTTAAAGTGGATGATCCTCATAAAATCATATTTCATTTGATTCATTTCTTGAATGATGATGTGAAATATTTTTGGATATATGGAGGACTGAGTTTCTCTCATTATTATTCCCTCTTTGATGAAATTTGCAAGTTTCCCCATTGATTTGACCGAGAGAATTGTCTAAAATTTGGAGCAAAGCATCCCAAAATGAAAACAAAACTTTTAAGACCACTCTCATCTCATTTTGACATTCATAAGACCACTTTATAAAAATAGACATCTAGAGTAAGACCTACTAAAAATAGTAAGTGTGGGGATTTTGGTCAAATAGTTCATATCCATACATATCTCATCAATTTCACTAGCCTTGTCATCATGAAGATCAAATACTCATAGTGGATCAGTTCAACAAAAAGGTCAAAGGTGAGGAATTCATCCCTAGAGAATTTCCATAAAGTTCACTAAGAGCAAGATCTTCATCGTTTGAAGATTCTTCATCCTCATATTGATCACTCTCTTCTTCTCTCTCTTCTTTCGCTTTCTCTCTCTCTATGTTCTAATTCTTCATTGGGAATGTACTTTTTGGCTATTTCGTCTTATTCACTTAAGTGACCTTTGTATTTTGCATTGTAAAAGTTCTTTTCATAAATAAGAAAAGAACTTATTTTTATTCCTACAGGAATATGAAAGGTCATAAGTGGTAGGAATATGAAAATTCACTTGGGGAGAAGAAGATAAACTTTGTAAGCTATATATTGGGATGTATTGTCTATTCCAAAGGCTTGATAGCTTTTGTTCTAATATTATGAGAAAGAAGTTATTTCTTCTATATTGTTATCTATGTTCTTATACTTCCTAATTTAAACTTTGCAAGCATTATAATCTTGAACAACCAGGAAATAACATTGTATCTTTGAGGAATAAATCAATTAAACCATATGTATTTGATTTGTTAATCTTGATATTGCTTACACAATTGTTTTCTTCCTTTTGGATGTGGACTAACTCTAGTTAATGTCAATGAATTTTTCATGTTCCTACTCACTACCTTAACCCTCTCTCTCCCTATGTTCTTATCTCCCCTTCACCTCTACCCAAGAAAATTCCTCCATTTTTGTATTCTTATTTTCTCACTCAAAACCCTGCATGCATTGGCCCATCACTTAGACAGGTTCTGAGAGCACTCACTTGAAACATGTAAAGGTACTGGTCCCTATTTGTTACTTTCTTACCAGGTGTGATAGCATGCATATTCATATTGACCATATCTCAAAGTGCATATCTCATTCTAACAATAAGAACTATGAACTCAACTTGGAAACACACATAATAAGTAAACATACAGATCACATATTAATTAATACTAGATTCACTACATAATGATCATGAGAAGACACATCTACAATTAATATCTAACCATAATGATTCGTCATATTAATCCACCATAACACATAATATCTTAATACATAAAAAGTATCAATATAAAGTCATGTGCACATCATACCAAGAACATAACTCTATCACAAACCAAGCACACATGATCATGCTCTCTAACTCGTGCAAATAAATACATATATATATATAGGGGTGGAGAATTTCACTTCACCGCCCATGCGCTCTCAAAATAGGTTGTATGCTTATAATAGCCACATGAATCTACAAAAATAACTAAGTATGTGTTTTTGCCAAATCATTCCACCCTCTCGAATGGCCGAATATAAGTAGGACATTTTAAGGAAAGAGGTTTGAAAAAAAAAGGAAACTATACTAGGGATGGTGATGCACCAAATAAAAGGATATTTTAAATCTCAGGAAGGGTTAATGTGAGTAGGATGCAAACACCATTAGTCACCTTCACCTATTGCAACTTAGAAAGGGAACAAAATACCACAAACCAAAAGCATGTGTTCCTTTGTTAAACTTGAAGTATACATAATAGAGAGATCAAATTTGATTGAACACACAATTAACTAATCATGAGGATAGAACACATGCACATGTCAAACATCCATTTCACTGATTATAACTAATGATAATGTAACTTTTAACAACAGAAGGAAAAAACAATATTTCCACAACTGACATAAAATATGGTTACATTACTTCCTCATAACATAAAATAGATAATCTGAAATAAAGGTAAGCTAATCATTCACACTAAGGAATTATGCATTCACAAAGCATATATTGATCAACCATTCAACACAATAAATCAGGTTCTTCAAGGCAAAGATATCACTCTGAATATAATTAAAAGGTTTTAAAATCTCTGAAGCACTCTTCCAAGCTTGAAGAGAACTTCTTCACCAAAATGATCTATATATATCTCCCTCCAAATGACTCCATGCACCTAACTATTTATAAGTTCTTTAGGTTGAGCCATTATAGTTGGGCCTTCAACTAACATTTTACTAAAAATAGAAATGTCATTAAATTAAGGGAACAGCTCCCATAAAAATAGAAAGTTTGTTGCAAGGGTTTGACTCAGTCAACCCTACAACTTTGACAATCCAGAGCTTGGATTTTCCTTTCATGGTTGCTCAGCTTTGGCTTGGTTCTACAACACCTTCTCCTTCTATGTAGGTTTCTATTGTGCTTCCTCCCACATAGCCATTCGATGTTTGTATTCGAGGAAACACTTGATGATTCCTTGAATTTCTTCATCTCCTGCCCACATGCATAGTGATTTACTACATCTGCTTGTCTCGATTTCTCTTGTGATCTTGGCTAGAATTCTTCTAAGTTTACTCACAACTTTCTTTAGTCTTCTTGAAATTTTGGCATAAAACCAATCTATCAATAGATTCACTATTGAAATTTTTGGTAACCTCATCATCACGCTTCACCAAATCTTTGAAATTTTCCTTGATTTGATCTTCTAGGAGAGCATCAATGTTTTCATTGAAGAACTTACAATTAAAATATCAAATTCTTCTAATATATCATTCAAGGCATCCATAATTTCCACTCATTTATCATCCAACTTCTTAATTAAATCTTACAACACCTGACACCGGAATTCCATGGCCTTTTGATATTCAAACAACTTTGAAGCATCATTGATTACATCCTCTTCTGAAGGAGTAGATCTGATCTTCTTCTCTTGATTTCACTCCATGTTGCCAAATTCAAATTTAGATTATTATTGTCCTCGAAAAAGGCCTCATCCATTTTACAAATAGCAGCTCTTCCAACCTATAGATCATTATATATCTCAACAGCTTCTTTAATTAAAGGATTAGCTTCTTGTAGTATATGTTCCATCCATCCATTTACCGATCTCCCTTTCTAGCCTATCTTCTCAATCTCGTGATAAGAAATGTCATCGATGGTAGATGAAACTATCATAGCCGTAGTAGTTGAGACTTTGGTAGATGGAGTTGGTTGTGTTACTTTTCTAGCAATGCAGTGAGCTTGCTTGACCTTGGATTTAAGCTCATCCTTAGAAGCTTTATCCTTGTCATATTTCTCCAGCATATTTCCAAGAGCAGTGTGTACATCTATTTAGCTCCTTCATGAGTGGCTTTTCCTAGTGAAAATCTAGAAATCGATAATCTGCAGCTGTAATTGTTTCCTTAGTTTTTCCCTCAATGGGAGTAACAACCTCTACAACTCATTCCCCAGATGGATTCACTGTCAGCTAGAAACAATATTTGGCCTCTTGGCCTACTGTTTTTTGGTGTATGCTCCAATATACTCAAATCTATGACATCCCCAGAGGCACCTTCTTCTTTTTTTTGGAGTCTACTTAAACAACCATTCTGGAATGGTTAATGCTGATGAGGATAGAACAATAGATTTAATACTTGAAACATTAGTCACAACAAGAGCACCAACAACATTAGTTGGCATTTGAATGGAAGTGGTAATAATGGATGGGGTGGATGTGAGGACGGCCATAGGAGTGGATATAATGATATTAGGAGATGAGATGGAAGGAAATGGAAGTGTTAGGGGAAGTGAAGTAGAAATGGGTGACCCAATAGTTTCCCAGTGAGAGAACTAGAAGGGATGAGAATACTTGGGCCATGGAAGGAGATGGAAAGAAGAAATGATTGTAGAAGTGGAAGGAACTGATGTAGGAAGTGAAAATGGAAGAGGAAGAAGAGATGATGGGTCTTGTGGGACACTTGGAGAATCACTGACTTCAACTATTTTACCACGGGTGTTATAGAGACATGGCTTTGGAAAGGAGCCTTGGAGAGAGATGAGCTCCCAACAACAAATGAAATATTTTTGGAACTATATGGGCCTTTTGAATTGACCTTTTCCCTTTGTGGGTGTTGATTGGCTCATGGTTGATGGGGCTTCTATATTTTGTAGGTTGATCTACCCCTTGGGTGAGATTCCCAAGGTAACCAACCAACTGTAGGTTCTCTGCAAAATGGGCCCCGCCCTCTCCTTTGTATTACAACATTCTTCCACATACCAATCAATCCATGGTAATGGTTGATTGGCAACATTATCATTTTTATATGCTACATCCAAAACCTCATCATCATCTTGCATGTCTTTTGGGACATCGGCTATACCAAACTGCCAAACCTCATCCAAAGTTATCCTCTCGTAGTCTCTTTTTGGATGATGAATTCATCCCAAAATGAATCCAAATGTCTTCTAACTGAGGCACATGGGAACTAGACCAACCTGTTTCACTAAATTTACCCCAATAATCAAAATTGGTTTGTGGATGAAAAGTTTGCAAGGTTACTTTTGCCATTTCTACATCCACATTCTTAGCCTTATAAATATTTGGGCAAGTGTATCTACCAATAAAATAGGAATTGAACTCCCACTTTGTGTCATTTATTCTAGATCTTGTGGTAATCTAGCAATTGTCGAACCAATTCTAACAAGACCCACTTGTCAGTGGGACATCTTGGCAGCTTGTTGGGAGCACCTACAAAACTAGGGATCCAATGTAGGTAAATGTGGGGAATTATAGGTAGATAGCTCCCCATTCACACACTTCCTTGAAGGATTCATCATAAATCCTTCGATTATACAACTCCTTATCAAAATGATAGAGAATAACCATAAAGAAAGCATCGTTAATTCTATGGAAGTGCCTGCTTCCCTCATCCAGTGTAAGCTGAGGATAGAAATCATAGATTTGGGAAGTGCTTCAATACCCTTAGTATTCAATCTAGTGAAGTCTCCCATAGCAGCTATGGCATAGACCAAAAAATATGTCATGTAGAAACTCTTTGAGGAAACACTCTACTCAACTGATATAAAAATGGAGCTACTTGATATGCTCCCCCATCTAATAAATTCCTTATTCTTCTTGATGGTAGTGATATATAAGAACATCCACTCCTAGAATTCCTTCATGTAGAGGGAAGACCTAAAACTCTTCTTAGTAGCACAATAATGTCATTGACCTCTTGAATGAAGTCTGACCGATACATGGTCTTTGGAAATTTGGCAACACTCTTGGCCAGATAAATTTTCAACATGACCCTCATGCATAACTCACTTCTTTGTCCCAATGTTCTACCACTAACTCTGGTGAAATTTTCACGTAGTCCTCGACGTCGGGGAGTTTGAGAAAATCCTCAAAGAAATCTAGATCCAAGCATGGATTACAACCTTTCCATCAACATCCTTAACTTGTCATGGATTCTTCATCAAGTGGGCTGCTGGCAAAAATAAAACAAACTCTAGGAAATGCATGGATGAGGGAAAACGGTAAAGCAAGAGCAAGCCCACTATCATATATGGCTTGCATCCAGGGTTTCTTATTTGGGGCCTTCACCCTTTCCTAGAAGTCTAGAAAATCAATTTTTTGAGATCGTGTCTCCTATACTCCCCAGGTCGGAAGACAAGCAAGAGTGAGGAGAAACCCCAAGGAACAATATTTCATCTTTTCCTTTCCCTTGGATGTAGAAGTAGACATCAAGTTTTGAATTTTGGAACCTAATGGCCTTTTGGTTCCCAATGCCAAATTTGAAAAAGAAAATCTCCCTCAAAACCCAAAAAAATTGAAAGTCTCAAAAACTCCAAAAAGCTTCAACCTCCAAAACCCTAAAAAGTAGAGTTCAAAAACCCAAAGTGAAAAAAAGCTCAAAAAGTTCCAAAAAAGAGTTCTAAAATTCTAAACTTAGACTTCCCAAAGTTCAAAAACCGAAAGTTCAAAACCAAAAATTTTAAAAAAAAAGTGTCCCAAAAAACCAAAAACTCTAAATTCAAAAATAAAATTCTCAAAAGGTTCTCAAAATGCCCAATCTCAACTCTGAAAAAATGAGAAGTGTTGAGTGCTTGAGAGGGATTTGAATTTGAATACTTGAGAGGATCTTTGAAGACTCGATGGCAAGAAAATTAGAATAACCATTAGAAAAAAATCATGGAAACATGGCAGGTAATGATATTTTCATTTTCAAGGCATACAGAGGAGGAACAAAATAAAAATGAACAAGGAGAAAACAAAACAAAAAGATCTTAAACCAAAAAGAAAATAACCAAAATAAAATACCTCAAAAATGACGTCAAAAAGTACAAATATACAAAAAACCCAAGGTAGTCAGAAAAATGTCAGATGAAAATGATAGGTAAAAATGAGTTTAAATAGAAAAATATGACATTAATGGCCAAATTTGATCCTATACGGAAGTAGGTAAGAATTAAATGCACAAAGAGCTCCGAAATGAAACTCGAAAGTCTGAAATTTCGAAATCTCAAATTTTGGGGTTTTGGACTTCAGAGATCAAGAGATGAAAATCATGAAATGGTGATGGGAGAGTTCTAAAACCCAAAAGCCCGAAAGTCCAAAATTTTGACTTTCGGACTTTCAGAAGTCTGAAAGTGAAGTGAAAAACCTCAAAATGGTCAGGAGAGTTCTGAAAACCCAAAATCCCAAAAGTCCAAAATTTTAGACTTTTAGACTTTGGAAGTCCGAAAGTAATTTTTCAAAGATGTGACCTAGAGTTACAAACCCGAAAGCTGAAAGTCTGAAATTATAGACTTTCAGGGTTTTGAACTTTGGAACTCCATGAGTTCAAAAATTGATAATTGCCAAAGAAAACTTTGAACTCCAAAACTTAAAATTTCAAAACTTTTGGGTTTCGGACTTTGAACTTGAAATCATAATTTCAATTCCATGTCTTTTAAAATCTCCAAAGGAAAAATCCCCAAAGTCCAAAGTCTAATTTTTTTAGATTTTTGGGACTTGGAGAATTTTTCAATTTTGTAGAAAACTTCCATGTGAAGGATTTCAAAAATTTATCTGATTGATTTCAACATCTATTTCTCAAGGTAGAATAAAATGGTAACATTTTTGGTGACCTCCAGGAATGCTTTCTGCTAAGATTTTGGATCAGTAGCCTTATACAAACCATTGGGAAAAGGAGTCTTGAAAGAAAACTACATTCAAAGGACACCCAAAACCAAAAAAAAAGAAAAAAAAAAAATAAAACAATGTGCAAAGCACTTGGAGGAAAAGAAAAACGAACATTTGTACAAGGGTGAAACAATCTCAAAAGCAAGCTTTGAGATGTATCCCATTCATGTGAATGGGAAATTATTCTCCATTGAGTCTAGATAGATGAAATGAATTCACCTCTTTGCAACTTGAGATAATATATGGTCCACTCCAGAGAGCATCAAACTTGGCATGCCTGCCTGGTTTGGCTCTATCTTCGTCCCACTTGAGAACCAAATCTCCTTCTTGAAAATTCCTATCAAAAGCTTTCTTGTCAAAGGATTTCTTAACTTGAGCCTGATGTTGGCCTAAAGTTTTCATAGTCGTGTTTCGAACTTCTTCCAGCTCCATGAGTTCAGCAAACCTCACTTGTTAAGGAGTCATTTTCCATAACTTCGAGCTGATGAGCCAACTCTAAAGAAGGTAATTCCAAGGAGAGTGGGAGCTTTTCCTCCCTCCCATATACAAGCATAAAAGGTGAACTTCCAATGGCTCTTTTAGGTGTGATTCGATCTGCCCATAAAGCAGTCTTAAGTTGTGTATGCCAGGTCCTTTTGTTAGCCTCCATCATACATTTGATGATCCTTATGAGATTCTTGTTACTAGATTCAGCCAACCCATTTCCCTGTGGATAGTAATTGGATGAAGTCTTGAGGTAGACTCCATTCTTAACCACCCATTCACTCAACTTAAACCCGAGGAAGGCCATTGCATTGTCAGAGATAATGGTAAATGGAACTCTGAACCTTGTCATTATATTTTCCAGGAAATCAAGAACCACCTTTTTGTTACTTTCCTTTAAAGCTACCACCTCTTTCCATCGAGTGAAATAATCCATTGCAGTAAGAACCCATTTATGTCCATCACTGGAAGGAGGGTTAATCATCCCAATAAAATCTAACCCCCATTGAATGAAAGGTTGATCTACCTAAATGGGGTGTAGGGGAAGTGCTTCCAACTTTTTTTTCCTACGAAAAAGGCACATTCTTTACATTTCCTCACCCAGAGATGGGAATCTTTGAACAAATTTGGCCAATAATAACCTGCTCGCATGATTTTGGTAGCAGTTGTTCACACAGAGTAATGCCCCAGACAAACCATTGTGGAATTCTTCTAATATCTTACTTTCCTATTCCGGTTTGATGTAGCGTAGAAGAAGAACACCATTCAAATCTTTACGGAAAAGAATATTATCGACTGAGACATATGGAATAGACTAGAGACAAAAACTGTGTCTTTGGACTTTGTCCATATTTGAAGGATATTCCCCTGAGAGGAGGAAATTTTGCATTTTTGTTAACCAATCAGCTTGACCATCACCTTCATCGGCGTTTAAGAGTGTAACATCTTCCACATCTTTGATCTCTAAGTCTGCAACCTAACTACTGACATAATCCTTTTGCCTCTAACAAGTTTAGTGACTTTAATGTGCATGTCATACTCCATTACTTTTTGATCCACCCAACGTGTTTCTCATTCATCTCTTTGTTCAATAAAAAACTCCTTAACACCAGGATGAGAGACCATCAGGTGAATTTTGTTGTTGGACAACATGTGCCTAAAATTTTTCAAGGCTCGAATGACTACAAAGACCTATTTCTCAACTGAAGGAATATTTGAGCTCATATTCCTTGAGAGATTGGGTTGGTTGTTCCATCAAATTGTCATTTTTCTTGGGTGAGAATACCTGAAATACTTTCTGGACCTGTGAAAGCATAAAGAATGAAATATTTGTCAAACTTGGGGTTTACCAACGTGGGAGCTTGAGAAATGGTTGTTTTAATAGCCATGTGAGCTCTCCCTTCCTTCTTTCGTCCATGAGAATGGAATATTCTTTTTCAGCATGGTGGTTAGTAGTTTAGCCAATGTTGCAAATTGAGGAATAAATCTCTCGTATGAAATTTATGGTTCCCAAAAAACTCTGGAGACCTTTCTTGTGACTTGGAAGAGATAAGGACATAATTGAATGAATTTTGGCTGGATCAATAGATAGTCCTTCTACTGAAACAACATGTCCCAACAATTTTCCTTCTTGAACTACAAAAATGCACTTCTTAGGATTAAGGAAACTCCAAATTCTCTACATCTTCAAAAACCTTCCTTAGATGTGTGATATGATCTTTGACATGCTTAGAATATACAGTTATATCATCAAGGTAAACCAAGATGATATCATTGATTAGTCCCTTAAATTCCATGTCCATGGATCTTTAAAAGGTAGCCCCTACATTGGACAATCCAAATGGCATTTTGTTGTAAGCATAAGTGCCCCACTTAGTAGTGAAAGTTGTTTTGAATTGATCGATTCTTGGACCAGGATCTAATTATATCCCGAATATCCATCAAGCAAGGAAACCTTTGAGCCCCTACCATTGTTTGAAGGATTTGTTCCATTGATGGAAGAGGGTAGTGGTCTTTCAACGAGGCCCGGTTTAAATCCTAAAGTCTACATACACGAGTTGAATCTCTTCGTTCTTTTTCTTACAGGCACCAGATTGGCTACCCATGAGGAATGCTTGATGGGAAAAATAATGCAGGCCTCAATGAGATTTGTTAGCTCCTTCCTCATTAATGGCTCAATTTTAGGGTTAATTGGCCTCTATTTTTGACGAACTAGCTTGGAGTTTGGATCCATCTCGATGGTGTGTTGAGCTAGACCTGGATCAAAACCACACAGTATTTGTAGCTCCATGCAAAAATATCATGATACTCTTGACATAGTTCAATGAAAGATTCCTTCTCTTGAGCAGTACATACTTTTCCAAGCTTTAGAAGCTTTTCGTTTGCCACCTTGACTTCTTCAAAATCTTCCTCTTTGATTACCATGTTGGTACCTTTCTCGTTTGACCTGGTCATCTATATTGAAGATGGATTCAAGAGTAACTAGGCCTTTTGGTAGTTTATTTCCTTTCAACTATATAATTTGATCACTGTAGGAGTTTTGTAGTTTATCTTGGTGTTTGGCGAAAACTCTACTTCTTACTATAGGAAAAGGACAATCTGTTGGTCACTATTGAACACCTACTAGCTACTTATGTTATCCAAAGAGTATGGGACAAACCACCATTTTGACCATCTACTTCCCCTCTTTCATAATGTCCGTAGGTATATCATACTGTGAACTAATTGTAGCCATCCTGTTAGCATCTTGATTTTGTTTTCTAGGAAGTGCATGAATTCAAAGCTTCAAATCTTCTATCAAATCCCAAACCCAATTCTTATATGATCTATATAGATAATTTTTTGATGCACTACGGGTGATTACCTGATGCATAACCAATTCACTATCACCAAAGACCGTCAAGGATTTGATTCCTCTCTTTTGAGCCAGCTGAATTCCTTGTATGAGGGCCTCATATTTGGCAACATTATTAGTACAACTAAACTGCAATTGGAAGGATGAGAAATATTTATTTCCTCCTAGAGAAATCCTCATAACCCATTCCATTTCTACTCCTCGAACCATCAAATAACAGTTTCCATAGTCCCTCACAACTACCAGATGTTTTAACCAACTGAGGTATGATTGTACCTTCTTCGTGTATGCAGTATGTACCTAATCCAGTCTCTTCCAAGAAAATAGACTAGATTCTTCATTTTCCAATAAATCAGCATATGGATCATATTGATGATTAATACTTACCTCATCAAGAAGCTCAGTATCGGGAACTTCTTCCATGAGAGTAGTTTTCTCGTGATCTACATCTTCCTTGTCTAGGTCATAAATGATATGATTCCCATTTATGGGTTTAGGGGTGTAAGGATCCACATGATTATGGCAAATAGGTTCTACTCTTATAGTCACCTTCATCCCATACCAAGTTTTAAGGATCATATGTGACTAGTTTGATGACAAATAACCACCCATCTTGGGAAGTGAAATAATGTGACAAGTAAATGGCAAAGAGGGGAGGGAGATCAATAACATATATGTCTTGTGTGGATTCCAAGCTAGGACATGTATGGATAGTAAGTGAAGCCCCTTAATGAATCCCATAGTTTGGATTACAGTATCGTCTAACTGGAAAAATCCTTTTGAGATTGGATTATATGGGATTCCCAACACATATGTAATTTTCTTGGGCATCACGGAACTACTGGCTCCAGAATAGATCATATAATTGTGCACCAAATGATTTCCGATCATCAGATATATATAGAATGGTGGTGGTTTTATGGCCTTAGAAATCACTTTTTTGTAGTTGACACAGGTTGGTTGTTATTGTTATTTCACAACCTAATGATCTATCGGTAATACTAAAATTGTTCAAATCCTCCCGTAGTAAATTCCTCTAAGAAGGAATTGAGAGTGCATCCCACATCGTGATGCTCAAATTGGTCTTCTTCATTTGCTCCACAATGTTGAATGGAATTGCCCCAACTTTTCTAATACCTTTTTGGGCGTTAGAGTCTTCCTTTGGGAAATGCCTATTGGGCACTGTGATACTTGAAGTTCCATCTTTCTTTGTAGACTGATTTGCAGATACTTCTAGTGATTTCTTTCATGTACCCTTATCAGTTGATATTTGTGCTTGAGGCTGTGAAGTAGATGCCTGATTAGTTTTGGAAGATTGAGGATCTATTGCCCTCTTCTTAGAATGTGTGTTTGATGCTACAGTAGAGGCGTCAGTATTCAAACCACAAAAATTGTTTGTTTTCTAATTTAGTAGCGTAGTTTCATCAAAAGGCTTATCTTAACTCTCTCAGATGGATGGTCTGACTAATGGCTTAGTCTGGGGGGCAGATATGCTTTGGACCATAAGGGCCTAACTCAAAAATCCATTTGGGAAAATATTCTGGTTGTGAGGATGAGAACAAGGATAACACCATTCATAATCTTGAATGAGGTTATTTTGGACCGGTACTATGGCTCTGGATGAACTGGCGGCAGAAGGGTTCCAAAAGTTTAAAGGCTTCACACTTGTAGCTTGGCTAGTGACCTGGTTTTGGGCCTAATTATTTCCTTGAAAAGGAGGATGAGTTGCATATAGGATATGGGATTGGACGGGAGAGATATTAGGGTTGTTTCCTTTTCATTTCTACAAGCTCATTTCCGAAGGTCTGCAACAATTTGACTTCAAATAGATCATTTGAAGAGGTAGGGGTAGATTGAGCTAGTTGATTAGAGGCTACTAGAATAGGAGCAATGATAGGTTGATTATTCATAAGATCCAGAGAAAATGGCATTGGTGGTCGAGGAGCTATCTTTCTAGCCTAAATTAAGGAATTTTCCATTCCTATGGCTAAGTCATAGGCATCATGTAATGTAGCCCCTCCTTGGAATGGATCATAACTACTACATCACTATTGAAAGCTCACAAATAGTACAAGAATGCATTATTTAGAGAAGGTCAGAGACACCAAAATTGGGTCACACACTCCTTGACCCTTCGTTAAATAATCAACTTGAACACACTCACCTAACCATGGCCCCTTACACCCCACACTAATATTAATTTAATTAATTAAATTAAATTAATCCATGTCCTCACAATATTTATTATTTAATTATCCTAATTAAGATGATTCCCACCCCACCACCTCACCTATACACCTCACCTAGCCACCTCACCCTAAGTCTATTCTTAGTTTGTTACCATAACTAACTAAGACCTAACAAAACCCTAAAAATCAAAGCCTACATCCCCTCTAACCACATTCCCACATAAGAAAAGGTAACTCTGTTCTTGCCCGGATGAATAGAGAGATCTGTTGGAAATCATTTCCATCATCTCCCATTTTTAGTAAACCTAGGGAATCTCACCCTAACCGACGTCGCTCACCCTCAACCTATCTTTGGTCAACGTGGATCCATCGTTGGTTACCTTTATTCCTTTGGTAACCTTATTTCGAGGTGGGCACATTTTCTCGAGAGCAAAAGAGAAAGGAGACCGAGCTGCATGTAAGTGAAAGAAGCATCCTTTTGCAGATCCAGGACATTTAGAGCCATCACCGTGTCATAGGAGCACTCACAGGAATGCACCACTACAGGACCATACATGTATTCTATGATCAACTTCCTCCACCACTTAGCCATAAAAAACCTTAACACAAAGTGTAGTTCCTCCTAGCCAAAAGGAAGCTCTCACATTCAGCTATGGATCAAGAAGTCAGAACACGCAAAACAACCATCAACTGACCAACATTTAATAGGTATTCCTCCTTGGCCCTTACCCTTATTTGTTTCATCATTTTGAAAAGGTAAAGAAAATGGTGAAACATTTTGGCATGCCCGGTGGGACCCATCAGGGTTATTTTGCATTTATTCATTCCTAGGTGAAAGTTGTGTGTTTGTTTCCCTTAGAAAAGCTTCCACATTAATTTTTCTTCCTTGGAATCATTCTCCTTCTTTCTATTGTCTAAAAATAATCATGTTTTTGGTGCTTTAAAAAGAACACATCTTCCTTTATTTTGCATTGCATTAGTGAAAGAGCATCCCTCTTCCTGTTCATCTCTTGCTACATTAAATATCACACTTCGATTTGGGTTTTAAAACTTGCATTACATTCTAATTTGTTGCATTATTAGCTCACATTAAAACTGAGGGAAATCTATATGCTAGAAGTTATGCCCAACTGATAGTTAACACAAAGAATCTTAGAAATCACATTTTTCTATCTCTTTATGTCTTACCAAACTTGCACAAAATCAAATATACACATCTTTCTTAAACAACATCTTACCCGGGAACATCTGTCAGTGATCACACTATCCGGTTGGGAGGTACTCCCAGACTTGTTTCCTCGTGGAGTCATCATCTTAGAGGAAAGCCTGCCCCGCCATAACATACCTAAAACCTCTCCTTTTAGATATCCTTCTTTGTAGGATGCCTTCCCAACCAAAAAAATTTATGTTCTAAATACACACAATAAGTCCTAAATAGCATAAGCTAAACAAACATAAGAAAATCACTGTTAGGATCACACTTTTTCTTAGTGTTCTTGTTGGCTTGCGTTTTGAGGTGTGAGACTATGAATCCCCATTTTTCTTCTTCCTTGCACACTCCACCATCATAGTTGGAGTATTCTAACTTTGTCTGAGTGTGCCAAGGCCTCATCTTCTCATTCTCAGGCTTTTGAGTTTGATTCTTCACTTAATTTAATTCACAAAACTAATTTTCTTCATTTCTTTCTAATTTCACAGTCACCAATGTCGGTCTAAAGAACCATCGCCAGCTTCATCATCCGATCATTATCGGTTAAACCCTAACCGGTGTCGACTTTTGGCTTTCTAGTTACTTTACCTAGAACAAATTTCATTACTACTTATGTTCTGTTTAGAACAAATTTCATTACTACTTATGTTCTATTTCTAGCCATTAGGGCATCATCATATTTATCCCTTATTGATATTTACTGTCATACACAATTTCACCATTACAAATCCAACATTCCCACTTCATTTTTTTGAGACTAGTTTCTTCCACAGTGATCGGTATCAGTTTCAGAAACTATCATTAGTGTTGTCCTAACCATCATTGGTCACCCTGACCGTCATCAGTTTTATCATAACCGTCACTGGTCAATATGATCGTTGTCGGTTACCTATGTTTAATTTTTCAAAATCTAGACAATGACTAGATTCACCTCCTGGACCCCATTATTCTCTATTTTTACTATTTTCTGTGTCATCTACAAAATACAGTCTTACTAGGTCAGCACTTGTTCACATGGTGCTGACTTGCACCAGCACTAACACCCTCATATTCCACACTAGTCATCAACCACTCCCACCTAGTCCTTCACCGCCTTCTATCCTATCACCCATGGATCCAACCTTACCTACCACCACCATTGCTGCCGATGATGAGGAGTTTACATGACTCCTTGATCGAATCTTGCGGCCTTACGCTTCTACCTTTCCCACTCTTCTACCCGAGACTCATCCTGTCACCGATATATGACATGCCTCAGTATCAATTTCTCTTGCCCTTATTCTTGATGCTATATCAGCCCCTAATAACACGGTATTACCCTCACTCGCTTCACCCTCGGTAGTTTCGCAGCTCAGACCCATACTCGCTTTATGATCATCATCAAGACGCAATTTCCCTTGTTCTTGTCGTGTCTCGTTGTCCCCTCGTCCACCACCCAAACCATAGCACAATCCGCACCCATTGTATCACAAATACCCATTACAACACAACTGCCAATGGTGTCAGTGACCTCTACTCCATTCCAAAATATCATCCTCTCCATCCAACAAACATTGCCCCTAATCGCTACCAGAGTCATGATAACCATCCCACCTATATACACCTATTATCAACAACCCCTATCTCGTATGTCACCCATTCTAGATATGTGCCTTCCATGTCGGTTCCTTATTCCCAACCTCCCTATTAGGCTCAATATCCACCTCCTTATGCCACAGGAGGTGTCCCCCCATCACAACCTACCAATGACCTCATCAATTTGATGATGGAAAAGATGCAAACAATAGAAGCATCGGTTTCGCTCACACAATTCCCTCACCGTGATGAATTTTTTAATGAGCCCATTCACCTATCCATTCCCATTCGACCATACCTCGTACATTGGGAGATGCCAAAATTCAACTGCTTCAATAGCAAAGAAGATCCGCAACAACATTTGTGGTCCTTTAAACATGGGTGTTACTTGATTTCCCATAATGACACTTTACTTTTGAGGACTTTCCCAATGTCCCGAAAGGACCGGCATTGGACTGTACAGTGGACTACTAAGACACTCCATTTACTCATTCAATCAAGTATCCCAAGCCTTCCTAGATCACTTCTCCTTCAACATTGTTAAGAAGGTTACCATGATTGATCTTTATTTTACATGACAATATGACGATCATCCATCTATCATGACTTCATCGATCATTGTGGGCGCAAATTCTTAAACTAGCTCACATTCTAATTACCTCAAACCGAGCTTATAGAAATATTTACTCGGGCATGTGCTAGACACATCTCACCAACCCTACAGGTGCAAAATTTCTGTAGTTTTGATGAGGCATTCACCATGGCACGAAAATTAGAAATTTGTGCTATCGAAGAAAAGAAGATTCAACTTCGTAACAAGAACATTACGTTCAAATCAAATGATACTTCTTCATCTTTGAAGCCTCAAAACAACTATTCAAATCCCAAAGGGAATGCTGATATAGTAGTTCTAATATCTGATCCCCTCATCAATTAAACCCACCAAACCCCTTTTAATCTTTCTCCCGTCCAAGATTTCCAGTTCATAAGAGAACAACGAAAGAACACTTCCTAGGAGAATCTTATTCTTCTCGTTTTGGAAAAGGTTGTTAAGTCTAGCACCGTTACCCTTCCACCTATAAAACCACATACAGGTTTCAACACTGAGTGACCCATGCCTGCGTGGTATAAGGAACATGACTTTTTCAACTATCATCGAGTCAAAGGTCACAACGACAATAACTATATTACCTTCAAAAATATCATTTAAGAAATGATAGACAACGGAGACTTAGTCTTGGATAGCCCGAATGCACTGATAACTAAAGCCTACAAATATTCAAGAAGTCATTCCCTAATCATTCCCCATCTTCAAATCAAGTGATTCATACCTCAAATAATGATAGCAGACTGTCGCGAGGTCCACACTATTTTCAATGATGCACCAGCTTGCTTCCTAATTGCCTCATACTCCTTCTATAGATGAAATCTTAGCCCGGCTCCCCTACCTACACCGAACCTATTTCATCTACTTTTCTACCCATAGAGGAATCCCCTTCATCTTTAACTTCACCCGTAAAAGAGCCTATAATCATAACACCACCTTCGACCCCTCAAAATTTTGAGTAGTTGTAAGTGGCACCTTTCCAACTCATAAAAATGCAGGTTCACCGCTACTCCAACACAAGGAGAGCCCACTTCAGCCGGCCCATCCTCTCCTCTACCCATGGAAGATACTATAGAAGTACCACTACTAGTGGACAACTATTCACCATTAGACCTTCAACATCCCGTTGATCTTATTTCAACTCTTCTACCCACAGAATCTGAGGCTAACCATTTCCCGGTATCTCCAACACATTTTACGGGGATTTCCACTTGGTCCATGTTGGATCCACTTACAACAATACCATTCTCACACTTGGTCGATCACCTGGACTATGTCGATAGAGCCTTACTTTCGACACAAATGTAGTTGTCATTTGCTTGACACCTCCACTATCTATCCAAAAGTGTTTCAACCGACCAAACCAAACACAACATCAACTATCACAAAATCTCCCCCGACACCACTCATAGCTCAACTCACACCTCTATCCATAACCCAACATGCATCTGCACCCAAACCCACACCTCTATCATCTCCCTTGCCTAAACCTATCACTACCTTAGGGGTTATATCAACAAACTAGTCTTACTCACCCACCCATCAAATTAGTTTTAGCTATGTCTTCTAAAACTAACACCAAACTTAACCCGACCCTAAACAAGAGACACGGTATCCTAGATCTTATACCCAAACCTCACCAACCATACCTTTATCACCTTCACCCTTTTCATCCATCCTAGGACCTCACCCCTCAACCTTTGCCAAAAACCTCCATCCACCGATAAACTAAGAATGCAAGAAACCCATTTCCCATCACAGATTTGTAATATACCCAAACACCCCACACAACCTCTCGCCTCAATTTTAACCTTTTTACCACCCATACCTCCAATACCATCGATAAATTCTTCACCACCCACAACACTTCCTTCTCTTTCACTCACACCTCCTACCCAACCCACACCACCTACCTCCATAAGCACCTCGGTTACCCCCATGGGTAACCCGCTCTCTTCCACTATCTACTTTTCCCTCTTCATGTCATGCACCAAGATTCACCTTTACCCAAGAAGGTACAATCTAAAGGAAAAAATATGCTATCCTCTAATATGGTAGTTAAACCAACCACACCTTCTTTTGCCAATTCATCTACAATGCCCCTACCCAAGGAGATATGACCAACACTTAAGACTACACCACACACCAAACTCATGGCCCAACCCACTACCCATCTTGTGAAAAATCTTCCTATATAGTCAACCACACCTGTACCCAAACCCACATTCACCTCCTATTGTGATCCATTAGTAGGGTCCTACACTAAAATCCTAACCAACCTCCTTGAAACTTCTGTCATCACATTACCACCTCTTAGAACTTACTACCCACTCAAACCCAAACCAAAATGGTTTGACGGAACCAAAATTTATGCCTTACCATCGTGTGTTAGGATACGATGTAGAGAGCTATAAGGCTTTGAAAGCCACTCTTATCCAGCTATGTTTTCTTGAAGAAAACTTTAATGATGTTAATCTTCTTAATGAGGACCCCATTTCACCGGCACCAATTTCCACAGATCTTCCCTCATTACCTACTCAACGACCAAAATATCCACCCCCACAACTCTTAGATCCATCCCTAAGATTTAAAATTAACATGGTTCGCATAAGAGAGTTGGCCAAACAACCACCTGCAAATGTGCCCTACTCATCTCACAAGGGTCGTACCCACCACTAGGGTTTTGTCCCTCTTGCCACTATACCTTCCATGACACACCCTCTCCATCTACCTCTCGATTAACATGATCAACATTACCACCCATTCTCAGAAAGACAAGGGCAAGGAGAAAGCAACTAGCCCATTAACCAACCCTATACCCAATATACCATCTACACCCACACCCAAAGTCATCATTCATTGTCAAACATATCCGATTTCCGATGGGGCCGGACATCGTACAATGCTAAAACAACTACACCAATCCCTCCTCAAAATGTCTTTATATGACCTCGCCCAGGACCTCAAAGTCACATTATCAAGCCCTCATGGATGTCCTTAAATCTATCGAAGTCTTACCAAATGACCTCACACCCGTAGCCTCCATCATTACCCCTCACCATGTAGTCTCTCTTACTAGGTCTTCCCTTTCTCTACACCTACACCCACTCACCAAATGGCCGCCCTCGCTTTACAAATGAAGATATCACTCCCTTCCAAAGATGATGACCTTGATCCCACTCTTTTCATCTCTATCTTTATCGATAATATATGCATAACACACATTATGATCGATGGTGGTGCTAAAATTAACATCATCTCCTCCCATGCGTATGCCCAAATGTAAATACCTACCAATTGCATGCATAATAACCCCATTATGTTGTGTTCCTTCAATGATGCCATAACCTCTACATTGGGTACCGTTGTTCTCCACGTCTCGTGTAGGTCCTTGCACCATCCTGAAAATTTTCTATGACCTAGAAGGGAGTTCCAGTATAACTTGTTGCTTGGTTGACCTTGGATTTGTGGTATGGGTTGTGTCCCTTCGACGTTACATCGGTGCCTCAAATTTGAACATGAGGGACATAATTACACCATCCCTGTCGACTCCTCACCTTTCAAGACCTGTAACATACTATATCGACCCAATTGTGTGCTTATACCGGTCAAGGCATCTACCACCAAAACCACTTAACCTCCACCCACAAGCCCATCCACCAAAATTTCCACTACTTCGCATTGCATCTAACCTTGCTATCCCTACCGCAATCAGATTGTAGCTTCTACCACTAGTGCCCATGCTTCCCCTTCATCTCGCGAGCCATTTATACCCGCTACCCATATACCAACAACTGATCCCTTATAAGGTGTTTTTCAATGCCTCACTATGGGGGAGTACCACGTATACAATATCGATACCTTCCTCACCCCACAAGAGTACGGTAATTTGTGTCAACACCCCAATTATGACATGCGCATTGGTGACATTTTTCCTTATGGCCCTCCCCATCTTCGCACTAATCTAACGTATGGGGGACTTGATATGGCCACCTATAAACTTGAACCTCCATCCCAAACCTAACCATTTTCCACCAACCTATACTCTCTCACTAACCGTCGTTTCATTCACACTTTCCTCCACCGGTGCGTGTGGAAAGGATTTAGATTCAGTTTTTATGAACAAGGCCACCACACTGTCATCCCATGTACCTCTCACAAAAACATTGACCGTAGTGGCATTGGTTTTGACGTTGTATCTTCTAACAAGGTACGCATTGACCTTATTTAGGATGAGACAACTTCCCCTCTCATTCACCCACATTAGCATCCTCACCCATGGATTCCATAGATCTTGAATCTATACCTCCTAAATTTTTTTATAAACATCATTTCCCGGGACCACCGACCTATCAACACAATGGCAAGCCCTCTTCTCTCCCATTAGTGTATCCTGACATGATCGATGATGATACGCCTTTAATTAATGTCATTCAATGTCAGGATGATGAGTCCATCCTCACCTACCTTGGTGCAGAAGACTCTTATATTCACCGGTCGTTACCCTCCAAGACGCAAACCATGTTGAACAAATCGACCATCGAAATCAACATTAATACCCAAGATGACCCACACATTCTAAAGATCAGCCAATATTTAGATGCTACTGAATAGGAAGCCTTCACCTCTTTCCTTCAGGACCATAGTGATGCATTTGCTTGGTCCTATGCCGATATGCCTAGTATCAATCCTAAAATCATGGTTCATAATATCGTGACCATTCCTAATGCCAAACCTATCAAACAAAAGCTGCGGAAAATACATCCTCACATTGCTCTTCTGGTCAAAGAAGAGCTTTAGTGTCTTCTCTCGTTTCCTTCATTCTACCCATTGATTATCCCCAATGGATTTCTAACATCGTTCTTGTCATGAAAGTAATAAGGGGACTCCACATTTGCACAGATTTCTATGACCTCAACCTTGCCTATCCCAAAGATGATTTCCCACTACCAAGTATTGACCAACTAGTTGATCTCACTGTTGGCCATGAAATGTTATCACTCATGGATGGTTTCTCGGGCTACAATCAAATATTACTAGCTCCCAAGGATCAACACAAGAATTATTTCATCACCCCTTGGAGGAATTTATGCTATTGAGTCATGCCTTTTGGCCTAAAAAATACTGGTGCTACATATCAACGGGCCATGACTTACATCTTCCATGACATCTTGCATCACATATTGGAGGATTACGTAGAAGATCTGCTTTAAAAATACAAACACCGAACTAAACACCTACCCATTCTTAAAGTCATCTTTGACCACCTCATCAAATATTGTGTTCATCTTCAACCAAAAAAATGTGTCTTTGCGGTACTTTCGGGAAACTCCTAGGTTTCATCATTTCTTTGCGTGGCATAGAAGTCAATCCTACTAAAGTCAAGGTTATCCTTGAAATTCTGCCACCCACTAATCTCCATCAACTTCGCAGCCTACAAGGAAAATTGCAATCAATTCATCATTTTATCTCCCACTCTCTGACCGCTGTCAACCATTCCATCATCTTCTCAAGAAAGACATTTCATTTAAATGGGATGATGACTTCCATAAAGCCTTCAAAGCCTTGAAACAATACCTCCTTCAACCACCAATGCTCATTCCTCCTAAGGATGACCAGCCCTTCTACCTATATATTTCTACCACTAACCATTCTCTAGGTTTCATGCTTGCTCATCATGATGACCAACACTGGGAGCAAGCAGTTTATTACATAATTCATACCCTTATTGACTACGAAACTAGATATACCCACGCCAAATTTTTTTTTCCTAGCCTTAGTTTTCATCACCACCAAACTCCTCCATTACCTACTTAACCACAAAACCTTCATCATTACTAATACTCGACCCATTACACTACATGTATGCCAAACCTTATCAAAATCAACATGCCACATGTTGGCTTATGCTTCTGGCTGACCTTAACCTCGAATTCATCCATCAAAAGTCCATCAAGGGCCAAACTATCACCGACCAATTGGCTAACACACCTATTTCCAAGGATTAACCCTCTAACTTCGAATTTCCATATGAGTTTATTGCTACCCTTTCCCTGGACGAACCCGCCTACCAAATGACACTCTTCTTTGATGGCTCCAAGTGTTAGTGTGGGGGTGGGGCTGGTGTTATCCTCATTCCACTTGATGGTGAACCTATGCCTTTGTCTTTCAAATTCGATTTTTATTGTACAAAAATATTGCTGAATACGAAGTACTCATATTGGGCCTCAGCCGCTTATGCCTTAGAAGTTAAGTCAATCAACATCTTTGGTGATTCTCAATTGGTCATAAACCAAGTCAATGGTATATACTAGTGTCATAATGAGATACTTCAAAAGTATAAACATCATGTGGACATACTTTTGACCACCTTCGACTGTTACGCCCTTCAAACCACCCCACATTCTACCAATAAATTTGTAGATACCATGGCCTACTTGGCTTCTCAGATACCCGCTTCACCCGCTGACTCTAAAATATTTGTCACCATACAAAGACTACAATCACCCTCTTATTTTCCTCGTGAATTTTACTCTATCAGAACCACTACTCCTGACCCGAGTGACCTTTGGTATAAGCAATACACAGACTATCTTTCCCTCTCCATTTTACCCGCTGATCTCACTCGTAATGGACAACGTGCCTTCCTTAAAAGTGTCTCGTGTTATGTCATCATGGGTGGTCTTCTATACAAACACAGTTTCAACAGCATTCTCTTGTGATGCCTTACCAGTTCTAAAATTCCTTACACCATTAAGGAAGTCCACGATGGGATTTGTGGTGGCCACTTTAGTGGTCTCACTATCACTAAACACATTCTTTTCCTAGGCTATTACTGGCCAACCCTAAACCGTGAATGTTGCAATTATGTCAAACGCTACATAAAATGCTAGCAACATGCTAATCTCCATCACACCCCTATTCATGCCTTACAGGTCGCGTGAGACCTTTGGCCTTTCTCTCAATGGGGTTTGGATCTTGTAGGTGAGATCAACCCCCATTCTTCACAACGCCACCAATGGATTATAACCACTACTAAATATTAAACTAAATTGGTAGAAGCCATTCTCCTCATTTCCATAAAACCCAAGAAAATATTTGAATTCATCAACCATCACATCATCTTTGCTTTGGTGTCCCTCATTGTATTATCATGGATAATGAAAAACAATTCAAAAACAAAACCCTATGCAAACTATGAGATGCATCGGCATCCAACTCGCTTTCTCATCACCTTATTACCCACAAACCAATGGTCAAACTGAATCAACCAATAAAACCATGAAAAAATTCTTATGAAGGTGGTCAATGATATTGGAAAATATTGGCATATGCACATTCATTTCTCCTTGTGGGCTTATTACACTAGTATTCGCACTTCGACTATTGCCACCCCCTTTTCTCTAGTCTATGGTACTGAGGATGTCTTACCTCTCAAATTCTAGATTCCATTCTTCCGCATCTCACTACAAGACATGCTCAATGACGATGACTTTCACCAAGATCATTTGGCGCAACTTGAATTATTAGATGAACGTCATCTCAATGCCTGGACCATCTTCAAATCTACCAAAAATGTATCAAACGTGCCTATGAAAAACATGTTCACGAATGAACCTTTCAAGTTGGTGACCTCATCCTGAAGGAAAATAAACATGTAACCAAAGAGGAGAAAATTAAACAGGAAAATTTAATCCTAATTATCTTGGACCCTATATTGTTACATGCTTATGGATCAGTGCTTATCGTTTGTCTTCACTCGAAGGTAGACCCGAACCTGAGCCCCTTAATGCCTTACATCTTCGACCATTTTATTGTTGATATCAAGTCCTATATCACTTTTTTCAACTATTCACTCGTCCTTTGAGCGTTGTTGACCTTCCATTATCAACCATTTTGAGGATCCATGATTAAACAAGAATCATGTGATTACCCATCACCTTTTATACTTGTCTTCAATGTGAGTACCACGGCTCTGCTCATAGCATTATTCTCATGGACACTTTTCATCTTCTTCAAGATGGAATCCCATGGTTGTTCATCACTCGAAACCACCTCTTTCCTAAGTAATCTTTATGTACTATGATCTTGTCTTCTAAAACCGAACCTAATCATCCTCTATAATCTTTTCCATGACTTAAACATCTAAAAAAATAAAGGGATACAACTCCTTGATTCAAACTTCCAGCAAAAAGATGACTCCCTCAAAAGGGACATCTCTTCTCCATATTCTACCACTATCAATAGACTTGCTCCTCGAAGGACAACTATGTATGGTCATTACAAAAATGTAATAAATATTTAGAAGCTTCTGCATCGATCAGCTTCACGAAGACCTCAAGGAGATAATATATTCATCCCATATAGACTTCTCGCATCGATCAGTCTATTAAAAACAAAAAAATAAAGAAAAATATGAAATTTTTGTCATGGACTTGCCTATTTTGGATTTTGGGTTTCTTGTTCCGAAATACACGTCATCGTACACTAAGTTACACTAAACCTCTCATTCTCACCTCCTTGTCTTTTCTACCTAAATTCCCCGTTACTCAAGGGACTTGCCACAAATGTGACATTTGGTGATCATGTGACTTGTATTCACCCTTAAAATAGTCCATTATACAAGGCATGTAGGGTCTTACGTTCATAAGACCATCTAAGGTGTGATAGACTCATCAGGGTTCTTATCAATCAAATAACTCTTTTACCATTTCTTACCATTCAGCTTCCTCATTACCTATTGATTATTCTATACAGGAAATTATCCTTGGAACATGTATTTAAAAATCAATCAACCATACCTACAACCGAAACTCAATCATACCTATGACCTACATCACCCATGCCTAACACCTACTAGACCATTCCACTATTTCACCCTAATCTTCCCTAGCTTATGGGAGAACTACATCGGCTGAGGTCCTTTTCTTGAGACTATGTAGGCAGCACTTTGAGGGCATGGGGCCCTTGGAGGTTAGCTCAGCCACTCTCTACCCTAACCAATTCCCTCTCCCCCTTTCCTAGTCACATTCTACCCTAGTTAGTTTCCTTTTTATATCAATAATTGGAAATTAAACCAAACAAACAACAATTGCTTCACATCTTTACCATCATCACTCATGCATTCATTTCATCTTGTCTACCATTTCTTTACCATTATCATACATTTTCCTACAAAACATCTTAACATGACCCACATCATCATTAATTGCAAAAATTAATGAGTTAAAAACTCAACCATGCCTAAACCAACCTAAACTTCATCATACCTAAGTCAACCTGACTCAATCCATGCCTACAACCTGACTCAATCCATACCTAAACCAACCTAAAATTCATCATACCTAAGTCAACCTGACTCAATCCATGCCTATGACCTGACTCCATCCATGCTTATGACTGACTTAATCCATGCCTTTGACCTGACTTCATCCATGCTTATGACCTGAATCAATCCATGCCTATGACTTGACTTAATCCATGCCTATGACTTGACTCAATCCATGCCTATGACCTGACTCAATCCATGCCTATGACCTGACTCAATCCATGCCTACATGACCCTGACTCTATCATACTTAATTCACCTAGTTTCCATCACATACACAAATAATAATGGAAATTAAAACAAGTACACCATCCATAGTATAAATATCATCATCTATAAATCATGACGTATGTGTATACATACATATGTACACCAATACAAATGAATCCAAAATATCAAAACCATCATGTACATCCTCACCATCTTCGGCACACAAGCTGATATATATAAAAATAAATGACTATACAAAACAGGAGGTACATACGGCTATCAGATATCACCCTGCTGGATATCCTCCATATCAGTCTCCCCTATATCCTCCTCCTCCTTGGCTCCTGTACGATAGCTTGCTAACATCTCACCACCCATCGAGGTCATGGTTGGGTCCCTGCTGGTACTGCACCTCAAACTAGCCTCCATGAACTAGTGGCCTCACCACGACCCCTGTCTCGGGGCTAATTGGCCCTTTCTTCTCTCCACATTGTGGGTGCATGACCTGGTCCTCTCACTTGAGACCTGTTGTGCCTTATACTCTCCATAGGATAGAAAATCTATCCTTTCCACCATCAAAATATCCTGATAATACCTGGCCTCACCTAGGGCATCCCACAATCTGGCTACGAGTATTTGTGGTGGCCCCATTGGCCTCGACCTGTCCCTGTGCCTATGCCTATCCTGAGGGACCCTATCCTACTCCTTCCTATATTTGGGACTAAAGAGTCACAACTTGTGCTGTGTAGTGGCCAACTAGCCCTACAAACTGTAACTCGTGTCTTGCAGCGTGGCCACCTGTATCCCATCACCATCACCACCCTGTGCGGTGCCTGTCCTGTGTTATCTGGGCATGTAAACTAGCCACCTATGCCTGTAAAGTGGCCACCTATGCCTCTGCACCTATCAACTACCCCTGCACCATCCCTAGTTGTGTAATCAACATGGCTACCTACCCCTGTAGGGTGTCCCCTCGAACATTGATGGCGGATAAATCTAGCTGCCTCGGCCTTAGTGGTATTACTTGTAGGTGTGCAACCCACCACTGTCTATATCTATCAGTCACCCCAACATCATCAATCCACCGGTCTCTCACCTGCTCCTCCTGCCATGTAGGCACTATCACCGGGAGGCGGAGGCAATGACCTCTCTACATCATCCCTCCCGTGCATCTTTGTGGGAAGGGTTGAGGTATATCTGCGATAGCTTTGAACTATCACCTAACCTTGTCTACGAGTATCATCTTATGCTCTCTAGCACATCGCCCCTCTATCCATCTAAGAAGCTGTAATCCATCTAGCTCCATAGCCATCTGCCCATATGATGGATAACCCACATAGGGCCTCCAAATGATGTCTATGCCGACAACCCCTCTAGTAACCACCTATAGTAGGTGACATCATGCGTTTCCCTACTCGCTTGACATTCTCCAATAACCAACACCCATCGCTTTGTAGCCCACCCAAACAAAACCTGGCTTGAATGCATCAGCCCAAGGCATACCAACTGGGTGCACACACACAATGTGCTCATAGGCCCAACAATGTAATAGGAAAGTGCAACACAAGCTTGAACCTCCAAAGCCACCCATACACCCATAACTCCCTGTATAGATGCACTAGGAATGCTGGCGCCCATGTAAAACGGGTCTGGTCTATCACCATATCATGCAGGACCCCCATTAGTGATCGCATGAATCTCCCACCCTCTACATCTGGTAGTGCAAAGTAGTAGACTACCTCCATCAACAACACAATAAGCCTAATCTCCTCTGACGGGCTTGGTACATCTCTCCATAGCTCATGCTGGCACTATGAAATCTCATCTCTGCCCGACCCCTCACCAAATCCACAAGATCAAATCCTTAGATTCCTTTAAAGAGATCAAGTATACTTGCGTCCCCACTATCGGTAACCATAGGATCTTGTACACATCCTCTAGGGTGACTATGATCTCACCCATCGGTAGATGGAATGTGTTGGTCACCAAATCCCATCTGTCAATGAGAGCAACCATCAAACTAGGTTGCCAAACTACATGTTGGTAGCGTTTGACCCCAATCAGGCCAACCACTACAACATGCCACCAATCCTCGGTTGTCACACCTCCTCAAACTGTCACGAGTAGGGGTGGCACCCTATCTCACATTCGCAGCTGGTCTCTTGCCTACATCCAACAAAACATCACGTTAATACAACTTGATCATACCCACAATCACTCTTGACACTTCACCTACACTTATTACCCTCCCTCTTTTTCCCCTCACAACTTACCTTCTTATCACATATTATTTCTACCCACCCCAACCCTAAACCACTATCAACAATACCATACCTCTTTCAACCTCTTACCCATACTCTATTTTTTCATCACCAACATTTTCCTTGCCCACTATCTATCTCACCCAACCATCCTAGGCTCTGTTGGCCCCTTTTTTTCCACATCTTTGAATGGGATCGGTTATTCTTACTAACCACGGTCTATCCCACACTGGCATTGGTCACCTTATCTGTGACCCGATCTTGGCTAAACACCACCGATGTCGCCACCCCTTGACCGACATCGATCACCGTCGTGCGAAATCTGTGACACGAAACCCCCTTTTTCCTAAAAACTCCCTTCTTCTTACCCATTCCTATCTACCTCTACCCTCATCTCCTCCCCACCCCTCGTACACCTAACCACACCTCTACCCATTCCTATTCTACCCAATTTTCGTTCCCAAATTCAAATCCCCTTTTCCCCCAAAAGCCCGTATTCTTTCCCTAACCTATATACCCAATTCACCTCCCAAACCAATGTAAGAGATTGAATCTTACCTCATCATGATGTCATCTCCAAGGTGGCATGTCGAGCCCTGCCACCGCATTGGTGGTCCACCCGATCCCTCTCCCGCCTCTACCATGTCCACTCACCAAATCCAATCCTCCTGCTCTCCACCCAATCACAATCGATCCACCTGTGCTCATGAACCCGTCTACCTGGCTCCTCTAACCAACCGAAGCCCTCCACCTCAGTAGGATATCATCCCTCATCTTTTTCTCTTGACACAACACAACTTGTTCAATGGTCTGTCATTTTCACAAAACCCAAAACGTCTAAATGAATCAGTATTATACATAAATTCCTTTTTACATACCCACGTCAACTTTGATCGACATCGGTTATACCTAAACCAACATCGGTCCTGTGCCCTAGCTCATCGTGTAGTCGGTTATACCAAGTCTAACAAAGATCATCTGCAACCATAAACCGTGATTGGATTACCTTGACTGTCCCTAGTTATGTATGACGGACATTGGTCACCTATCATATTTATGCCCATTCCCCATTGTTTTCCCCACTTACTCAACCCAACCACCATTTGACCTTATCCACCCTTATTGCAACCAACCTCCATGCGTACCTTACTTATACTTGTCATTAATTATGTTTTGGGAGTTGTTATTTTACCCATACCTTAGCCCTACCTATTCCATGACCTAGCTACTTAGACCTGGAACATTGCTAGTGACCTATGAACTCTTGTGCTTGCTATACCTTGGGACACTGTTACCCATGTTGTTTGACCTAATGACCTTACCTTACCTCTTGCCATGACCGTTTAGCCTGACCCAACCTTTGGTGTATTGGAACATACCTAAACATTCCTACACTTGACTTGCGAAGTTCTTCGCACCATATCCTATACCTTGGATACCGGAATCACCTCAACCTTGTTTGGATAAACCTATTGACCTTAGACAATGTAGAGTTTGCATGCTCTTCAACCTGGTACCGTGCTACAATTTATACGTGTGTGTGCATTTGATTATTACTACCTTTGACCCTAACCCATTACCTGGATTACCCAATTGGACCTTTACCCCCTTACCCCCATTGTCCACCTTCCTCTTCATCACATTCACCTTTTATCAAACCACTCACTGATTCTATCTTCTACCTCATCAGTTCCTAGTTTGAGGGGATCACCTTCACCCACACATGGGACAACCACATCTTATTTTTGTTAGCATCGCTTACTAATACAAGCTATGTAATAAAAAGGAGAAAAATTATACACCAAAATTGGGTCACGCACTCATTGACCCTTCATTAAATAATCAACTTCAACACACTCACCTAACCATGGCCCCTTACACCCCACACTAACATTAATTTAATTAATTAAATTAAATTAATACATGTCCTCAAAATATTTACTATTTAATTATCCTAATTAAGATAATTCCCACCCCACCACCTCACCTATACACCTCACCTAGCCACCTCACCCTAAGTCTATTCTTAGTATGTTGCCATAACTAACTAAGACCTAACTAAACCCTAAACATCAAAGCCTACATCCCCATTCTACCTCTAACCATATTCCTGTAAAAGAAAAGGTATACCACTCCTGCTCTTTCTATGGATGAATAAAGAGATTTGGTAGAAATCATTGCCATGATCTCCTCATTTTTATAAACCTAGGAATCCCACCCCACCACCTCACCTATACACCTCACCTAGCCACCTCACCCTAAGTTATTCTTAGTATGTTGCCATAACTAACTAAGACCTGCTAAACCCTAAACATCACCCCCTCAACCAACACTCTGCTCTTTCTGGATGAATAAAGAGATTTGGTAGAAATCATTGCCATGACTCCCATTTTTGTAAACTGGGAATCCCAAACCATTTTTGGTTACCGTTATTCCCTTTGGTAACCTTATTTCGAGGTGGGCACATTTTCTGAGAGAAAACGAGAAAGGAGACCAAAGTTGCATGTAAGCAAAAGAAGCATCCTTTTATGGATCCAAAATTCGAGCCATCACTAAGACCAATCAGAGAGCCATTGCATTCACGGGAGCACTCTAGGAAGGCACCACTACAGGACCATAAACGTATTCTCTGATAAACTGCCTGCACCACTCAGCCATCAAAAACCTTAACACTATAGTTCCACCTAGCCAAAAGGAAGTTGTTATACAAAATGTGCCCTGCTCATTTTTGTGGCTAACTCCTTGTGTTCTTAACTCTCTTGTGCCTCGAGTCTCCATTTTTGATTTTCGTGCACCCAAATATTTCTAGAAGTGGCACCATTGGATAGAGCTCTTTCTCAGCTTTCTAGAAAGGTAAAGTTTTCCTCCTAAATCCTCATATTTTTCAAGTTATGGCTCGGCGGAGTTTTTGTGGGAAATTTTCCCCTTGGAAGCCCGCAGCCAATGAGAACGTGTCACGTGTCAAGGAAGTGGCGGGGGTTGGAAGAGAGCTTGGATTTTTTGCCAATTGTTTTGGCGTAGATTTCAAATGGAAAATTTTCTGCGCGACCCGCCGAAGAATCAGGAGATGCCATGTGTAAGGGGAGAATTTTGGGAAAAAATGACTATGTGTCCATGCGCAAGTAAAATTTTGGAGGAGTGGCCCAGGCGGGCCAATAGGAACATGACAGCTGTCCGAGAGGGCGGGGAGTTCGTGGCGTAGAAGAAAAAAAAAAAGGAAAATTTTCTAAGTGTTGGCGAGTTTTTTGGAGGGAAAATTTGAAGAAGGGCCCGCGCGTGAATGAACCTAGGACACATGTCCTAGGGTCCAAGGGGAGTTCTGAAGACAGGAAGAAATTTTAAAAGTTTGGCAAAGTTTTTGGCAAAAATTTCAAAGGCAAAGGATGAGCCCACGCCCCCTATCAGCCAGTCATATGCTGACACATGTCCCAGACCGGTGGGGCGCGGGGAAAAATTGAATTTTTTCCAAAAGTAAAAAATGCCAAATTTTCAAAGGGAAAAATGCACCCCTCTAGCCCGAAGCAATGAAAGAGTGCCATGTGTCCAAGTGGCAAAAATGTTAAGGGCCCGGAGAGAAAATTTAAAGGATGAGCCTACGGCCAATCACATCATGCCACATGGCATCCAAGTGGCGGAGTGTGGCGATTTTCGAAAAAAAATTCCAAATGCAAAAAAAAGAGATAAACTTGAAATCTTTTCTCGTCGATCCGTTTTGGGCTGTTTTTGCCTAAATCTTGAACGCCATAACTTTCGATCCAGAGCTCATATTTTTCACGTTTTTATATCAATGGAAATATGGTAAAATTATCTACATGATTCCATGGTCAATTTTGAATTTTGGTTTATTTTGGAGGAGAAAATCAAAAACACTTCTGTATGCGCCATGGGAAGGCGACGTTTAACAACCAATTTTAATGCAAAATGGGTCGCATTCTTCTCCGATATGGTCAATAATGTCGGGGCATGGGTTTGTAAGGACCTATATGCTATTTTTAATTCATTTTGGTTAATGAGGAATGGCTCCCATGTTTTTCACGTTTTCTCTCTCTTGGGCTCGACCCATTACCGTTGTAAAAAGCGAGTTGGCTCATTTTTCAAAGGGAGAACACTTTTTTGCACAAAAGACTTCGTTTTCACCTTAAGCAAGTGATTTTGGAAGGATCAGACCTTCTAGGGATTGTAATAGGTTTTTTTCCTCTTTGGTGTTGGAATACAAGGATTTTGATGTTGAAAATCACAATGCAGGCTCTGTGAATGCTTTCAGTCCTTTGCATGTGTTGTTTGCTTCATTTCAGACCTTTGATTACAGTTATCAACCTGTGCATGATGTTTTATGTTACAATTTCTGATTTGTGTCAATTTTCATGAACAAGAAGTGCTCACCACTCCTTTGGTGTATCACCCTTATCAGTTTAGTTTCAATTTTTACATTTCTTATCCCTGCCTCCTTACAAATTAGGATAAAATTAGGATTTGAACCTCTGCAGTTGTGCAAATAATAGATCTAATCAGAGGAGTTTGAGGAACCAGCCTCTAATCTAGAGATTCCTCTCTCATTTTTACAAGTCCCACACTTGGAGAGAGGTTTCAATGTTGTGCAATCAAACTGGGATGCCTAAAACATCAATTTAGAAACTGATTTGCATCCGGGGTGCTGCTCTTGATTTGCAACAATAGTTTTCACACACACTGGTGGGACCTTAGAGGTCTCATTTTTATTGTAGCAAAGTTGATGTGCATCTTCTACAATTTTCTTGCTTCAAAAGAGCTATAAATTACACATCTGGCGACTCCAAGGGGAAGAATCAACTGGTTTCAGTAGTGCAGGCCTGAAAAATCATGAGAAGAATCACCACAAGGTCAAGGGCTAGAGAAGAAGAGGGAAAAGAGGAAGAAGGATTCAAAGGTCTCCATCTCCACCAAAAGAACTCTCTCAACTCCTCCACCCTGGTAGGCCTTTCATTCGATCAACAAGGGTTTGAAGACCAATTAGAATGGCACAAAACAACCCCTATGTCAATTTCACGGTGTGCAGCCCACTTCCCCTCAATGCACAACATCCAATTCCAATTGCAGCCTTGAAGAACATTCCATACTTCACCGGAGAGAATCGAGAATAATCCAGGTGATCATGTTAAAGACATTGCCAACCTTTGTGCAATTCATGAAATCAATGAGATCAAGTGGTCAAAATTGCTTTGGCATCTTCATTCAAGGGGAAAGCATTGCAATGGTTTATAATTCTTGCCTCGGGTTCTATTCGAATGGAACCAGCTATGTATAGCACTTCATGAGCAATTTGGAGAGAAGGGGGAAAATTGTCTCTTTTAGAGCAGTTGACAATCATCAAGAGAGCTCCCAATGAGCGGCTAACTAATTTCAACTTCAGATTTCAAAAGACTTGGGAGAGAATTCCAATGGCAGTTAGACCAGCAGCAAAAGGCACTTTTCTCTACTACCTCAAAGCTCTAAATTCTGATATTTCTATGTTGATTCAGTCCATGGGAGGTATAACTATTCCTATGGCTTATAGCATTGCCATCGGGGCTGAAAATTGTTTGATCCAAGCTGGAAAACTAGCCCCTAGACCTCCCATGCCATTGTTTCCAAGTTTAGAGAGCCCAAACACTAATCAAGCACCTAATTTGGCTCCTTCTCCCATTCCTAGAAATTAGAGTTCAAATGAAGCTTCTACTTCATCTCCAAGTGCCCCAAATGAGCTTCAAGAAGTCATGAAGCAATTGCAAAACCTAGGCAATGAGCTGGTTACTCTCAAGAGGCAACAAGCCCAAGGTTTTAGACCTTCTTATCAGCCGCCAGCTCATCCTAACAGGTAGCCATACCAATCACAAATACCTCCTAATCCAGTTGCAAATATAAATCAAACAAGGCCTCCTGCCAATAGACCATTTCAGCCCTATAATCCTAATGCCATATTTGCCTCTAAGGCATTGGTACCAACACAAAACAATGTTGCTCAAGAGTATGATTGGTGTTTTCCATGCAATGAACCTCATAACCAATCCATGTGCTTCAATGGTGCTTTGAATCAAGCATTAATGGTGACAACTACTGGTGTGGAGGGTGAGGGCAGTCAAGGAAACAAACAACAACAAGAAACATTCCAACAACAATCAGCCCCAAATGACACCCCATTGGTAAACTGGCAAGCAGAAGATTTATGTGGCATGAATCAAGCAGTTTCTCAAGGTGTTGTAGCCAACACAAGGTCAAAAAGAAGGAATTTGGGTGAAGAGAAGCCATTAGCTCCAACCAATCCACAACCTCCCATGGCTCCACAAATGGTTGGCAAGCAAAATCCAATTTCAAATGCACAAGGGCAGCCAAGAACAGCTCCTAGACCAACTCAAATACCAGTTGTTGCTGCCCACATGCAAGGAGTGAATGTGCTAACCAAGGGATAGCAAAGAGATCCTTCATCACCATTCAAGATTGATCGATCGATGAAGAAGACAAATGTAAATATATCAATGTAGGAATCCCTATATATCCCGTGCCAAAGAGATTTGATACAAGCTGCCATGAAGGATCGCCAACTTCAAATCAACAAGCTCATATGCAAGAGAAAGTGCTCGCAAATGCTACCCACTGAAGGGAATCATGGAGGACAAAGAAGGTAAAATGTTGAAGCCCCCTCCTTTCTATGTTTCATTAATCATTGGAAATCGGTTAGTGCACAATTGCATGATAGATTCTAGGGCAAGTAGCTCGGTGATGCCTAAACAAATAGCTGATCACTAGGGCTCCAAAGATGAAACCATATCCAAAGGGGTAGTGCAAAATGGATGGGACACCAGTAACAACAGTTGGATTGATTAGAAACTTGAGTCTTACCTTGCATGCATGTCCAAATGTTGTTGTTTTACAAGATGTATTAGTTATAGACCTTCCACCACTCTTTTCCCTATGCTTGTCAAGGGACTTCATAGCCAAGATTGGAGGATATTTGTCTGCTAATTGGTCACACATGATATTCAGAAAGAGGTATGGAACCAAAGCTTCAATCAGGTCTCGAACCTATTACAATCTTCCACATTGAGCCCTACACTCCAAGTTAGATCAATGCCAATTGTTCAGCATTTGATCAAGAAGATCACCCAAGCACTGATGAAGTTGACACCAAGGTTGGAAGCATCCCGGATCTAACTCTTGATGAATGGGAAAACAAGGTACATGCTTTTGATCCTTATCAAGAAGTAGAAGAATCTGAGCTAGGGGTCTATTGCATACATGAAGAATATCAGCCCATTCATGGCATCACCAAGCCAAACCATAAGGATGACAATGAGGTATGGCAGCTGTTTTTTGATGGATCAAGGAGTAAACAAGGTGCGGGAGGTGGAGCCATGCTTGTTTCAACTCAAGGAGTAAAGTACTATTCAACTTTTAGATTTCAGTTTACATGCTCCAATAACACTTTGCTGAATATGAAGCCTTGGTGCAAGGGATACATTAGGCAATAAAGAGAGGAATAAAGAACTTGCAAGTCTTTGGTGATAGTGAATTGATTGTAAATCAGGTCAAGGGATAGCATGCTGCCAAGAATGATCTACTTAAGTGCTACAAGAGAAGGGGTGTGGGACCTCATGGAAGATTTTGAAGGTTTTGGCATCAAATCTATTCTTAGGAAAGAGAACCAAGCTGCTTTGACAAAGCTTACGGCAGAGTAGGGGCATCCTTTGACATTATGGAAAGCATTCAACAAGACAAGGTACAACCAAACATCCACATGATTGTGAGGCCTTCATTACTGGATAACAATGTCAGTTGGCAAGTGTTTGAAAATGACCAGCAAATCATCCATTTCTTGCAAGAAGAAGCTGAGTTCTCAGCTAAGAATCAAGAAAAATTGGAACAGCAGTATGGTGACCAAGTGGTACAGCTAAGAACTAACAAGCTACCCAAGGGACTTATCACTTTAGAGTCCATTTTTAATCCCAATGATTAGTTTAGGAAGGAGAAAGAAAAAAATTAGGTCAAGAGAGAGGATTCAATATCCATCTTGGTGGAAGAGAACAAACCATTGCAAATTGGAAAGATGACAATTGAACAAGAAAGGTATGAGTTCATGCAGCTATGTCAAGAGTTCCCTGATGTGTTTTCTTAGAACTATGAAGACTTGAAAGGTTTCAATCCCAACTTAGCTCAGCATACCATTGAATTGGATCCAAATACTAAGCCCATTAGGCGGAAACAAAGACCAGTCAATCCACACATGGAGCCTCTCATGAGGAAAGAATTGAACAAGTTGATTGAGTTAAGGATCATATTCCCAATCAAGCATTGTAGTTGGGTTGCCAACCTGGTTCCAGTCAGAAAGAAGAGTGGAGAGATCAGATTGTGTGTTGACTTCGTGAGACTTGAATAGAGCATCTCTCAAAGACCATTACCCACTCCCTTCTATGGAGAAAATCTTGCAAGTTGTGGCTGGCTCAGAGAGGTTTTCACTACTTGATGGCTACTCGAGCTACAATCGATTATGGTGAAGGAAGAAGACCGGTTCGAGACAACCTTCACAACCAAATGGGGAATTTATGCATACGGAAAATGCAATTTGGGCTATCCAACACCGGGTGCTACCTTCCAAAGAGCAATGGACATGGCGTTCAAAGGTTTGATTAACAACATGGTGCTGATATACCTTGATGATATCACTATTTTTCCAAAATGCAGCTGACCACCTCTCTCATTTGAGACAAGTCTTCACGAGGTGCGGGAGATTTGGAGTTTCTCTTTGAATCCTAAGAAGTGTATCTTTCTTACACATGAAGGAAATATCCTTGGACATATTGTCTCCAAAGAAGGATTAGCAATTGATCCGAAAGGGTTAAAGCCATAAGAGCACTATCATTGCCAAGCCACAAGAAAGCCCTTCGAGTTTCTTGGGAGGATAAACTTTGTTCGGAGGTTTGTCCCAGATTTTGCAGCCCTTGTCAAACCTATCACCAAAATGTTAAAGAAAAGCATGGCTTTCAAGTGGACAGCGAAGGCAAGGAGAGTTTTGAAGCAATCAAAAATCCATCTCTCAAGCACCAACCCTCATCAATCCGGACTTCTCTAAGGATTTCATCCTCTATGCATTTGGAGGTAATGATACTATTTCTGCCATTTTGGTATAGCGAACAAGGACAATGATGAGTAGCCAATTGCTTTCTTCAGCTAGAGCCTAGCTGACTATGAGGTGAGGTATTCTTTTATTGAGAAGCATGTACTTGTAGTAATCAGAAGCTTGAAGAAATTCAAGCATTTAGTCTCAAACAACAAAGTCCAGTTGCTGGTCTCCCATGCTGGGGTTAAAGACTTCCTCCTCAACAAGGATTTGAATGAGAAAAGGGCAGGTTGGATCACTCGTGTCATGGAGTATGACATTGAGATCAAGGTCACCAAGCTGGTAAGAGGAAAAGGATTGTGTGAGCAGCTGATTTTTGGGAAGCAAAAAGAAGTATGTAATGAAGAAGAGGTTGTTTTGACAGTTCAAGACAGCCATGAGCCAAGTGGCACTCAAGAAGAAAATAATGTTGTCCCCACTCTTTGCTGGACCCAAGGTATAATACACTTCCTAAGCACGAGCCTATGCCCTCCTGGAGATGAACAAGACCCAAAGAAGACACTTCATTGCAGAGGCTGTCCCATATGCCATTGTTGATGGAGTTTTGTTCAAGAAAGATGTGAATGGAGGGCTCTTTGAGATGCATTAGCACAAATCAGATTCATAGGGTGTTGGAAGAGTTCCATGGTGGACCAGCCGGTGGTCATTTTGCACCGAGAGTGACAAATCTAAAAATTATGAAGGCTGGATATTATTGGCCCAAGATTTTCAAAGTGATTGCTTTGCATGGATCAAGAGGTGTAAGAATTGCGCATTCTTCACAGAAAAGAGAAAATTGCTGCCCTTCCATTACATCCAATCTCGGTTGACCAACCATTCATGCAATGGGGTTTGGATTTCATTGAGTCATTAATCCCAATTCAAGCCAAGGGAAAAAATGGATTTTGACACCATAGACTACTTCACCAAGTGGATCACGCAAAGAGCACTCAAAGAGGCAAATGAGTCTAGAATCTTAGACTTCTATGAGGGTATAGTAACCAGATTTGGCATACCTGCTACAATAATGTCAGCTAATGCATTGGCATTCATTGGATACAAGGTGACTGAGTGGGCTGTCAAGAACGGGATCTACCTAAGTACTTCATCAAACTATTACCCTCAAGGTAATGGCTAGGGCTGAGTCTACAAACAAGAACTTGTTGAGGATCATTAGGAGAACTCTTGATGAGAATCGGAGGTATTGGCATGCCAAACCGAAATCAGCCTTATGGGTTGATGCGATAACTCCCAAGAGATCCATGGGTAACTCTCCATTCAGGCTTGTCTATGGAAGAGAAGCAATCTTGCCCATGTCACTTGAGTTGCCAACATTGGAATTCATGAAGCAGTTAGAGTTGCTAGAGTTTGAGCCCATGGAGGTGAGATATGCAGATTTGATAGAGCTTCAAGAGATAAGAGATCGGCATCCCAAGCAATGAATAAGGATCAAGCTTTGATCAAGAAGACCTTTGACAGGAAGGCCAAGAGTAGATCTTTCTAGGTTGGAGATCTAGTGTTAAAATGGGATGCAGATAGAGAAAAACCTGGAAGGCATTCAAAATTTGATGCCATTTGGAGTGGCCCATACATGGTCACGAAGTGCAAGAACAGCAATGCTTTCCAATTGGCTTCATTGGATGGTGAAGAACTGCAGATTCTAGTCAATGGAATCTATCTCAAGCATTTCTTATAAAGGGAAATTCTCCACCTTGTAAATATTAGCTTAGGTTTCCATTCCTTCAAGTGCTTGTGCACATTTTTTTGTAGGTTAGTTTTTCTTTCCCTAAGTGCTTTGGCATAGCTTGCTATCCCTGGAGATGTTTTGCAGTCCTTGCTTCCATCAGGTTATATTCCATCTTCCTCCTTGCAACATTCTAATTCAGTTGGGGTTCCAAATAGAAAATTTGATGACTCCATGCCTAATGGGCTGCTTCAGTAATCGGTATTTTCATCTAGCAGTAGATGACCCCTCTAAGTCACCAAAATTGTTATCCAAAATGTGCCCTGCTCATTTTGTGGCTAACTCTTTGTGTTCTTTCCTCTCTTGTGCCTTAGTCTCCATTTTTTGATTTTTAGGCACTCAAATCTTTGTGGAAGTGGCACCATTCGATAGAGCTCTCTCTCAGATTTCCAGAAAGGTAAATTTTTCCTCCTAACTCCTCATATTTTTCAAGTTATGGCTCGGTGGAGTTTTTGTGGGAAATTTTCCCCTTGGAAGCCCACAGCCAATGAGAACGTGCCACGTGTCAAGGAAGTGGCGGGGGTCGGAGGAGAACTTGGATTTTTTGCAAAGTGTTTTGGCATAGGTTTCAAATGGAAAATTTTCTCCGCGGGACCCGCCGACGAATCAGGAGACGCCATGTATCAGGGGAGAATTTTGGAAAAAATGACTATGTGTTCGTGCAAGTAAAATTTTGGAGGATTGGCCCGGGCCAATAGGAACATGACAGTTGTCCAGAGGGGGGGGTGTTCGCGGTGCAAAAGAAAAAAAAAAGGAAAAATTTCTAAGTGTTGGCCAAGTTTTTCAGAGGAAAAATTTGAATAAGGGCCCGTGTGCGTGAATGAACCTAGGACATGTGTCCTAGGGTGCGAGGAGTTCGGAAGATAGGAAGAAATTTTTAAAGTTTGGAAAATTTTTCGGCAAAAATTTCAAAGGAAAAGGATGAGCCTGTGCCCCCTATCAGCCAGTCATATGTCAAAACATGTCCCGGACCAGCGGGGCATGGGGGAAAAATTGAATTTTTTCCAAAAGTAAAAAATGCCAAATTTTCAAAGGGAAAAATGTGCCCCTCTGGCCCAAAGCAATGAAAGAGTGCCACGTGTCCAAGTGGCAAAAATGTTAAGGAAAGGCCCGAGAGAGAAAAATTTAAAGGATGAGCCCGTGGCCAATCACATCATGCCACATGGCATACAAGTGGTGGAGCGCGGGGATTTTTGAAAAAAATTCCAAATGCAAAAAAAAGCAGAAAATTCAAAATTTTTCCCACCGATCCGTTTCGGTAGTGTTTTTGCCCTAAATCTTCAAACGGCCATAACTTTCGATCCAGAGCTTGGATTTTCGCATTATTTATATCAATGGAAAGCTAGTAAAATTCTCTACATGATTCCATGGTCAATTTTGAATTTTGGTTTAGTTTGGAGGGAGAAAATCAAAAAATGCTTCTGGTATGCACCCATGGACAGAACTGACATTTCAACAACCAATTTTAATGTGAAATGGGTCGCATTCTTCTCCAGTATGGTCAATAATGTCAGGGCATGGGTTTGTAAGGACCTCCATGCTATTTTTAATGCATTTTGGTCAATGAGGAATGGCTCCCATGTTTTTTCACGTTTTCTCTCTCCTGGGCTCGACCCATGCACTGTAAAAGCCAGATTTGGCTCATTTTTCAAAGGAGAACACTTTTTTGCACAGCAAGCTTCTGTTTTCACCTTAAGCAAGTGATTTTGGAAGGATCAGACCTTCCAGGGATTGTAACAGTTTTTCTAGCCTCTTTGGTGTTGGAATACAAGGATTTTGATGTTGAAAATCACAATGCAAGCTCTGTGAATGCTTTTAGTCCTTTGCATGTGTTGTTTGCTTCATTTCAGACCTTTGATTACAGTTATCAACCTGTGCATGATGTTTTATGTTACAATTTCTGATTTTTGTCAATTTTCATGAATAAGAAGTGCTCACCACTCCTTTGGTGTATCACCCTTATCAGTTTAGTTTCAATTTTTGCATTTCTTATCCCTGCCTCCTTGCAAATTAGGATAAAATTAGGATTTGAACCTCTGCAGTTGTGCAAATAATAGATCTAATCAAAGGAGTTTGAGGAACCAGCCTCTAATCTAGAGATTCCTCTCTCATTTTTACAAGTCCCACACTTGGAGAGAGGTTTCAATGTTGTGTAATCACACTGGATGCCTAAAACATCAATTTAGAAACCTGATTTGCATCCAGGGGTGCTACTGATTTCAAAACAAACATGTCACATTCAACATTGTGGATCAAGAAGTCGAATGTATCAACCCGACCAACATTTAATAGGTATTCCTCCTTGGTCCTTACCCTTATTTGTTTCATCATTTTGAAAAGGTAAAGAAAATGGTGAAACAAAGGCTTAATGAATGCTAGATCCTATTCCAAGTTTTATGAAATTAGAAATTGAAATCGCTCATGTACTCTTGGGGAGCTCTCTTTATAGTAGTGAGTTGTTCCAAAAGTGATAGGTGATCACTCTTGTCTTCAAACTATTTATAGAGCTTTTCTCCTAGCTCATCCCAAGTGGTTATAGTGCTAACCCTTAAACCTTGAAACCATTGAAGTGCTTTCCCTTTGAAAGAGGTAGCAAGAAGTCTAACCGCAACATTGTCTTTTATGATATTATGTACTACACAAATGCTAGCTACATCAAGAATGTGTTCTATTGAGTAACATGAGTTTCCCCTATGTAAAAGGGTAAACTTTTGAGTGCTGCAATAGGTATAGGGTCTTGTTGAGCCAACATAAGAGGATTGATTACATTAAAAGGGGGAAAACTTGGTTTCGTGCCATAGTAGTAAGAGGTTGATTATTTTTGGTGAAGGAAACCTTCCGTATGGAGGAGTTGAATGACCCCTATGATCTAAAGTTGTAGCTGGTGAAGTTGAAACACATCTTCTTCTTCTCTTTGGAGGATACAAGGAAAGTTCGATATATTGGGACAGTAATATTGTCACATAGAAAAAAATAATATTGATATTGTATTCGACCAATTTGAATTACATACACAGGCTATTAAATAGCCATATACATAGGAAAACTGACTTCCTATAAAATAGGAAAGTGTTACAACAAATAAACCTATTTAGTTGTGATTGTTACTCCCGTAACAATACACAACTCAACACCAATAATATATTATTGTTTATATAACAATAATATATTAATAACACATTAAACTAACCATATAAATAAACCATGTGAATACTAATTCCTAACATTCCCCCCCTTAGTGTTTACATGGTAGAAAAACATCCACACACTCCTCTGCAGTATGCTCACCCCTGTGGCATGTCCAACTCTGTGACTCATGACCTTGATCCAAAAGAAAGGCTCGCTCCTTCCATGGTTTTAAACAGGCTTACCACAAACCTTGATGCGACAGGAACCTCATCAACTGTCGACCTCGTGTGGTTTTCTGGATCCTCCCACAAACCCTTTCAAGATCCATGAACTGACTTACTCTGGTGCTACTGTTCACCACTATGCTTATACATCAGGGAATTATGTAGGAAACACAACTTGCATATGACAAAACTGCATAATAGAAGAAATACTAAAAAAATTTCACATTACTTCCTATAAGAATCGTAATGTTCTTAATTGTAGTCTCTGTCTTTGATCGCTACCACTCAATCTCAAACAACATAGAAAACTACCACTACCACTGGAAGCTTTCCTTGACTAAGCCGTTTTGGGTGCAGAATGGGAATGGAACATTGGTATGTATTCCCCCCCACAATGTGAAATTCCACTCATATAGATACTGAGAAGCAAACTACATCGAAGAACATACTCCTGAATGGATCTTGCTAGTTAGGTCTTGCTGCACATGGTCACTAATGCTAGTGAACGTATTCTTCTAGCTGACCATCTTCCAACGAAGTACGGCAGTCGAGGGACCCAAGTCAGTTAGAGGATCACTGACACTCATCTGCGCTCCAATACAACTTTCTTTCCAACATCCATCAAATACCACACAAAACAAGAACACTGCAAACTGAAGCACTCTGAGAAAATGGAAACCACACTGAAAATCATATACTCACACTGCACACTTGTGCCACCAAATCATTCTATGCGGCCCCATCGTTGGTGACTGATGAGAGGTCGTTGTTCAAACTCCTTCCTCGGATGCCTCCTTCCTCCATCATATGGGTGCTTAACTCACCAGATCTCGAACATGAGACTACATGGTTTCCACATTGTATTTATTTAAGTTTCTCCCCTCAATGTGAAACCTTTTATTTTAGGACATCGGTACAACCGATAATGCGTCCACAAGATGGCCAAAATAGAGGGTGATTTTCAATTTTTTTATTTTCTCCCAAAATTAGAACCATTAGGATGGGAATAAAAAATATACACTTTTGGAAAAAAGCAGCTACGATTTCGAGTTACCATGCAAAAGTTATTGAAGTTACAATTTCCGTAAAAAAACCCAATTTAATTAAAATTGGCTCAACGATTAAAAATTTACTCAAGATGGAGAGCAAATTTATCATGCGACCACTCGTTGGAACCGAGAGGAAATTTAGATTCCAAAATATTTATAACCTCAAGAACTCGCGCTAAACAAGTATTAATTTGGCCAAAAATGTATTATTTTCCCTCGCTTTGTTATTTAAGCAAAAACTATAGAAAAATAATAATTTTCAAACTATAGTTTTGCAAAACTATAAAATAATTAGCCAATCAAAAATGGTTGTGGGAAGGCAAGAAACTCACGGCTGCTTTTTTTGAAGTGACCAACAATGATTTGTTCATAACTTGAGAACCGAGCTGGATTTGCAAACCGTTTAATGCGTGGGAAAGCTTATTTCCGAGCTTTGCAATGGTACTCATTTTTTTTATTTCATTTCATGATATGAAAGCTGTTCTTGACTGAGTTTGATGCCTAAACCGCTAAAAACATGCTTTCTTCCTCTTTTTTTTCTTTTTGATAAATGCAAGTAATACGTGTGGAAACAATATTCTGTAGTTTCAATAACACCTTTCAAATGCCTTTTATTTTTCCTGATTACACTGTCTAAACAATAATCTTTGAAAAAATAGAACAGATGATGCAGGTCAGTTTGAAATGCAATGAATCCAATAAAGAGCATGCCTATAGGTAAAATAATGATGCAATAAAATCACTACCATAACAAGGGCGACCATGAATAACTTGGATCCACCCCACATAATGCTCAGGAATCCATAATCGCTCTGATACCAAATATTGGGACAGCAATATTGTCACACAGAAAAAAATAATATTGATATTGTATTCGACCAATTTGAATTACATACACAGGCTATTAAATAGCCATATACATAGGAAAACTGACTTCCTATAAAATAGGAAAGTGTTACAACAAATAAACCTATTTAGTTGTGATTGTTACTCCCGTAACAATACACAACTCAACACCAATAATATATTATTGTTTATATAACAATAATATATTAATAACACATTAAACTAACCATATAAATAAACCATGTGAATACTAATTCCTAACACGATATCTAATAACTTCCTTTCTTTGAAGAATCTATTTTCTAAATTCTTTGCATAAGTTAACACATTGTAATTTGGAATCCGAGAGATATAGAGTCACCGTGTACTTTGACTTGTGTAAGTGAGAATATAAGTACCAACTCGTCCCACCGAGCATGCCAAAAAATGTTGTCTCCAAATCACTTCACCCTCCGAATGACAAAACTATAAGTAGGATATTCTAGGATGGCTAATTTTGATGAGGATAGAACAATAGATCATTTTGGTGAAGTTGCTCTTTAAGCTTGGAAGAGTGCTTCATATATTTTAAAACCTTTTAATTATATTTAGAGTAATATCTTTCCTCGAAGTACCGATTCATTGTGTTGACTGGTTGATCGAAGATATATGATTTGTGAATGAATAATTCCTTAGTGTGAATGATTGGCTTACCTTTATTTTAGATTATCTATTTTACGTTATGAGGAAGTAATGTAACCATCTTTTATGTCAGTTGTGGAAATATTGTTTTCCTTATATTGTTAAAAGTTGCATTATCATTAGTTATAATCAGTGAAATGGATGTTTGACATGTGCATGTGTTCTATCCTCATGATTAGTTAATTGTGTGTTCAATCAAATTTGATCTCTCTATTATGTATACTTCAAATTTAACAAAGGAACACATGTTTCCATTCTGTGGTATTGTGCTCCCTTTCTAAGTTGTAATAGGTGAAGGTGACTAACAATGTTCACATCCTACTCACATTAACCCTTCCTGAGATTTAAAATATCCTTTTATTTGGTGCATCACCATCCCTAGTATAGTTTCCTTTATTTTTCAAACCTCTTTCCTTAAAACCCACAACAATGTTAGTATAGGACTGGATAACCATTTTATTACACTAGGAATAGTACAACACTTAGTTTTGGAAAAGGAAGTTGACCTTCTTCGAGGTTCACCTCGAGCCCAAGTCCCACAACTTGAGAGGTGATCCCATGTGTCCTAATCACACCGAACTTCCTGCTTATAGTCTGACCATTCCGAGGGTGTAGTGATTTAGTGACAACAAGATGTAAGATTCACCTAATAATAGTTTATCTATAATTAACTCTATATCTCGCATCATATTATTAGCTCAAACTTAAGCATGAATCTTTATCTTCCTCTTGTTCCTAAAATAGTTTGGTGTACCCTTCAAGTCTTCTTGTCCTTATTCGATGCATGTTCATCACTCCATGTCTATTTTAGGCCCATAACATGTAAAATGGCTAATTCCAACTCTGTCTCTTCTCAGAGTTCCCTTTATCTACTTAACTTCCACACATGCCTACGCATCCCCTTCTTGCATGCCCTATCCTTATGTGCCTCTAAAACTTAGGAAATATTTTTTCCATTCAACATTACCTCACACTAATGTCATTTTCACCCCTAGAAATGGGTACTCATATCTTATCTCCTTAAAGAATAAAGAATAAAGTAATAAAGAATGATTGTACATGAAAGAATATTTCTATAACTTTGGTGCTACTCTTCTGCAGGAAATAAAATTTCAAGGTACTCATTATTTATATCTGATTCTATCTCATTCCAGTCACTGAGCCCCTTCTTTGTCTTTTTAGGATTTTCTCCAAGCACTCCATCCATCTAATCCAAGGTCATATTTTCTCCCTCATTCTGGAGCACCCTAAGAAAATTCACCAAACTGGAAACCTTTCCATCTATCACATTCATTCTTCATGTTTCCAAGTTCTTTTATATTTTCCTTATGAGGATCCTAGGTCATTGTGAGCACATCGCGCTTCTCTACCAATAATGTCACCCTTTCCTTGCGGCCAAGAGCCTCCTTTATCTTTGAAGCAAAGACCTCATTTTTTTTGGCCAACATCCTTGTCTTAATGATCGGCTCTGGATCTGCACACATATTTAGCACCAAATCTACCTTCTTCATTTCATCCTTCAATGTTTGGAGTAGAGAGTCATACCCAACTATTCTACATGTTATTATTTCCTTAGTCCTTTCCTTCTTAGTTACTTCATCCTCCTTAGTCTCTTTCCACTCCCCTAACTACTTCTTGATTAACAAGTGGACACAGTCTTGTAAGAAGTGCAAGGACGACTGTTAGGTTTTCTCAGTTTTTTCATCAATGTTTAGATACACATCGATAATATCCTTCCCCATCTCTGCCACAAAATCTAGAATCTCCTTCCATTTTTCCCTATCCTTCTTCCGCCCTTTAGTCGGGGTTCTACTTGTTCTTTCAAGCTCTTAGTATCTTCCATCAATGTCCTTAGCTTGAATGATTTATCTATATTCCTTCGTGGCACTTTAGCTTCCTACCAATTGTTGAGGAATACTTACCTGTTCATTTGTAAACTCTGTTGGATTAACTTTCTAGTACACGGTTTGGAGCCTTCTTCTTCATCTTCCTTTTGACACATGCATCCTCATTGACATCAAATTCAGGCTCATCCATGTGAGTTTGCATGCTCCAATATAATTGTTTGCGCGTGCGCATATTAGCTACCTCTAGATCCATTAACTCCCACACATATAATTTTTTAGGCTCAAGAGTAATCTTAATCCTATCACAAATGATATTAGAGATGCCTTCAACATATCCAGTGCATGTGTCTTATAAATTTCTCCATCTTTACTCTTCCTCAAATGGCGACCCTTGGGAAAGTGTACCTCTGCATCCAAACTTGGGCCTCCACCTGTCTGCACTCATGTGTGCACCAATAGGCTCACTAGATGGTTATCCCTAATAATTTTCTTTCTCTTCTTCCATCTGCACCACTACCTCTATACCATGCTTCATTTCATTGTGTTGGGGCCATTTTGTGTCTATATTAATAACATGGGTCTCTTTAGTGGCATATGTACTTTCATCCGACTTCTCCTCCTTGCTCTCCTTAGTGGGAATATACTTGCACCTCCTCTTTACTAGCTTAGGCTTGATATGAGAGGTCATAAGTGACCTCCTTTGTGGCTACAAGGGTTCCACACTTACATCCTATGCTCTTGTTATCCTTAGAACTCTTCTAAAATCCTTTATCTTTAGTTCCCTCACATGTCCCCGGGTCACCCATGTAATCCACTTCTCTGATTTCCACCTTAGGAGGGGAATTCCTCTCATGTTCTCTCTTCTATCCTAATGTTTGTTGCCTCCGTGTACCATGATCTGACCACCACTATCTTCCTCAATTCCTCTTCTTCTTCTCCATCATCTCGAGTGGGAGGATTAGGCTATTCATCGTGTAATGTGCCAATAATATGTTTCCATTTTGGCAAGTCGGGAAGCTTGAAATCATCTTCAACATATCTCCCATCAACCAAATTGGGCTTAAGGTAAATGTATACCTTTACTGCGCCAAGTTTCTCTACTTCCAAACTCATCCAATTGATACTTATGTCATTAGATATTAATTCTCAATATATACATATTTACCTAATACATTGTCTTTTTTCCGAGAGTATGGTACTCATAGTCCACTTTATCTGCATCAAATCTTAACCTGTGTGCATTAGAGAACATGTTCAACATGCCTAGAAATAACACATGGTGAAGGCATATGGGAGCTTGCACCAAGGGATCCACTTTCCATCCTTCATTCCAAACCTTCCTATACAAAAGTGTTGATATACAAACTGGTCCTACTTCTCTAATATCGAAGGAAGGTCCTTAGGTATTCTCCATTCATATTCAAATGCTTCACACAGTGCTTGTACCAAAGCTCTAACCTCTACTTATAAGGACCACTCATGGATCCATCACATGTGTATTTTACAAACCTTGCTACCAAGGAATTTTTCTCTTCAAGGAACTACCAATTTTGTCCTTTGGCCCATCGGGCACCCCAATTTCTACAAACACAATGGATAATAAAATAACACCAAAAATTATCTTGTCTCCATGGTGCACTTCTTCAATTATAGTCTCAACAATGAAAGAATACAAGTTGTATACCACTCCCTCAGACATCTTCTTAGCAATATGGATCCATCTTCTATTTACCTAGATCCAACACTCCTGGTTATTCAATTTGGTGAGGAGGTGCACAATAACCCTGATCACAGGTGATCTTCTAACTTTATAATATCCATCGTGCACCCTCCTTTTGCATAAGCCAACTTTGCTACAGAGGTTGTTTCTATGGCCTCATCATCTTTCAGGTCACTACCAATCTCATTCCCAAACTCCTTAGGCCTATCAACCTTCCAATCAAGGGCGTGATGAGTTACATCCACTACCCACAAAGTAGAAAAAGTCCTCATGGACTTGGACATCAACCATTGATACAACTTCTCTAGTTTTCCAAAATATGGCAGCTCATACAACTGCATGACCCAAAATTCTCCAACAACTTCTATCTCATGTCATCGTAGATGGCCATGTCATTCTCTATTCTCAAATCTATCTTTACTACTAGGGCCTTGTCCAAGTCATCTTTGTTATCCTTGGTGCGATGATTGTAGTCGCTTACCTTGCTCCACCGAATGTGTGACTCCCAATCCAATCCCATTATGATGACCTCAAGATATTACATCTCTAAAAATCATGATTCAGTTTGTCTTCAACCTCTACTTTCACCTCTTTTTGATTCCTACCTCGTAGGTAGACTTCTCCATGCTCTTTTGGGTTCCATTATGATAATAAAATGTCTTCTTGCACTCATTTGATTGCTATAACTCAAACCCGCATGCCCTATCTTTTCCTCAAACCTAGCTCATAGATTTTCTCCCCCACACACCTTCTCTTCACTCAAACACCCTCTCTGATGGAGCTCCAACCTATAAAATATTTATGGTTTGAGGTCCGTAATTGCTCTTTTATGCACTTTCACACACATCACTCGTTCAAACACTTCAACACACTTCAAAGGTAAAAAAATGATATCAAAATCCCTCCTTATATAGATTTTCAAATTTTTCGCATGATTACTCTTCACCAACCACCATACCCAAAATTAATGATGCTTTTGATCTTTTTCCATGCTAAGTTTTCTGCACCCCAATTGTAACCTTTTGGCATGCCACCTACTTCTCACCACATATTTCCTTACACGTGCTCCATATGTTGAAGTACCTATCCAATGTGCCCTATACCAAGTAGTTTCCAATGTTGTTTCCTACCTCACATTACACTATGTGTCCATCTATCTATACGTGGTCTTCAACATGAGAAAAAATATTTAAAATCCCTTCAATCAAGCACCTATAACATCTTTCTTTTCTATCCACCAATCTTCCAAAGGACGTTCAGTTCTTCACCCATATATTTTCCTACATTACCACTTGTATCTTTCCACCCCACACTAAAAGTATGCATGGTCCTCTACGCATGAATTCAATAGATAATAATCATATTCTGGCGTGCAATCATGCTTATTACAACACAACAAAAAACTAAATTGATAAAGCATAACAACGATGAAAGGAAACACATATAAAGAAAATGCATTAAAGGAAATATAATCTAAATGGAAATATTGCCTTATTACAAACACCAAGAAGACTTATTTATAATAGGGTTTCAGCCTACTCCCATTGAAGTAATTGCGAAATAAAGTGCCATCCACCACTTGTAAATGAAAAGCTCTTAAATCAATATCTTTGTTACAATAAAGGGTCCTAACTAATGAAATTTCAACTTCCCAGGTGGTGTGTAAACTTTGAATCATATAGAAGAACCATCTTTCCAACCTCAAATTCCTTATTCTCGAATATGTCTATCATGTCATGATTTTTCCTTACTTTTTTCTATCTCTTCTGGCTCCACCGAACAATAACACGCCTCTCATCCAACTAGCATCAATTTGTCTATGTGCTCTTCAATAACTTGTTCATCATCCAATCCTCTTGTGCACATGTGTAATACACAAAGATGAATCATAAATTCAATAGTAACATACATCCTCCATGTCAAACACCAATTGAAAGGGTGTGGATTTATTCAATCATTTGTAAGTAGTCATGTATGCCCAAAGTACAACAGATACTTTATCATCCCAGTCTTTTCTTCCAACATCACAAATATTTGTCAATGTATGTCCCAATATCTTGTTGAAAGCCTTAGTAGTACTATTGGCCTGTGGGTGATAGAGGGTTATCTTGTCTGTCCATCACCATAAACTCATCCAAAAGAATTCAATGGTCTCATTAAGAAAATGAGTGCCCCTATCACTTGTCAAGCTCAATGGACATCCATACCTGTTGATAATGTTTTCCCATAGAAACCATGTTGCTTAGTTTTGTGCAATCCTTTAGGAACTCTTCCACCCACCTTGTCAGATAGTCTATATAAGTTATAATGTAGTGTGCTCTATTCCTATGCACAGGTGGGGAAATAGGACCCACAAAGTCAATCACCCATTTCTCAAAAGGTTCAACACTTGCAATAGGCCTTAGAGGCATCTCATCTCTAGATCTAGGCTTCCCAAGTGATGTCAATGATCACATGCCTTGACATATTCTTTAATATCCTTATATAAATTTTCCCACCAAATTCCAGCCATCAAAATCTTGTGTGCGTTGCATCTCCTGCATAATGACCTCCTGCAATTCCACCATGAGCTTCTCCATTATTTCCTTTGCTCGTATGCTCTAGAATGCACCAACAAAAAATTCATCATGGCCTAACTTATACAAATGACCCACCTATCAACTGGTAAGGTGTTGTGCATATTGCAAGTTTCTTCTTCTCTAATGTCTTCATTCCCTCAGGCACCTGACTAGTGTATAAAAAGACTACAATATCTTCCAACTCGGTGGGCATGATTCAACCTAAAAATTTGTGCATCCGACATTGTGTCCTCAATGCTCTATGTCCTCACCATAATTGATCCTCAAATAAATGATAAAGCCCTGAGTTGCTTTTTCCTAGTTTCACAATCACTATAAATTGAAACTCTTAAAATAGTAGTATCCACCTACAAATGTGCCCTTGTAAAACAAGCTTGTTGACCAAATACTTAAGTGCCATATGATCTGTGAAGAAAATAAATGGTGTAGCCAATAAGTATTTTTAAACTTTGTGCAACATGTAAATCATGAAAAAGCTTCTTGTATTTAGTAGTGGTATATTTTTTCAGCTTGTGTCAACTTCTTACTTACAAAAAAATAGGGTGGTCCACTATTCCTTCACCTGGTTGTGCTAACATGATGCAATCGCCATCCTAGAAGCATCCACATGAACATGAAATGGTTTTGTCCCATGAAGGAAAGTGTAAAATAGGTGTAGTGGTTAGCCTTTCCTTCAGTGTTTCAAATGTCATTTGTTGCGCCTCACCCCAATATAATTTTCCTTAGATTTCAAAATTTCCTCTAGGGCACAAAATCTTTGCATAGCCCTTAATGAATTTCCTGTAATACCCTATATGACCAAGAAATCTCACGCACTTCACTTTGATTTTTAGGTTCTTCCAATCCCAAGATCACAATGACCTTGGCTGGATCTACCAACAAGCCTTCCTTACAAATAATATGCCCAAAAAAGTGCCAAAAGGTGTTGTAAAGATACATTTATTAATATTCAAGGAGATGCTTAACTACCTACATCTTTCAAACATAAGTTTCAAATTGTCACAATGGTCCTTAACCAAGCCATACACTATCCAATCATCAAGATATACCTATAAAAACTTATGAATGAAGTCTTGAAATGTTTGCACAACAATGCACAAAAAGAATGTAGGCACATTCTTTAATATGAAGGGCATAACTATGTATGCAAAACTTCCCCATTCAGTGGTGAAAGTTAGTTTTCCATCTTCCTTAGCGATATGCACTTGATGATAACTAGAGAATCCATTAGTAAAAGAATAGATCTCACACCCTGTAACTCCTTCAGGATCTCCTCAGTAAATGGGGTGGGAAAAGGATCAATAACACATGAAGCATTCAACTCCTTATAGTCCACACATATCCTTATCCTCCCATCCTTTTTAATGCTAATGACCATGGGACTCACCCACTCAAATTCCTCAATGGGATCAATTATTCTAGACTTCAACATCTTATCAATTTCTTCCTTCACCTTAACATGCAGATTAGGATTCATCCTATATGGCCTCTTCCTAATCAGGTGCACACCTTCTTTAAGTTTGATTCACATCTTCCCAAAGAGTGATGCACTCCTTTCAAACTCATGATAACCTCTAGGAAATAAGTCCTGAAAGTCACACAACAACTCAATAATCTTTACAACCTCATGTTCAGACTAATAATCACCAATAATGGCCTCTTTAGGCTCTTCATATGTCCCAATGTTAACCCTCTTTTTTTCATAGGCTCATGATACATGCACATCTTCTCATCTATTGTGTCCATTACCTCACGTTATACCTTCAGTGTGGTTAACATCTAGTTTTTGTCCTCATCATCATCATCATCATTCACTATGCATACCAGTTTACCCCTTTCTTTTTCTTCCCGGCGTGGACCATTTCTTCTTCTTCTTGATCTTTTCAAGGTCAAGGTGTGCCTCTAAATCTAACTCTCCAAACATGTCTAAAATAATTTCCTTAGCCTTTACACTATCTCCTAGAGTAAGGCACTTCATAATATGTAGTGCTTCATTGACTGAGGGTTTAGTAGAAAATTAATCAAAAGTATGGATCATACCTAAGGTCATCTCCTACCAATTAATTATCTCCCATGTCAACTCTACATGGACATACCACACGCGTAGCCATTTAGGGTGGCGTAGAACTTATGTACCCAGAGTGATGGTGGTAAGGCCTCCTGCCCCTCCATCCAAGTCTCTCACACTTCTAAATGTGTGTGAAGCAGAATCCTTCCCATGAATTCACATATTGTGAAGGTACATTTCTCCTTAGAAACCTAGTAGAAAAGGTGATTCTCACCTCTCGCCATTCCAAAATTTTGTCTCTGTGTATTCCACCAACACGCGTTGTTGTCTTACGTAGGGTATAAATAGACATATTTTTTGTATCACTTCATCCTTCCATGGGATTCCATAACATGCAAAAAACATCGGGGTTCCTTCACCAATGTATATTGAAGTACCTAGTTATGACTCAATCACCAAATGATGCATGGCCTGACTACTCAAGTAACAATATTCTTGATCTCTCACCCAACTACTTCATACGTCCCATGTGCCCAGTTGTCACAAGTAATACTTATAGTATCACTAACTAAATGAACATCATCCCATTGTATTACTCCTTCCTTAGATGGCTCAATTACCTTAGGGTCTCTGATTGTACGCATGTATATCCTATTCAAGTCTTCCTCACTCAAAGGCTCAACATATGAGGCATCCTTTGCATTTGTCAAAAGGTATAATGAACACTCTTCTTTGTTCTCAAAGCTAATGTACCCTTGTTGAAGCGTAAATCTGCATTATTCACATAACACCAAGGGCACCCAAGTAACGCTGGAAACTATATTTTCCTCTGTGAGTTCCAATACTTCAAATTCCCCAGTAAACTTGGCTCCCTGAATCATAATAGTAGCATATTTTAACACCCCAATAGGATTAGCCCTAGTTTTTTTTCCATATACAACACATTCGAAGAAGGTTGTAATGGTTGTCTTCCCATCTAGATTCCAAGCATCCAATGTGAGTACATTAACTTCTGCACCTGTATCTATCAGAATGTTGCTTAAATCCATCCATCAATAACCACATTCAATGTAATATCCTTATCATACTCATGATTATGGGGAGGAATATTTTCATGGAGAATCTACTCTCGCTCATTACCTGTGCATGGTATATTTTCTCTCAACCACTCTCCTAAAAGAGGGATTATGTTTTCTTGATGCAACATTTGACAAAATTCCTTTAAATCATCTACATCCTTCTATGGGATTTCAACATTCTTAGAATGTTCCAATACGCGTGCCTATTCCTTAAGGCCATGAATCTCTCCTTGTAGATTCCTGATAACATCCATAGTCTCTATAAACTTCTTTTTGATGTTTAACATCAAGGTACTTTGTATTGATCACTTCTTATTTTGATATAGTCATTTATACTTTGGAGGTTTACGGGACACATGTAACCTCAACGTGTGTTGTAACTAACACATGATGTAATTCAAAATTAATCCCAACCTTTGGCATCCATTTATCTCCATGCACTATATTTTAATCATAGCTGCTCCTTATCTTGCTTGTGTTGCTTTCATATGCTCATACAAGTCAAGGAATTCTTCAAACTTATGTTGTTTTCCACACCATGAGAAACTATATTCTAAGGGAATTTGCATTAATAATGATCAAGAGATCCATAAGTAAAACAAGTTCCTCTAGGAAATCCTCCTCTTCCACCTGCCACAACCTCATCGTCAATATCCACCACGAAGCCTCTATTTCTGTTATCCCCATTATTGTGCCCTTCATTATGATGTTCTCCATGTTCCTTAGAACCACTAGCTATACTAGTTTGGTGCACACCAGTCTCAATAGCCTCATGAATCTGATCAATCAATCTACAATTCTCTATATCATGAGTGTGAGACTTATAAATCTTATAGTAATAGGACATGTTCTTTTGGATCGCGCACTGCAATAAAGGGAATCTACTTGAATCATGATCCAAGTGACAAATCTCACAATCCAACAACATGGCATGCACACTAATTTATGAGGGAATATATCCTTAGTATGTCCTTCAACCTCACAATCTATACACCATATCCCACTGCACGTGTCATGAGTTGAATTGGTCGAACATTTCTACAACTGATTCACCATAGATGCAATATGTGCCTCTGAGAATGGGATAACTATGGTGTCTACACTTCCAACTACCTCAGCATGCAAAACTACTTCCAATGCCTCATGCATGGATCCATAAAGGTCTTATGAGATAGAACCCTTCTTAAAGGTGTTATCAATCCACCAAAAAACCATTGTGCATGCTAGCTTAAGGTGAATATCATAAGATAACTTGATAACAAGGTTTTAAAATGCATCATACTCCCTTACGATCTCATCCATGCCTTGTTTAATCTCCTTCAACATGATGATGCTCTTCTGTTCAAACTTAGGTATATGGAACTTAGCCAAGAAGGCATCACACAATGCATTATAATCCACAATAGTTTGATTCGGGTCATACTTCCTATACCAACTATACACGTGCCTTTTTTAAAGTAGTAAAAAATGACTTGTCTTCGATCAAGAGCTATGATTCCCTTAGTGTGCTATAGTATCTCACACATGTGCACATGCTTCATTACATTCTCAATGCCTATTTACTCTAGGTAGGTGAAGAGATATCTAGTAATAAACTTGTTATGGCTGGTGTGGCCCATGCCCACCGGGTTAATAACATGTATTACCTCCAATATTCACTCCACCTCCAAAACCACTAGATCCACTAGATCCCAAGCCTCCCGATCCTCCAAGAGAGGACATCGGACCAATGGATGCAATTCCAATTACTTCCCCCAACCATAGTACTAAACTGAACTCCTATAGTATACAAAGGTGTTTTAGTACTTCCATACATGTTTCTAATGTTCTATGTGGGCACACTGTGTGTCCTAATGATTTTCTAGAAAATAGTCCTCCAATCAGTCCTCCAAATAGTAAACATGTTGTCTCCTATGATGTTATAGATGTTTTTAATGCACTTATGTACTCAAAGGAAAATGATATCTACCTAAGCCATTGGATTACCTACACTTTCTTGTTTATCAATAGTTACTTATGGAACTCGAACACCAAGTGCAAGGGCTAGGTAACCATGTGGGATCATATGTGCACCTGTGGTCCTCAATCTTTCCTCATCAGACATGCTCTCATCAAAATATGGAGGGGATTCTCTACTCATGCTTGCCTAAGTGGGGGATATCCCGATGGTTTGCTCCATGTCTTCCACGTGAGCTTCAAATCCTTCATGAGACATCATCCTCCACAACTCCATAGACTCCTCAATATCACACTTCTTTGCCAATTCCCTCTCCTGCACCTCATTATACTTAATCCGCATTCCTTCTCTCTTACTTTCTACCTAAAGGTATTCCATATTTCACCACACCTACTCCTTCCCCTACGGGTGGTGGGATGTTTAGCTAGCCATAGGGAGGTTCTCTAAACTTAGCACCACCATCAATATTTTAATCGCTAAGGGGATAATGCGTAAGTAAGATCCTCTGGACTCACACAAAAACTCAAACTTAGCAACTTCTAGGAAATAATATATCAACACAATGTATTCCAAAGTATAAATGCTCACAAAACCATCCCACCAAGGATCTACATGTGCATCCAAGGTTCATCTGCATCAAATAAAGCCTAATACTCTTCCTATGTCCAAGTCCTTGGTCTATAACTCTAGCTCTTCTTTGATGCATACACTTGACAACCACTCATACAAATCTATTGGAAAACAACAAAAGAACGTCTCATAGAGCTCATGATAAAGATGTTCTTCAACCCACATGCACGTATTGAAATCAGGTCTAGTACTATATCTATGTGTAAACTAATATTGTTCATTAATAACCCATATTTAGTAGATGTAAGAGTCAATCGATACACCATCATCACACATCATCTTAGTAAAAACATTAAAAAGAGGTCTCAACAATGAAACCAAAATGTAGTCTTATTTTCTCACTCAATACCCTAAACGCTTTGACCCATCACTCGGATAGGTCTCAGTGCTCACTCGAAGTGTGCAAAGTACCATGTTCCTCTTTGTTATTGTCTTACCAGGGTGATATCATGCATATTCATAATAACTAGATCTCAAAGTGCATATCCCATTCTAACAATAAGAACCATGAACTCAACTTGGAAACACACATAATAACTAAACATACAGATCACATAAAGATTAATACCAAATTCACCATAATTATCATGATAAGACACATCAACAATAAATATCCAACCATAATGATCCATCATATTAATCCACCATAAAAATAATTACTTAATACAAAAACTATCAATATAAAGTCATGTGCGCATCATACCAAAAACATAACTCGTTAGAAATGAAACACTAGTGATCATGCTCTCAAACCCGTATAAATCAATACATATATATAGGGGTGGTGACTTTAACCTTCACCTTCCATCCACTCTCAAAATAGGCTGCATTCTTATAATAGCCACGTGCCTCTACAAAAATAACTAAGGAAGCATGCTAGCTTCACCTAATAATAATTTATCTATAATTAACTCTATATCTGCATCCTATTATTAGCTCGAAACTATGTAGGACTATTGATCTTCCTCTTGTTCCCAACATATCTTGGTGTACCCTTCAAGTCTTCTCATCCTTATCCGATGCATGTTCATCACTCCATGTCTATTTTAGGACCATATAATGCAAAATGACTAAGTGTATCTCTATCTCTTCCCAACATGTCCTTTATCTTCCTAGCTTACGCATGCACCTAGGTGTCCCCTTCTGCATGCCCCATCCTTATGTGCCTCGATACATAGGCAATAATATTGTCCAATCCAACAATTTTATTCATTGTAAGAAATTTTCCATGTAGGTCTAGTGGAGTATTCTTGTATGATACCTGATCTAATAACCACCATAGATTTTTTCCCACATTCGGTAAATGGGAGCCTCCCATTCGTAAGAGAAGGGACCTAGTCTCTGTAGACAAAATCACACACTTTGAGTCATTATTTAGTCCTGGTCTCATACTACTATTCCTATGGTTCTTAAGTGAAAAGAGTAATAATCAACCCATGTCTTTGACCATTTTACTTTTCTTTCCGTCATTACTATCAATCTTGCACCCACACTTGCCCAGTTCGTATTGTCATTCTACATTTTCCCTATTTTTAAGCTGGGGTACCCGAGGCACCCTAGTCCCCTTTGGGGTGCCTTGATCCTATTTGCACTTTTCTCTCACCTTTTGGGAACTTTCTATCCATATGAGATTTCTATCTTTTTGGTGGTCAGCCTTTTCGGGGTTAATTACAAAATTAGAACAAAAGAACCATATAAATATAAAGTGATTTGACCATAATGAGGGACCAAGCACTAAGCAATTACTATCACCACCTATGGTTACATCCATCAAAGTCATATATAATTACATTTTCATCCATCTAGATCCATCACAAGGCACACAAGGATGGTTCATCTGCATCACACTTCATAGGAGGAGTTTATTGTTTCTATGTACACCTTTACTACATTTTACATCTAGTTATTTTCTCTCTACTTCACAAAGTGTAACTGAACAAGAGAAACCTAGGGAACAATTACACACACACACATAGAACTTCATTAGGTATGAGATGTAATGCAACTCTTAGTGATAAGTCCATCAATTTGGCAGATGAGGATAGTCTGACCCCTTCATATGCATCTTTAATTTTTTAGGGTTTTGATGTTTTTTCTAGGGTTTTGCATGTGATTCTTTCATTACAGGTTTTCCGGGCTTTCAAAGATCACATAGAAAAATTCATTTGATAGGAAGCGAACACATGTGAACATCCACCAACAATCCAAAGGATCTTTCTTAGCCATTTCTATAAACCAAGGCGCCCATATGTCAGACTAGGGCACCCACGGTTTCCCTTATCCCTCTTCGAGCACCCCACCATCAATGCATCACCTACAACCTCTAGTGTGTCATAAATTCTTGAGCCTAAAGCTCCATCTTCTCCTAGCTCACCTACTCATAAACAACCTACATGATCTCATCGCTCTGCTAGTCCCACACACTAATGTAGGCCCCTTCCAAGGATGGTTACTACGCCTAGACACACATCTCCACCTTTCCTCATTCCACATCGGTGTTCATCACAATTGTGTTTTGATTTGCATAGGTCTCAATTTCCTACACATTTTATTACACCACACAACGCGATCCACTCCTCCATCGCATGCACATATACTTCACTCATCAATGCAAAAACTATATACTATTCCACCACTACTAGAGCATGGTCATATGCTTTCATCACCACCAACATCAGATGTGGGACATTTTTCCTTCACTTTCATTGGATATTTCATTCAATCATAGACACTTAGGGGGCATTACGCTTATCTCTACCCCCAACCTCCCACTAGTACATTTTTGATCTTAGGGTACACATATTCATCTAAACTATAGTATCATCACTACCTAATGAATAAATCTAGTCTCACGGTCCATACTTTGGACTGTTGAAGGTACACATCAAAAATGGACCTCATCACCCTTACATGTTCATCATTCCATATTTTCTCACGCGACATACCTAAATTAAGTGATATATGCTTTAGGCTACAAGGTTACTTCTTCTACCATCATCTCGTGATAGGGTACATCATCATTTTCACTTACATCATTTATTGGTATATGCTTTAGACTACAACACGACTCATTTTTATTCATCTTTTCATGATATACACTTAGACTACGTAGTCATGCATAGTTCATCTCTATGTCACATTTCATCACTACAAACTCTTCATAGCACTCTACACATAACACATAGTTCAACCATTTACCGATGATGTACTCTCATTTATGGTTCACTCTTGACTGCTGAGGGGGCATACTAAATGAACCTCACTACATACACTTCCACTCACTTGAGGAGCACAAAGCTCCTATCATTCAATCTACATTTCATTTCATCCATCCATAACATATTGCATCTTATGGTTGCATTTACTCTTGTTTGCACTTGTTTTTACATGTTCACTTTATTACACATCCTAGATAGATATCTTGTATGTCATTATATTTACCACACACACATGTGAATTCATTTTCTTTCTAGTTGTGATCACGTATAAAGGGCTTCTACACGTAGCGTGGATGTTAGATAAACTAGCTCCTGGGGCATCCACATCCATATGCTACAGGTGCTATTATTTCATTTTTTTCATATCACACTACTTTGGTTTATACATGATTTGACATACACTTTATCTTTCTAACATGCTAATGGGTGCTTCATGTGCAACATTTTTTATGCAAGGATTTTTTTCCATACTTGTTTTTTAATATTGTATGCTATTTCTTATTCTTGTTTGTGGGCTATGCCATTTATTTTTGTGTACACTTGTTTGTTTACAACCACTATGCCCTTCAAAGTGTATTATGACACCGTGAGTGGTGTCCCATGTTTGCAACCCATTTTGTGCGGCCTACATTGTCTTCTTGTGTATTTACATTATGTACTTATGTTCTAGCTTACATAGTGTTTGTTTGGTGACGATAATTTTTTTCTACATGCATGTTTTCTAGTACTAACACTTGTTTGCGCATGCCTTGGTATTTACCAAGCACATTCCCTCCCCACAGTAGGGTAGAGTATTAGTATATGTGGTTGGTCCCCTTTTCGAGCCGCATTCTCCTATCTCTGCGATGTACGATGCATCCCTAAAGAGGGGGCATCATTTGGGTTTTACAAACAATGCAGATGCAGTTCAATTTTAAGTTATCATCTATGACACAGTGGGTTACATAGTGAGTGAGTTCATACTAGTTAAAATTCTAGGGATCCATTTAAGGATGGAGGAACATCAAAATTTCCTCCCTACACTTTTTTGACTCGTGGCATCGAGATCGCCCAAAAAACTAGATATTACAGAGATATCTTCAAAACTCTTAGGAAGCATTTACAGTTTGGAGGATAGATCAGACTTGTCTCCCTACACTTCTTCAGCCAGTGGCATGAGATCACCCAAAAATCACATTTCACCAACATTTATAGGATCCTTTCTACACCCTTTTTCTCATCACGGATCAGTGCACATGTTCCTTTTTCATTTTTCATACTTTCTTTACATGATTTTTACATATATACATACATTTTTACACACTACACATATACATGTGTATTTGACTACTTGATAGTCTTCTCTTTTAAGGTCCATCTATATGGGAAGCAAGCAGTCAAAAACACACAATACTAACCATGTAGGTACACTACACACATTGGCATCTACACACATGCTTTTTCCCTAAGTTCACTTTCTACACTTTTGCATATTTAGTCTCCACACTCCATGTTTTTATCACTCCACACTTTTTCTAGTCCTTCGACATGTATTCTACATCACTCTACATGGATTATCAGGTACACATCTCTATCTTCTTTATGTTACTGAGCTTTCCGCTCACCAACATAAAGTGGGGGAAAATGTAGACACAAAATCACACACTTTAAGTCATTATTTAGTCCCAGGTCATACTATTATTCATATGGTTCTTAAGTGAAAAGAGTAATAACTAACCCAAGTATTTGACCATTTTACTTTACTTTCTATCCTTACTTTCAATTTTACACCCATGCTTTCCTATTCTATATTGTCATTTTGCATTTTTCCTATTTTGATGGTGGGCACCCGATTAAGATTAAGTGCCCTGTGTGCCCTAGTCCCCTCTCGGGGCATCCCGATCCTCTTTAAACTTTACTCTCATTTTTGGGAACTTTCTAGATGTTTGAGTTTTCTATTTATTTTTTTGTCACCTTTTGTGGGTTAGTTACAAAATTAGAACAAGAGAACCATATAAATATAAAGTTATGTGACCATAATGAGGGACCAAACACTAAGCACTTACTATCACCACCTAAGGTTACATCCATCAAAGGAATCTATAGCTACATTTACATCCATCTAGCTCCATCACAAGGCACACAAGGCTAGTTCATCTAGCATCACACTTCATAGGAGGGGAGTCTATTGTTTCCATACACACATTTACTACATTCTACATCTAGTTATTTGCTCACTACTTCACAAAGTATGAATGACACAAGAGAAACCTATGGAATAATTACACGCACACACACACACTTAGAACTACATTGGGTCTGAGATGTAGTGCAAAAATTAGTGATAAGTCCATCAATTTGGTAGAGACGATAGTCTGACCCCTTTATATGCATCTTTAATTTTTAGGGTTTTGATACTTTTTCCGGGGTTTTACAGTGATTATTCCATTATAGATTTACCAATGCTTCGATATCACATAGGGACATTCACACAACAAGAAAAAAACACAGCAAACATCCAGTGACACTCCATAGGATTTTTCCTAGCCATTTTTGTAGACCAGGGTGCTCAGATCTTAGACCATGGTGCCCATGGGCATCCCTATCCATTTCCGGTTCCCTAGTCTATCTAGGCAACTCGATCTACGATTTCTCAGATCATGTATGAAGGATTTTTCCTCCTATTCACTGGTCTTCACCGCACACACGCTCATACAAAAACATCGAATCAACTAAGGCTTTCGTACCCCTTCTTGCACATTAGGGTTTTATATTTTCTAGCTTAATTTTCTTGGGTATCATTTTAGTATTTTATTATTTCATTTATTTAGTTATTTTACTACTCCTATAGCATTAGATTACACTAGAATATTTCTATTTTAGTTAATCGGTCCCATGACCATTGGTGAAAACAACTAATTTTGCCTTCCAATAATTTTTTTGCCAATAGATTTTGGTGCTCATCGTGGGGCATATTTTATTGTCTTGCACTTCATGTAACAATCCACAAAATTAAAAAATTCCTAAAATACAAAACTCAAAATAAAAATAAAAATATGAAACTCATTGCTTCAAAACCCACTGCTGATTTTTGTAAGAAACCTTTCATATTCCTAGCTATAAATTTCATATTCCTCATTGAAAAATCCTTTAAGAAAACTGGAAGATAAAAGGTACACCATAGGTGACCAAAAAAGTGGAATTGTAGTATTTCATAATCCTGTGTTTGAGTTGCAAGAACAAGTTGATTTCATACTTTCTCCCATATAGATTCTAGTACAAGCTCCTGAAGATCCATTTGAAGAGCCTATCATTAGTCTTGTTGCATCTCCCATCTCTCCACCACCACCGAACATTATTCCTCTAGAGATGGTTGATCTATTACCTTGGGGTCAGAACACTGGTCCATTAGCTTTAACTCCTCCACTTCACAAACTACCCAGAGGATTGAGAAATATTTTTCCCAAGTTCTATGGAGATGGAAACAACATCTAGATGAGTATATTGTAGCCTTTATCATAGCCTATGTCATTCTTGGAGTGGAACATGAAGATGTTTTTGTTCAACTATTCATGGAGTCATTACAAGATGTCACTCAAAAAAATGGTTATACTATTTTTCATCTTGCTCAATCAACAAATTGAGAAGATATGAAAATTATATTTGAAGCTTGATTCAAGGCATCGAATATGCTTATCCCCTTGTTCAATTGGATCAAATGAAGAAAGAATCACAGGAGCCCATGAGAGAATTTGTGGCCAAATTCAAAACTTGATTAACAAGGTTCCTACTTGGTACATGTCCTCTGCAGACAATCAAAAGAGGTTCTTCATAAATGCTCAACTATTTGAAGTTGGATTCATCTTGAGAAGATCCAGCCAATTACCTTGGATGAAGCTCAAGACCTTATGGTGGAGGTAGAGGATGATCTTATCATGTCTAGTAAGATAAAGAAAGGATCAAACCATGAGAAAGGTCAAAGTTCTAGTTTTGAGACTACTGATCCACTTTTGCAAAAATTGGCTAATGAGTTGATTTCTCCTCGAAAAAAACATCCTAGGAAATCCAATGAGATATGGGTGCCCTAGTCTCGTAGAAATAGCACGAAACCATCCTCTGAGGTGTCACTGGATGTTTGCATGTGTTCTGTTCTTATCACACTAACTTTCTAGAAGCATGCGTCGGATGTCGTTGAATACCTATAATAAGGAATCACCAGCAAAACCCGAAGATGAGCATCAAATCCCTAAAAAAAAGATGCATATGAAGGGGTTAGATTTTCCTTAGTGGAAACAATAATTGACTTACTAATAATTTCACTACATCTTAGACCCAATGTAATATATGTGTGTGTAATCATGCCCTAGGTGCTCTTGTTCCAGTTGCACTTTGTGAAAGTAGCAATAAATAACTATGTGTAGAAATGTAATAAAATGGTGGATGGAATAGCATAAACTTCCCTCCTATGTAGTGTGATGCAGATGAACCGGTCTTGTGCCTTGTGATGGATCTAGATGGATGCAAATGGATCCTTTCATGGATGCAACCTTAGGTGATGATAGTAGCGCTTAGTGCTTGGTCCCTCATTATGGTCTCATAACTTTATATTTATATAGTTCTCTTTCTTCTAATTTCATAATTAACCTTGAAAATGTTGAAAAATAAAAAGATAGAAAGTTAAAATGGCTATAAAGTGCCCAAAAGTGGCGGGAAAGTGTAAAAGGCTCATGGCGCCCGAATAGGACCATGATACAGGGTGCCAAAGTATGGGGTCAAGTGCCCCGATCAGAGGTAGAATGACACAAAATGACAGAAAAAGACTGGGCAAGTAGTGTTGAAGGTTGACATAAAGTGGTGACACAAAGCAAAGTAAAATGGATAAAGGACATGGGTTAATTAGTAATTTCTTGAATCAAAACCATGTGAATAGTAGTATGATACCGAGACTAAATAATACCTAAATTGCATGATTTTTTGTCTACATTTTCCCCACTTTATGTTGGTGAGCGGGCACGCTCGGTAACATAAAGTAGATAGATATGCATACCTAATGTCCATGTAGAGTGATGTAGAAAGAGTACGGAAGGACTATTAAAAGTGTGGTGTGACACAAAGATGGAGCATGAAAACTAAAGATGCAAAAGAGAAAAGGTGTTGAGAGTGAACCTAGGCTAGAAAAACATGTGTAGTTGTTGATGTGTGTAATTTACTGTATGTTAGTATGACGTCTGTGCTGCCACAAAATTTCATTGTTGTTGAGGCCATTATTATTTTTGATTGCTTTCTTCTCATACATAGAGACTGTAAGGATAATATGATCAAGTAGTCGATATGCATATATATTTGTGTGTGTGTGTAAAAACACATGTATATAGTAAAAAGAATGTAATGGAAATGAAAAAGGAACATGTGCACCTGATCCATGATGAGAGAAATGGGTGAAGAAAGGATATCTTGTATTGTGTTTTTTTTTGGGTGATCTCACGCCACCCTAGCCAAAGAAGTGTAGGGAGAAATCTGCATTATTCTCCAAAAATAACTAGTTCCTTGAAGATACATGAAGAGATCTCTATATTGCACTGGTTTTTGGGTGATCTGACGTTGTTGCTTGAAGTAGTGCAGGGAGTAAATCCATTGTATCCTCTAACCTATAACTACTCCCTAGAATGCTAAGGAAAACCATGCAATGTAAAAGTTGTTGTGTATAGGGTTCGTAGACTAGTTTGAACCCACTCGTTGTATAACCCACAATGTCAAGGATGGAAACTACATTGAAGTATACCAATAGAAAGCGTTGAATAGTGTTTAAAATCCCAAATTATTCCCCCTCTTTGGGGGCACATGCGACGTCATTAAAAGGAAAATATGGCCCCAAAAGAGGACCAACCACATAAACTATGCCCTATAGGGGGAATGCATTTGGTAAAAAATAAGGTACGTAAAAACAAGTTGCTAGAAAACAAGTGTTAGTACAAACAAGCATGCATGTAAAATACAAGTGTATGCTACACAAACAATGTAGAAGCTAGAAAACAAGTAAACACGTAAGAAGAAAATCATAGATCAAAAGTGGGTTGTAAACATGGGACATCACTTATGATTTGGTAAGACATGCTAGGCCATAATGGCCGCATACAAATAAATCGGTGTGTGCACACTAAACAAAGGGAAATACTCAGTATACAAGAGTAAACAATAGACAAACAATAACAAAAAAATGGAAAGATATCCATGGAAGCAAGTAATCCTGTAAAATAAATGTTGCACATGAAGCACCCGTTAGTATGTTATAAAAATAACCCATATGTCAATAATGTGTTTAAGAAATTAATAAAAAGTGATAAGTACAAAAATTAAACAATAGCGCTGTAAGAGACAAATTTGGATGCCCCCAACAATAATTGTAGGTGTGGTAGAAGAAAAACATCCATGTTGCACAGTAAGATACATGTATCTGCGCAATCACAACTAGAGAAATCCGTGAACGCAAATGTGTGTATGGTAGAGATAATGATGTACAAGAAACCTATCTAACATGTGTAATAAGATGACCATATACAACTAAATGCAAGCAAGAGTAAAAGCAACCAAGATATGTAATATGGTGTGGATGGATGGAGTGGAATGAAAGATGGATGATAGGAGTCGTGTATCCCCCGAGTGAATGGAAGTGGATGCAGTGAGGTTCATTTAGTATGCCCCCTCGGCGATCAAGAATGACCCGTAACCAAGAGTGCATCATTAGGAAATGGTTGAGGTGGGTTTTGTGTAACACACTGTGATGTGTATGTATGCGTAGTGATGATATGTGACCTAGAGATGAAGTGTGTACATGACCCTATAGCCAAAGTGTATATCACAACAAGATGATCAAAGGAGTGATGATGTAGCCTAAAGCATATATCACTACAAGATGAATAGAGGGAGTGGTGATGTAGCCTAAAGTGTATACCACTACAAGATGAAGGAATAGGTGACCATTTAGCCTATAGCATATGTCACTAACCTAGTAATGTCGCATGATAGAAGGATGAATAATGATTGTGTGAATATGATAAGGTCAATTTTATTAGTAAACCCTTGACCATCAATTATGGACCGAGGAACTAGAGTGTGTCATAGGGTAGTGAGTGTAACACATAGAAGAATATGTAGGATGTGTGATGATTAAAAAACCATGTGATGAGAAAAATGTGTAAATATGCAATGAGTAGAATGTAATGCAAGATGTATAGATAGACTAGTAGTGTAAGATGTGTGTTATGTAGTATGTATAATGAGTAGGATGTAATGCTAGACTCGTAGAAAATAGAAGTGTGACACATGTATAATAAAGAATAATATGATGTATGATGTATAGATGTGCAAATTTCAAAATTTGGTAGACTAAAGATAGAATATAGGATGTATGACAAGATATGTGTGAATAGATGTAGTGTGTAGTACTAAGCTGTGTAGTGTGTGGGGTTCATGTGTAGTATACCCTCAACAGTCAAGTGTGAACCAAAGCACAAGAGTGTGTCATCAAGTAATGGTCGATACTAACGTGTATATGAATATGCCTAGGCGAGGAGATTGATGAATGATAATGCCAAGATGAGAGATAAATTGATGCTAATATGCGGGGGATGTGTAAATGTTATGCCCCTAAGTGTGTAAGTGATGGAATTCTAGTCAAAATACATTAAGTGGATCAATGTAAGGAGTAGTTTCTTTAACAAAAGTGATGGTAAACTGAAGGGTAAGTGTATGTGTTGTTGTAAATCAGCAGCACCCCTGGATGTCGATCAGCTTCTAGTTTGATCTTTTAGACATCCAGTGTGATTGATTGCACAACATTGAATCTTTTCCCCAAGTGTGGGACTTGTAAAAATGGGAAAAGAATCTCTAGGTTAGAGGTTGGTTCCTCAACTCCTCTGATTAGGTATATTACTTGCAAGTTGCAGAGGGTTTGAATTCAAAATCCTACTCTAAATTCCAAAGAGGGCAGAGATAGAGAATGCAAAATTGAAACTAATGCTAATAAGGTGATGCACCAAAGGAGTGGTGAGCATTTTTTGCTTCTACAGATTGACACAGATCATGGGAATGCAACAAAACTTCATGCACAAACTGATGACATGTAATGAAAGATCAGAAAGAAAGCAAACAACATAAGCAGAGGAGTGAAACTCATTCACAGAGCTTGCATTGTCATTTTTAATGTCAAAATACATACATTACAGCATCTGGGAGATAGAAAACATGTTGCAGTCCTAGAAGAGGCCTGATTTTTCCACAAAAATCACCTTTTTGGTGAAAGAGGGAGCCTGCAATACATAAAAATTTTCAACCCCTTGAAAATGAGCCAAATCTAGCTTTTACAATGCCAGAAACGACCTAGGAGAGAGAAACACGGGAAAATGTGGGAGGATTCAACCACCAACCAAAGACAAAATCAAACAAAGATGGGCATCCTTACGGCCCATCCCCGACATTTTTCACTTTGCCGGAGAGAATGCGAGCCATTCTTCATTAAAAATGGTGGTTGAAACGTCATTTCCGTCCATGACCACGTGCCAGAGGTGTTTTTTGATTTTCTCTTTCCAAACTACATCAAAATACAAAAATTACCCTAGAATATTGTATAGAATTTCACCAACTTTCCATTGATATAAAGAACGCAAAAAACCGAGCTCTGGATCGAAAGATATGGCCATTTTAAATTTTAGGACAAAACAGGGCCAAAACGGATTGGCGGGTGAAAATTTTGAATTTTTCCACTTTTTGCATTTGGGAAAATTTCCCAAAATATCCCAATGCTCCACCACTCTGAGTGCCATGTGGCACGTGCTGATTGGGTGCGGACCTTCTACGCTTCATTTTCCTTTGTTTTTGCCATTGGAAAGTTTTCCAAAAATTCCCCGCCGGGCCGATGAGTTGAGGACACGTGGCAGCAGGTGATTCACCGCGGGCATTTCCTCCTGAATTTTTCCATCACTTTTTGACCATTTCTCTAACCTAGACATGTGGTAAAACCCCATTGGTTGCGGGCTTTTCCTTTTCCTTTTTTCGGGCCTTTCCTGTATTTTTGCCGCCACTTGGACACGTGGTGAGATTCCATTGGTTCGTGCTTGGGGGCGATTTTTCCTTTGAAATTTCCTTCTTTTTCCTTTGGGAAAATTTCCCAAATTCTCCTGCCTTTCACTAGTCTGGGACATGTGGCATCATCTCATTCATCGTGGGCCTTGGGCAAACATTTTCCTTTTGCATAATCTCTTTGGGAAAAATTTCAATCTCCTCCTGCACTCCGCGGCCTCGAGTGCCCGGGGACACGTGGCGAGGCTCTCTTGGTCAGCGGGGCCACGGGCCAACAATTTTCCTTTTCCTTTTCCCAAACACTTTGCCAAAATTTTAAGTTTCCCCGCGGTCCGCAGTCTTGAGACACGTGGCATGAGGCCATTGGATGCGGACCTCGCGGGCAAAATTTGACCTTGCGCCCTTGCAAAAATATTTTACAAAATTTTTAACTTAACCTCCACGCTCCGCCGGTCCGAGGCCATAGGACATGTGGTGAAATGTGGTTGGGCATGGGCCTTTCCTTTCAAAATTTTCCATGGCGCCAACACTTAGTCAATTTTTCAAATTTTTCCCTTGGACATGTGGCACCATTCGATTCGCGGCGTGCATTCGGGAAATATTCCCTTTTGAAAACTTTGCCAAACACTTGGTAAAAATCCAAGTTTTCCTCTGACCCCCACCACTTCCTTGGACACATGGCACCATATTACTAGTCTGGGGCCTTTTATGGGAAAATTTCCCACAAAAACTCCGTCGAGCCATAACTTCAAAAATACATGGAGTTAGGAGGAAAACTTTACCTTTCTGGAAAGCTAAGAAAGAGCTCTATCCAATGGTGCCATTTCCAGAAAGTTTTGAGTGCCTAAAAAGAAAAAAATTATGACTGAGGCACAAGAGAGGGAAGAATGAAGGGAGTTAGCCACAAAATGTGCAAGGGGAACATTTTGGATAACAATATGGAAATGGGGGCCAAAAAGTGGACACAAATAAATTTTTAAGTGAAACGCGAGTGCATTTTGGGAAAGCATGACCACATTATAACGCACTCACATTCCTCATTTCTATGTGGTATATATGCTTATGGGAGGGATATATTTACTAAAATAAATGGTTTAAGTATAATTTTTTTTTTACTAATCTTTATACTTTATTATTTCTTACACTATAAGAAATAATAAAGTATAAAGATTAATAAAAGAAAAAATTATACTTAAACCATTTATTTTAGTAAATATAAGAAGTTAGGGTCACTCTGCACCTTATGGAACTAGTCTCACAGCTCCATCTGTCATGGTTTAGAAGATAGTTTTTCATATTCTAATCTAGTTGTTGAGCCGAGGAAGTACTTGTCATCTATTTTTACCCCCGATAAAATAGGAAACTTGGAAGGATGGTTTTGAGCATTGGAAAATGATTCATGGAGAAATATAGATTTATACACCTAATATTTCAAGTTTGGGAAGAATTGAAAGTGATTCGTGGAAGTATCGGATGTCTTGGATCCATCCATCAGAAGTAGGATTTCGGGCCTTAAGGAGTGTGCAACGTGAAAGAGGACCTGATATTAAATGGAAGATTTTGATAGCCATGTGAGGAATTATAAGTCCAAAAAAAGTTCCTATGGAATTCATTTTCCATGCCCTACATGGTGGAAAATATGATACATCTTGAAGCATCATACACTTCCCAAGGAAGTTCATTCTTCTGGTGCACAACCGGAAATCCCGAGAAATAAGGAGAAATTTCGAGGTGATAAATTCAAAATTGGATCTTGAGACCACCACCATTGGATTCATTGGGTTGTTTTAATGTGAAATCATATAAAATTTCACCCTAAAAATCATCTGAGAGCTCAAGATATTACTTTCAAAAGTTGGCCTCTTGGGGTTGGCCTACTGGGTTGGGCGCTTTGTGTTAGTCAAATCAAGTTAGTTATGTCACATTTTTGATGCAAACATACTACCTTCAACACCCATTTCACCCTCACATTTTCAAAAACACAAGTTGGTTGGATTTCCGGGTTGGTCGTCCCAGCAATCGTATGGACACCAGTTGGACATGGACATGATCAAGATTTGACCAAAGATGGACAACCATCGTGGTAGTCAAGTAGCTCATTATATGTAAAACATAGATGGCCATCCAACTTCCCTTGGGTTGGATGACCCATGATGTATATATGGTGAGTGGAGTTGGTCGGTGACCACGAATGTATATCCCACATAGTTGGATGACGTCTAACCCCCCAGGGTTGGACGGTCGAAGTCATACGACGCATGGTTGGACGCTTGGGCGGTGGTGCAGCGAGGATGGATGGGTCACATGGTTGGGCAGATCATGAGTCCCGTGAGGCACGGGTAGGTGAGTGAATTACAACTAAAAACCAATAGTAATGTAGTATGGCGCCCATGTTTTTCCGACAAAAGTACCCCTCGAGAAGTGAAATTGTATGGACATTCCGAGAATTGGGGAAGCTCTTGAAAAATTTTCCCTCAACTTCACTTGAGCTATAAGCCTTCTCCTAAGCCTGTCAAGCGTATTTATGCCTCTGAGAATCAATGCAATGGTCTGTGTACCTTATAGAGAAATAAAATCATGTTTTGTGGTGTTTTTTCAACCCTTTCTCATGATTTGTTGTTTCTTTGTGCCTCTCCATTTCGTATTTGTTTCATGTGCATGTATTTTGCATTTGCAGTGTAAGATGTTGTGTTTCATGGAGTGCAGATGGAAGATGGAGTTTGGGTCTGTGTCACTATTGTTTTGACCTCACCCAACTCTATTTTTCCTCTTCTTCCTCCCTCAGTAGAGTATCTCACCCCTTTTTCTAGGTGTTATCACCCCCTTTTTAGTGTAGGATTTCCCTCTTCATGCACTTTCTCTCTCTCTCGCCTCCTTGGAATTGTTAGGATAGGTGTAGTTAGGTTTCTTTTCTGCATTAGGAGTACTATAGAATTAGGATTAGGTAGAGGATCCATCCTTATCTAGAGGTCCATCTCAGTTTCGTAAGTCCCACAACTTGAAAGGTGGATCCATGTTAGAAAATTACACTAGATGCCCCATTCACACTCAGGCCATTTGGGGGTGTTGTAATTTTGCATTAACAGTTTGGCACACTTGGTGGGATAGGTTTGAAGCACCTTACCACTTCACTTCATCAAGTTTGATGTGTTATTGTTGAAGGTTTCAGCCTTTGGAGGCACTCTCAAGCATATCTGCGACTCCAATGATTCAAACAACCCATCATCTCTGGTTGCAGACTTGTTTTTAATGTTTCCTCTCCAGTCATGGCTCTCCAAGGAGATTTTCCATTCCCTCATTTCAGTTCTAGTCCTCTTCACTTGTAGCAGTGGGATGTTATCCCCAAGGTGGCCTTGAAGAATCTACCTCTCTTTCATGGAAATGGAGATCAATCCCCTATTGATCACATTCAGGATGTTTCCAACCATTGTGCCATTCATACTATCACGGAGGAGAATGTTTTCCTCAGACTTCTAGTTGCATCTCTCAAAGGAAAAGCAAAAAATTGGTACAATAGTTTGGCACCACAATCCATTTCCACATGGAATCAACTGGGAGAACAACTTCACAACCGGTTCAAGGAGGATGTAGATGTTATTTTCCTCATAGAACATCTCAGAAAAATACAATGGGATCTCGATGGAGTTCATCCCACTTCAACCTCAAATTCACAAGGACCTAGTGCTAAATCCCTCAAGAATACAAACCCTCGCAAGGTATGGAATTCTTGTATTATTTAAGGTCCTTTGATGTTGACTTAGTTATATTGATTCAATCTTTAGGGGACAACAATATTCCTCTAGGCTTTCTCCATTGCATTACAAGCTGAGAAGATTCTCATTTAGGATGGCAAAATAAAATCCATCCATATTGTTGTAGTCCCTCCCCACCACCTCAATTTATTCCTTCTCCTTCTACAACATATGTAAAAATACATCATTTCTTTCAAAAATAAGGAATCCCCTTTTCTTCCTTACCCTTCATTTGATGTCTCACAGGTGTGTCATTCCCATAGCATTCCCCAAGCTTCACCAAGATCCCTCCCATCTCCACCCAATGATGAAATTTAAGATATTCCAAAGAAGGAGCTAAATCAAATAACATAGCAAGCAGGTGAGACAGAGGCTTAGATTGGTAAATTCGGGAGGAGAAAGTGTTTTTAAACACTACTGGCACCCAAAGCCTCAAGGAGGAACAATTACAAAGTGAGAAAGATGTTTTATAGAGTGCAATGATCCTCATTGCTCTGCTTGTCTAGAACTTGTTGCACTTTTTGTGGAAGAGAAACAGGAGATAGAGGATGAAGAGACCCAAGGAATGCTAATGGCCATCAAAGTGGAAACAGAGTTATTTGAAGAGGCACAAGAAAGCATGGATCAACCTACAAACAACCATATTTAGGAAGAAGGTCTCATGAGAGCCCTAGTTGTGGGGATGAGCAACAAATGAGTGGGAAAATCACAAGAATCAGGCCTTGCCCAATCAAATACCTAGCTTCATTGGAGTAGGGGCTAGAGTTTCCATTGGTCATGCTCACTTCAGAGCATGAGGATGATTTTCAATGCACCAAGGGTCAACAACAACACCTCCAACCGAATACAGATCATCTAGAGGAGGTATTTTCTTTGTTTTTAATACCTTGGCCGGATGGGTGGAGGATTTCCCCTATGTTAGTCTTTCATCCATGACCATGCCCATTGTCAAATCGGTTGCATGGTCTATAATGTTGAGGAAAGGCAACTACTTTTCCTTGCCAGTGTCAGGGTTCGTGTGAAGTTTCCCATTCCTCCAGTTATAATAGAGTAGGTAGGCTTGCTTTCAGCAGAAGAAGTGTGTATGCACACTCTACATGTTCCACTTGGGGCATGTATGATCTTTTTCTTTATACATAGTTTTTGCATGGTTGTTTCTCTTACACAATACATCATATTATTGGGGTGAAATGTGTCATAGTAAAGGGTTCAAAGTGATGGAAATAGTTGCAATCTTCAAGTAATTCCAAATGCAGAGAAACTAAATCAGATTGAGGGATAGTTTCCAATGTTTTCATCTCTATGTCTCTCTAGGTCAGTCACAGTTGAGCTCTTATGCCTCTATTTACATCAGAAATCGATTATAGGGGAATTTATATCTTCGACATTTTGGCTAGGGTGTGTTCATGATCAGCTAAAACATGAGGTCCCAAGTACTTCCCAGATCATATCATGGAAGAAAGAGAATTCCAGGTTCAAGACAATTTTCCACTCTCACAAAACCTTAATTTAGATAATTTTGTAAATGAGAGGGAAAATATGAGCAATGTCGAGTAGTTCCAAGTTCAAGAATTAGTGTTTCAATGGCTCAGGGGAAAAATTCAAATTTTAATATCACTCTATAGGTGTACCAATATTGACTACATGCCAAATGGATGCTTCTAGGTAACTGGTCACACATCTAGCAGGCGGATGTCCTTGAGAGGTCACCAACTTGTTATCTAGTTTTACCCCCTAGTAAAATAGACAACTTGGGAGGATGGTTTTGAGCACTAGGAAATTATTAATTGAGTAATTTGGAATGATACAGATGAGATCTCAAGTTTGGGAAGAATTGCAAGTGATTCAGGGAAGTTTCAGAGGTTTTGGGGCCATCCATCAGAAGTAGGCTTTCGGGCCTTAAGGAGTGTGCAGCGTGAAAGAGGACTTGAGCTTCAATGAAAGATTCTAATAGTCATGTGAGGAATTATAACTCCAAAAAGTGTCTATGGATTTTATTTTCCATGCCCTACATGGTGGAAAAGATGAGACATCTTAAAGCATCATACACTTCCCATGGCAGTTCATTCTTCTGGTGCACAACCAGAAATCCCGAGAAATAAGGAGACATTTTGAGATCATAAAGTCAAAATTGAATCTTGAGACCACAAATATTGGATTAATTAGGTTTTTTATATGTGAAATCATATAAAATTTCACCCCAAAACTCATCCAAGAGCTCAAGATATCACCTTCAGAAGTTTCCCTCCAGGGGTTGGTCACTTGGGTTGGACACCTAGGATGGTTGGGTCACATTTTTTGATGCTTGGCACACATCTCACTTTTACATGACACACAAGTTGGTCAGATTTCCAGATTGGTCATCCTAGTAGTTGTACGGACACCGGGTTGGACGGGTATCAAGGTTGGTCAGCCCAGAAGATGGATGAACATCAGGTTGGTTAGGTAGTTCATTGTATGGACAGAAATAGATGGCCATCCAAACCCCTTTTGGTTGGATGACCCATGATGTAGAGATGGTGATCGGGGTTGGTTAGCAACCACAATAATGTACTTCCCACATAGTTGGACAATGTCTAACTTCCCAGGTTGGACTATAACGAACCATTACACCAAAACTTTGAGGTTTTAGTGAAATCCACACATGAGGATCATAACATCCCACCACACTTCCACAACTCGGACCCTAGGCCATAATTGCACCCGTATAGTGGGACCACTCCCTACCCTATACGAGCCCCGGGAAAACACCGTAATATCGGGGTAGCCATCCATGTCAAGATTTCTTGAACTCGTGGTGGTTGCTCTAATACCAAATGTAATGAACCGTTATACCAAAACCTTGAGGCATTACTAAAATCTGCACATGAAGATCATAACATGGATGGTCGAAGTCACACGACACATGGTTGGACAAGTCATAAGGTTGGAATCTTGGATGGTGGTGCAGAAATGATGGATGGGTTACATGGTTGGATGGCTCACGAGTCCTAGGTGAGGCGCATGTAGGTGAATGAATGACAGCTCAAGAAAATGGTATTAATGCAGTATGGTGCCCATGTCTTTTCTAACAAAATTACCCTTGGGAAGTGAAATTGTATGGGTGCCCATACCTCTTTAATGAGGGTGGGTGAAAATTGGCTATAAAAGAACTTGAACCCCTCATTTTTTGAGAGAGACATTCTGGGAGCTAGGGAAACTCTTGCAAAATTTTCCCTCAACTTCATTTAAGCTATAATCTTTCTCTCGTGCCTGGAAAATGTATTTATGCCTCCGAGCATCATGCAATGGTCTCATGCACCTTATAGAGAAATAAAATTTCATTTTGTAGTGTTTTATCGACCCTTTCACCTGATTTGTTGTTTCTTTGTGCCTCTCCATTTCATATTTATTTCATGTGCATGTATTTCACATTTGCAGATGGAAGATGGAGTTTGATTCTATGTCACTTTTGTTCTAACCTCACCCAACTCTATTTTCCGCTCTTCTTCCTCCCTCACAGAGTATCTCACCCCTTTTTCTGGTGTTATCACCCCCTTTTTAGTGTAGGATTTCCATCTTCATACTCTCTCTCTCTCTCTCTCTCTCTCTCTCTCTCTCCTTGGCATTGTTAGGATAGGTGTAGTTAGGTGTCTTTTCCACATTAGGAGTAGTTTAACAATAGGATTAGGTAGAGGATCCAACCTTCTACAGAGGTCCATCTCAATTTTGTAAGTCCCATAACTTGAGAGGTGGATCCATGTTAGAAAATTACGCCGGATGCCACATTCATACTCGTGTCATTCGGGGGGTGTTGTAATTTTACATTAACAAATACAACTCAAGGATGAAAGCGTATAAGGCTTGGGCTTGCAGAAAACAGGGCATGCGGGAGCGTGCAAAGATATAGAAAAATGTGAGCACACCTAGGAACATATTGAAAATTGGACTTAGCCATTTTTTCATACTAAGGCTATTTTTGGGACATGGAGTCCAGATCATGTAAAAGTATGGATGCTTGTAGGTTACACCAAGTCTATTTTCAAGAAGTAGAAGATCGAGTGCCATGCAGAGTTTAGAGCTATTAATAGGATATGTACTAGGATTTAACTTTAGGAGATCTATTATTAGCACTTGCATGATTTTCTATATTTATGTAAGGCACATGGATATTATTAGCATGTAGCCTATTTTTGGAAGGTGCATGGGTGGTGAAGGGAAATACTTGGCCCCTATAAATATGTATTGATTTACATGGTTTAGACATCTGATGTTTTGTAGAGTTATTATATTGGTTTGTATGTGCACATGACTCATGGTGACATTATTATGTATGTAAGAAGCTTATGTGTTTTACAATATTTAATGGAATGGATCATATTGGTGTTGGATATAACTGAGCAAGGATCTTGTATGGTAAAATTGATTATAGTGATTGTTTAGTTATTCCTTCATATGGTTTAGATCTAGATTTGGTTTATGCATTGTGATTTAAATGATTATTTGTTATGGAACTGGATTATACTTGTAATCATGCTAACATCTTGAACAAGATTCTCTAAAGAGGGACATGGTACCCTTGTGCACTTTGGGTGAGTTCTCAGTTCAGGTTGAGTGATGTGTCAGCACGCCTTGGACTATTTATAGTGAATTATAGGCTACATCACTTTTCATTACATAGGTATTTTTCAGGATTCAACATTTAACCTAAATCTTTTAGGGTTTAAATTATACAATCGATATCTATTTTGTGAAAGAATATAGTCATTGTTTAGGTTTTGGGTCTTCTTGATTGGTTATTGAAATTTGTAGGAGTTTTAGATGTGTCAAAACTATATTTTATAAATCTCACAACTCCCAAAGGTAACAACAATTTCTCGAATATATGGACTCATGCAATTCCTTATAACACATAATAAATCAAAACACATATGTAAGTTTTAATCAATTCAAATAATCAAGGGAATGGTCATCATGAGGTTTGTGAAGGATCTAAAACATCATGAGGACAATGGGTGCAATTATAAAAATCATGAGGTCTTCCTCAAGGATTCCTTCATTCTCTCAGTGTTATCCCTATCCCAATAATTTCCTCTAGTGCTATGTTTTGGTCTAACTCTTCCCTAACTAGTTCAATTGGGTTTGTTTCCTCAACTAAGAAGCTTAAAATCTAGGCACCTTTGAATCTATTCCTCTCTTTTGAGATAGACTTATCATTCCATCATGTTCTTAGAAAACTAAGCCACATATTTCACTCATCTAGTTTCTCAACATTCATCCAAAGACTCCTCTCACTTTCCTTTACCAAAATTTCCCACTAGGGTTAATTGTGGAGGCCTTGAAAAATAAGAGAGTGATCCTTGCTCTTTCCTTGTAATTAGAAGAGAGCATCCTATTCCCATCACAATGTAGGTCTCATAATAGTGTTTCTAAACACTTAAGTCATCACTTGAGGTTTTAGAAACATGTTTTCAACTCATGGTAACTCATGTTTTACCACTTTTTCATGTTAGAAGTTTCGTCACTCAAAAACACAACCCTAAACCTTGAACCCTAAACCCTAAACTCTAAACTATAAACCCTAAAACCCGAGCCCTAAAGACTAAACCCTAAAACCTAAGCCCTAAACTATAAACCCTTAAACCCGTAACCATAAACACTAAACCCTAAACCATAAGTTCTAATCCTTAATCCCAAAGCCGTAAACCCTAAGCCATAAACCATAAACCATAAACCATAAACCATAAAACTTAAACACTAAAACCTAAACCCTAAACCCTAAACCATAAACCCTAAGCCCTAAACTATAAACCCTTAAACCCTTAACCTTGAACCTTAAACCCTACACCTTAATCCTTAATCCCTAATCTATAAACCCCGAGACCTAAACCCTAAACGTTAAACCCTTAACCCTAAAACCTAAATCCTAAACCTTGAACTCTAAAAACTAAATCCTAAAACCTAAATCCTAAACCCTAAACCATATTTTTACTACCATAAACCTTAAGTCCTAATTCCTAAATGGTAAACCATGAACGTTAAACTCTAAACCCTAAACCTTAAACACTAAGTGTTAAACCATAAACCATAAATCCTAATCCCTAAACACTAAGTGCTAAACCATAAACCATAAACCCTAAATCCTAAACCATAAACCCTAAACCATGAGCTCTACACCATAAACCTTAAGCCCTAAATCCTAAACCCAAAACTCTAAACCATAAACCTTGATCCCTAAACACTATACCCTAAACCCCGAGCCCTAAACCTTAAACCCTAAACCCTAATCCATAAGCCCTAAGCCGTAAGCCGTAAGCCATAAGCCATAAGCCCTAAACCCTAAACCCTAAACCATAAACCATAAACCATAAACCATGAGCCCTAAGCCATAAACCCTAAACCCTAAATCATAAACTACGATCCCTAAGCCCTAAACTCTAAACCATAAACGCTAAACCCAAAACCCCGAGCTATAAACCCTTAACCCTCAAATATGAACCCTAAACCCTAAACCCTAAACCCTGAGCCCTATACCCTAAACCCTAAACTCGAGAGCCCCTTTAAAAATTAAACGCTAAACCATCAACCCTAAATCCTAAGCCATAAACTTTAAACCCTAAACCTTAAAATTTAAACCCCCTAAACCCCGATCCCCGAGCCTTAAACCCTAACCCCTAAACCTCTTTCCTTAAACCCTAAACCCTAAACCATTACCCTTAAACCTTAAATCCTAATCTCTAAACACTAAACCCTAAACCCTCAACCATAAACCTTAAACCGAGCCCTAAAACTTAAACCCTAAACCATGAGCCCTTAACCTAAACCCTTAACCATAAATTGTAAATTATAAACCCTAAACCCTAAACCCTTAAATCAAAACTCTAAACCCCGAGTCGTGAGCCATGAGCCGTGAGCCCTAAACCCTAAACCCTAAATTACAATCCCTAAACCATAAACCCTAAACTATGAGCCCTAAAACCTAAACCCCGGGCCCTAAAAATATTCTGAATATTCCTAAATTGCTCTAACACTTCTAAGATTATCCGACATCACCCTGCACATTGAAACAAACTTAAAAAAACCTTTTTAATAATTTCTTTTAATCTAGATTTAGAGTGTTACTAAGGAAGGTTGGTTCGAGGAAGGACACGCCATTGACCAGAAGTGAAAGATGTATTTCTTAAGATTGTAAAATAGAACTCATCCATAGTATGATTTTAGCATATTCTAAGACAAAATTAGGATTCAACTCCATTCTCATGGGAAAATTCATGAGCCCATACATTCGAACAAATTGTCACTACCTTTGAGATTTGTGAGGTTTGTAAATTCTAATTTTAACACATTTAACACTCCTACAAATGTCAATAACCAATCCAAAAGGCCCCAAAACCTAAATAATGACTATATTCTTTCACAAAAAAAGATATCATTGTATAATTTAAACCCTAAAAGATTGAAGGTTGAATGTTGAATGTTAAAATCTTGAAAAATACCTATGTACTGACTAGATTAGAATCTGAAAAATTATCTTCTAAACCATGACGGATGGAGTTGTGAGACTAGTTCCATAAGGTGCAGAGTGACCCTAACTTCTTATATTTACTAAAATAAATTTAAAGTATAAGAAATAATAAAGCATAAAGATTAATAAAAGAACGTTATAACGCGAGCGCATTTCATCTTCTTTGGGCTTGAAATTCTGAATCCATAGGCTTGGATTTTCCTTGGATATCCAAACCAAAATTTTGACCATGCAATCCGTGAAAAAACCCGTGTTTGACAAATAAACATAAAAATCTCATGTGTGCACCCCGATATCCCGTGCATTATAACATAATATTCAAAAATAAAGTATACTATGATGTCAAGCTCAATTTTACCTTGATGATGATATATCTATTTCTAAAATCTGATTAGTTTAAGGCTTTCATCCATAACTTCTTTTACTAGTGCCTTATTTTCTTACGAAAACCTATGCATACATTTCCCGCACAATTTATGATTTTTTCATCCAATTTTTTTAAAAAGTGGTTTTTCCTAAACTCGAACTCTACACACACTAAAAAAACAACAAAAAAAAAACTTTTTTCTCAAAGTAATGGGGTTGTACATAAATATTTCATTTTCAAGATATGTGCACTTGAAAATTAATAAAAAAATATATTCATCCAAAAATTATGAAGAATAAGTGGAACCTCGTACATGGTCTTAGGTAACTTTCAACTAAAAGGATTTGAAAAATAATTTAAATAACTTAAACACTGGGCGGGGGGGAAACACAATAGGTTCTTATCTTTTTGACACAAAAATAGACATACTTTTTGTGCGCACCACATTTGACCCTTTTAATCTCAACCATTTTAAAAAAAAATAGTAGTTTAGAAACTAGATTCCAAGCTCTACAGGATTTATTCTTATCACTTTGTCAAAATTTAAGCATATACATTCTTAATTATTCGATGAAGTTCGGGTCTTACTGGATTCAGGGAAAAATGTGTTCCTTTTTACCCACTTTTGCGCCCATTTCCATGCACTTACGTTGAAATGATAGAGGAGTGTGATCATAAAATGGTTCATCATCATAGTAAGCTTCATCTGGGTCCCAATCATTGACATAGGTATGGTCTATAGCAGATGGAGGAATTACAAGTTTAACTTTAGAAGGTGGTTGTTGAGCATGACCGTGTAATGGTGTAGATACCTTTGATGGAAGAGGAGTTAGACTAACATTAAGAGGAGGTTGCTTAGTTTGATGAGGTACCATTGTAGATGACTTAGTAAGAGGAGGTGTGGAACTAATTTTTAAAGGAGGTTGCTTATGTTGACTTGGTGATATCGTAGGTGGTTGCTTAGGCGGCACTTGACTTTCCTTATTAGATGAATCAGATTTAAGAACCCATTGAGATGTAACAAGTGGAGAGGACCATATAACATAATGTTGTGTGGTGAATGATATGAAACCTTGATGCTCAAGATGCTTGATTCTTTTTTGTAAAGCGTGACAATCATTGTCATTATGTCCATTGATTCGATGATAGTGGCAATATGGAAGCCCTTGATATTTTTCTAGTCGATAAGGAGGATAACAATGAGTGGGAGGTAAAGTGATCAAGTGGTGAATAAAGAGCTCAGTAAGAAGGTCATGGTGTTGAGTATTGTAATCAAGGATGAGAGGCTCTGGTAATGGTATGGCTTGAGGCTCACTGATATGAGCACATGTAGCAGACATAGAATGAGAATGAGATGTAGAAGGAGAACAAACATGCGCTTGAGAAACATCCTTAAGCTATTGAATTTTAGATTTGAGAGATGTAATCATGGATTCCATGGCCTTAAATTTGTCTTGAAATAAATCATGTAAATCTTGAATTGAGTCCAATAGGGGTTGATTAGATGGAGGAACACTAGGGTTGTCAAATAGATGAGCGAATATATGACTTATTTTGTGTGGTGGCATATTGTCATCAAGATACATGGTGTCTAGGGATTTTTACAAAACAACATGGCAATTGGGATATCTCTTAAGTAAATCAGATAAAGAAACTTGAGCAACTTTGGGAGCCATGATAGAGGAAAAATGAGGATCCTAAGCATGAAAGCGGTTGGGTTCACCAAAATTATTAACTAAAATGTGGAATTATTCTAAGTTAATCTAATAGTAAGAACAACAATAAATTACCAATAAATGCATACATAAAATGACTCAAGCTATCCGGTTGTCTGGGGCACCCTGGAGAGGGACAGAGGTGCATCTAGATGCCCTAGTTTGAGATATGGGTGCCCTAGTCTACGGAAATAGTCTGAAACCATCCTCCGAGGTGTCACTATATGTTCTCCTGTGTTATGTTCTTATTGCACTAACTTTGTTGAATCGCGTCGATTTCACCGCAATACTTGTAATAAGGAATCACCTGCAAAACCTAAGATGAGCATCAAATCCCTAAAAATAAAGATGCATATGAAGGGGTTGGACTATCCTCAGCAGCCACAATGGTGGAATTACTAATTGAGCATTGCACTACATCTCAGACCCGATGTAGTTCTATGTGTGTGTGTGTGCAATCATGCCCTAGGTGCTCTTGTGCTAGTCACACTTTGTGAAAGTAGCGAGCAATAACTATGTGTAGAAATGTAATAAAATGGTGGATGGAATAGAATAAACTTCCCTCTTATGTAGTGTGATGTAGATGAACCAACCTTGTGCCTTGTGATGGAGCTAGATGGATGCAAATGGAGCCTTTGATGGATGCAACCTTAGGTGATGATAGTAGTGCTTAGTGTTTGGTCCCTCATTATGGTCTCATAACTTTATATTTATATGGTTCTCTTGTTCTAATTTTGTAATTAACCCCGAAAAGGTTGACCACTAAAAAGATAGAAAGCTCAAACAATGCTAGAAAGTGGCAAGAAAGTGTAAAAAGGCTCAAAGTTCCATGAATAGGACCAGGTGCCTAGGGCACCCCAAGACGGATCGTGTGCCCCATTGAGAGGTAGAATGACGTAAAACAAAAAAGACCGAGAAAGTATGTACGATGGTTGGAAATGGCGACAAAAAGCAAAGTAAAATGGCAAAAGGACATGGGTTAATTAGTAATTTCTTCACTCAAAAACCATATGAATAGTAGTATGAGACCGGAACTAAATAATGCCTAAAGTGTGTGATTTTGTGTCTAAAAATATGGGGATTGGACAAGAATACTCCAATAGACTTGTGGAAAATTGTTTGCACCTAGTGTAAGGGAGGAATTTTCTTAGAGAAAGAAAAGGTAAATGGGAGTAAGAATGTGGGGAAGGAGGGTTAAGTTCATAGATAGGAACTTACATATTTCCACAACATTAACTAGAATAGTTCTACACTCAATTAAAATAACTCAACTTCAAGAACAAGATAAGACAAACAAATCACAAAAAAATATTTCTATTGATTCATTGATCAAAGGAACTAACACCTTCCTTGGTTTTACAAGATTATCATGTCTACAAAGCTGATCATGCAAAGAAATGGAGGAAACATAGACAAAGGAAATAGAAGAATGTAATCTTTTGCTTATATCTTAGTAGTGCAATAGCTATCTACTTAGAGACTCATAATTGAAAACCCCTTAGAATGAGGAAGTCTTCCAAATATATAGCTTTACAAAGAGACCTTTCATCTACCCCCCACATGAATTTTCACCTACCTTCTTCACTTGTGACCTTTCATATTCCTAGGAAAGAAAAGTGAGTCCCTTTTCATTAATTAAAGAGAACTCATTACAATGTCAAACCATAGGTCACATTTAAGTGAATGACACAAAATTGAAAAGTACCTTCCCAATGGAGAATTAGAACATGAGAGAGAAAGGAAGGATGAGAGAAGAAGAGGAGAGGATCATATCGATGGAGATGAAACATCCGCCAATGAAATTTGTTATAATACACCCCAAAAAAATTATCTATTTTTGAACTCCTTGCTGAAGTGTGTTGTTGCAGGTGCCACTTTATCTACTTGAGGGATATGCATGAAGCTTAGAGCCTTGATCCAAGTTTCAAAAGTAATGTTGATGTTTTTGCATTGTTTGAATTGGGTTTGATGATCCTTAGTACTATTAGAAATTACACACCTTATTTATATAATATATTCCAAAGTGTCCTCATTGAACGAGAAGGGATCTCTTACTTCTTTCCTAACCAATTCCTCAAATGGATTCAGAAGGTCTTCCATCGATGAATTCTCACTTACTAGAGGTGACCCCAAGTTTCTACACTCAATTTCTTATGTTTTCTCAAATTTTTAAAGTGATCTCATCACAAGTATCGAATTCCTCAAGAACATTGTTAAACATCTCATATCGGAAGCCAATGTTTGAGACCAAATTGGAGACATATTCTCAATTATAGAATTGAACACATTTTTTCCCACCAACATGAAAGAGTCAAGATTACCCATTTCTGTCACCAACGGAATCACTTGGTTTCAATGGGAATTTTCCTTATTTATTTAATATTTGGTCATATTTACCTTTCGCAACGGTGGAAATAAAAAAATTAAAAGTGAAAGGATTTCGTAAAAAATTTTTACCTTTCTCAAGAATCTTGTCAACCCATCGATCATTAGCTCTTCCTTGCATGAAATGACATTAAACCTTTTTTATTACTATAGGGTTGAAGCTAATGATAGGAGTAACATCTTCAGTGGGGAGAGATGGAATTGTACTTAGATCCATGAATGAATAAACATAGGAAGTGAGGATTTTCACATGTTCTTCCAATTGCTCAATTTTATGTTTGTATTCTTCGTTCCTTGAAAGAAAACGGGATTTTTTTTGAAAAAATGTGTATCTCTTTCATGTGTTGTTGGCCCCAAAGGAATTGTTTTCATTTCATAGTCTTCCTGAGTCATCTCCTCTATGGGTTTTACCACTTTAGGCCGAGAAACTTCTACATATTGATTACCAGAAACACCATTGAAAAAAGAGAGAAGTTACTTGTGATTTTTACCTCGTTTGACATTTACAATCTTTGAGATGACGTAAAAGTATGGTACCAAAGTGCATGTTGCACTATTCTCGATTCACCTCAAATCAATTCTTGGATCCATGGGAGATACCTTTTGACATGACGATCTAAGCAGGTGGAAATGGCGGTATCACCACGAGATTTGGTTGCCTAAAATTCCGTGAGGTCCCTACTCACCACATGGGTCTCCACCCAATAAACATAATGCCCCGTCACCTCGGTGATGACCTTTAAGTAATTTTTCTTGGGCCACCTGGGCCACGGATCCACATGCCTTGTGTAGGGATACTATGTAACATCATATCAACCCACTTGCTAGTGGTCGGAATGCTCTAAGTGCTCTCAATGTTGGCCCTTGTACCCATCAAAGCACTCTCAAAGAATCCTCTGCTACTTCCAAGGGTTTCTTATCGATCCATACATTGGTAATCTCTCATATATCCATGCAGATAATAATATGATGGGTCTCACAACCCTCTGACCTCTTCACCCGACCCTCGTAGATATCACGCACTAGGTGTAACCATATGGTAGTTCCCTAGCTAAACAAAACCCCATGATCTATAACATCTCTACATACTGCAATCAAGAAAAATGGGATGGATCCATCTCGCATTATGGCACACTATCTCACAAAACAATCCCCATCACCACCATCCGAATATCTAGAATCATCGCAATACGCACCGTGTTGAGCTAGATGCATAACATACTCTCGTCATATTTCTTGATCCCAAGAGCCCATATGGATAATTCTCTCTCGCTATGCATCATCTCAAGTAAGATCACAATATATAGGGGTCCTCCATTAGGTAATCGCAAAATCCCATGTACATCCTTCAAGGTCAATGTCATCTCCATGGTCTCTTGTCCTGCCCACCACCAAAAGGTGTTGGATCTCATCTTCTATGCGGTTAAAAACATCTTTAATGAATCCAAATATAATGGTATCCCCCAAATCCGCAACCCCGTAACTAGGTAACCTCTGCTCGACTCAATATGGAAATCAAACCACACAGCCATGATACATCCACACTCTACCATAAGCAAATTCGACGCTCCGCCTACACCCACACAAAATGACGACAAACAAGTATTAGAATCTTGTAAGAACAATCTTTAAAGAGAAATCAAAATGTAGAACTTATACCTACAACCTTCCTACACCATCGGCCCTTGGAAAATATTCCCTTACCCATGGACCATATGATAGAAACCAAAGGCCCCTAGCTACATTTCCCCATCCCGACGTAATCAACCCTCTTGTTGAAAAGAGGCCGATGGTATCTAGCCAAAACATGGCCATGAATTTCCCAAGTTTGACTCACAAAAAGCTACAAAACAAAAAAACCAAATCTTAATCCATCCCAAACCCAATTTTTATTTTTTCCTAACCAACCTGATTACATAAGTTTGGACAAGAATGACGCAATAATGACTCCAAAAAGTAAAAATACCAAATAACACCTAATCTACCCAACAAAATTAAATGCAATGGCTTACCCGTGGTCACACCCTGCTGCATGAACCACCTTGTCATCCTCCATTACCACCTCATACACCCAAATTTAGAATTATAGAGATCATTTCAATTCCAAAAAATAGCAATAATGAAATAAAAATCAAAATCACTATATAAAACTAAAATTTTCTATTCAAATTCGGTTGTGATAAACTTAATTCTTCAAATGAATGTCATTTTTATCTTAAAATCCACAACGCATGTCATTTTTTGTCTCTATATGGTAACCTCAAACCATTCATTTTGACTTATTACACGCATACTTTTGATGATCTTCAATTTTTAGCCTATTTTTGACACCATACGATATCTATGACATTATGAAATCTTGACACTATGCCACGACATCCATCCCATGGGCCGCTAGCTAGGTAATTTATGTAATTTTTTTGGTGATTCTCTAGTGTTTCTTTTCATTTTTTCTTCTCTAGGGTTCTTACAACATGTATTGCGCATGCACATGACAGAACGAGCAATACTATCAAGTAAGCATTGGTGGGTATAATTCATTTCGATTATCCTTTATGATCTTACTTTTAGTATATACTTTCGATTTCGGTGTTACAGACTATTTCTTTCTATTGACCACCCCATATTTCACTATTGTGACATGCGGTGATCAACATCTGAGGCATATGTACACACCTATTTTCTCACTTTTCATCTTTCATCCCTGTTACTAACCATTTTCTTTGTGTAAATAAGGGTCACTGATGTATCTATTTATTGAGCGGGTGCTTTAAGGGGCCATTCAAGAATGGGGAATGATTATTCATGTAATCATTATGGGTTAGAGATAGTACATAGAGAGAGTATCGTTATGTGGTCCTAGCCTTCGTTGTCCTTGCATTAGGTATCCTTTCCTTTTTGTCTCATACACATTGCACACCCAACATCTTTCTTTCATCTCACCATTTAGCACTTTGTTCATCCATTTCCATGATCTACAACACTTATTTTCACTTCACATGATACATTACCATCCTTGGCCGATGCCATCACCCGTGGGAGATGGTGTCGGTGTAAGGTTTTTCCTAGCCAACATCATCGCCCACGTAATGTCATCGAATATTTGCTCACCACATCTTGACATTCATAAAGGAAGGAAGCTCGAATCTTAAGAACTAACATCTACTCTTCTCGTATTGTAAAAACTTTGGATTTGCTCACTTTTCTCTTGGTTCATCTTACACTTGGCTTGGATTAGATTGGACACTCTTCTTATTATTTGGATTTCTTGTGCTATTGAGTCATCTATAACGATTCTAGGAAAAGAATGGCGTTCCCCTTCTCCACCTAATAGCGATTCTCTCTCGGTGTGCTTCTCTAGATAGATTGATTCATGAACGAACACCCCACATGTAAGTGCTCTAACTCTCTTTGTCATTTTACATAGGTTAGTTTGTTTATGTTCCCCATTGCTCTATGTTAGCTTAGTGTTATATATACATTGATGCTAGTTAACATAGTGCTCTTATTTGATCAGCTCCTTAACTTTCCTTCATTTATATTTCATATATATTGTACATGCTTGCCTTATCTATCATCGAGTTATTCTCACCCATTTACCGATATCGCAGTAGGGTACTCTCTTCTATCTTTACCGCAGACCTTGAAAACCATGGGTTGAACTAGTGTAGGGACTATCATGATAAGAATTGCAATATAAAAACACCGAATTTTATAATATGCAAATTGAATTCATTTGGGATATTGTATTAATCTAGAGATAGCTTCTTATACAAATGCTTGATCCTATAATCAAGGAGTCAAGTCTTATCACTTAGTATTCCTTATATCTCTCTCCATGAATCTCTCAAGCTTATTCCTGGGATCACTCACACTCCAAAATAGCTACGTGAGTTTTTTATCACAACACACTCACACTAACTATATTATTAATATGAGTTATATAAACTCATTATTAATAATATTACAATATATTAATAATGTTACACAATATACTTGTAAAATTCACTCCCCTACTCATTAACATTATTAATTTCCAATATACACTCCCTAATGTTGACATGGTACAATATAACTCCTTTTTCTGCAACATGTTGCATGGGCTTGCCTCATAATCTGGATCAAAGAAAGGTGTGTAAACTTCCAACCGGTTGACTTTCTTGCTACACATGACCACAACTATGCGAATGAATACATCCCGCATTTACTCCATGAAAATAATGCACTTGACATTCCACTGGTGGATCATCTTCATAAAGAAGGAAGGCAGTCAAAGGACCGCTACATTAGTAAAAGTTTATCTACCTTTTTACATTTTTGGTTTTCTAGATCTACCACCAACCCTTTCCAAATCTATGAGTGTTACAATAAACTTAGAGACATACTCTACAATGTTTTCTTCTAAGAGGTTACATATAAGAATTTCTCACACATTACAACTAAATAATAATGTGACATCTGTTCTTATTTTCACACAAAGGAAAATTTACACACAATTGAAAAAATTCCAAAACTTCATTGTGCGGCCTCGTCGCTGCATGACTAGCGAGAGGTCACTAATTGACCTCCTTCCTCTGTTGCCTCCATCCTCCATGAACATGTTGTTACCTCAGCTAGATGTGATCATGAAGCTCAATAATTACATACCTTACCCGAACGTCGATTCTACCGAAAATGCATTCGTAAGGCAAATTTCTTTTATTTTTAAAACTTTTTACAATATTTCCTTAACACTATTGAATGACTATGACATAATGACTTTTTTTATGATAAAGGACTATACTTTGAACATGACTTTGACAATTTTATAGACTATAAATCTATTGATAAAAAATTGAACGCTTATTAAAGACTCTGAAAAAAACTTGATACCAAACCTTACATATTACCACACCTTTGCAATTGAGATATCCACAATTTTGTATGTATTGAAGGTGATTTTACTCCTATAACTTGTATTCGCCCCCTATTGTCTTATTATCCTCCACTAGTAAATGAATAGAAATGAATTTATTTGATCTACTCCAATGGTCACGAGATCCTCTGAAGCTGAGCCGTGAGCTGATCTATCAACACAATAATCTCTACATATATCTGTCATTCTAGATGGTCATTCCCAACTCCCACACTCCGTTGTCAATGACATCCTCATGAAGCATACTGTTGAGAAAGTAACTAGACCAAATGTGGAAAATAACGCATGAGAATAGGACATAGATTGGAAAGCGCAGGTTGTTAGATTAGAAGTATCTGGGCCTGCTCATGCAATGGGGATTGACTTGCAAAGTAGTATAACCTTGGAACATGCATATCATTTTTATAACCCACAATGGACTGTTGGCGATGCATAAAGGTTCACAATATCTGGGAGTAAGTCTGATTAAAGGATTTTAACTGCAAGGAAGACGTGGACATGGATGGAATTGGATAGATGAACCTCCAATTGCCAGCTGTAAGAGAATTCGTGCATGCATACGGATTTAACATACAATCTTCCACGATCCAATAGGTGCGAAATGGTTGAAACTTATATGCAACCACTAATTAAACTAATCCAAAACAATTCCACAAGAGAAATCAATGAATGCAAAGATACATACTTCCACACATGCATGAATTAGGCTGAGAGGTTCTGAGTTGGCAAGGAGAGCTTAGAATACCACTGAACGGAAAGTGAGAGAAAACACAAAAACAGGTCTGCCTGATTTATAACCATAAACGCATTTTGGATCGCCTTTTCCCTCACAGATCTGACAGCGGGGCGTGTTGAATGAAGAAGAACTTTGAAAGAAAAGTGAGATCTTAGAAATGCACAATCAGCAAGAGTTGATAAATGGATCACAAATTTTTAATAAATGCCAAACAAAAAAATATGCACTAGACTCTCATGGCAAACACTCTGCTCTAATATTCATCCGTTGCGAGCTCACTGTTATTTCTCCATTATATGGATCAGAAACTGCTTTGATACCAGTGATAAGAACTGCAATATAAAAACATCGAATATTATAATATGTAAATTAAATTCATCTGAGATATTGTATTCATCTAGAGATAGCTTCTTATACAAATGCTTGATCCTATAATCTAGGAGTCAAGTCTTATCACTTAGTCTTCCTTATATCTCTCAAGCTTATCCCTAGGATCACTCACATTCTAAAATAGCTACATAAGTTGTTTATCACAACACACTCACACTAACTATATTATTAATATGAGTTATATAAACTCATTATTAATAATATTACAATATATTAATAATGTTACACAATATATTTGTAACAGTTACTACTCTCTGGATATGCGACCGTAGCACTCATTTTAGCCCCTTTAAATCAATCCAATGTATATCGGTTCACATGTGTTTCTTACTCGTTGCCTCGATACCCTTATAGAACGGAGGACTTAGGAGTACAAGTTATTGAGACACATTCTTGGCTTGCCATACAGAATACACAGTGGAACAAGTATTTACAAGATTTTAGCCTTTTTGTATTGTTTGGGCATTGTAAAGTCTAATAATGAATTAAATATTTTCTTGATTTTCAAATTAATCGGGGTAGTGGAAAGTGTTTGCTCCTCCCATTTGCTGTTTGGTGGTATCGAGCGGTAAGATTAAGGAGTTGAAGGTTTTCTCTTTGTAGGTAAAGTTGATTGTTGTTGAGAAGCATTTGTATAAATATGTTTTTCGAAATTTTAAAATGTATAGAATATGCAATGTGATATATTTCTAGAGGAGCTCTTGATAAGTGCTAGTTGAGTAAATGGGTGAGTTTGAATTGTATTTATATAACTTCAAAGATAATATTTCACACTAAGGCTGGTTTGGAGAGAAAAGACTAACTCATAAGATGATGCATGTTTGAAAATTTTACGATTAGATGACCAATGATGGGATCGACTAATCATGACAAAATCGACCAATCAATCTTGTCCCTACTAAACAATTATGTCTAGTAGGGCATAAAACACAATTGATAGTCTAGAGGCTTGTACAAGGAATATAAGGTAATTCTAGTTGACGGAGGTAATTCATGTATGTGTCTCACCAATGGATTGCAAACCTTAAGATAGCATAGGATAGTGTATCGGAGCTTTGTTTGTGTACCCAAGTCATGAAAAAGGGATATAAGCTAAAAACCAACATTATCAAATGCCAATGTTAAGTGTCTATAGTTATTAGGAGAAATAAAGATTCCCACAATTTGAATAAATTTGGCGTTATAAGGACATATGAGCTGTATGAAGAAACTATTTAACATTTTTTTAAATACTAATTATTTTTTCGGTTATTTATCAACACTATTTCAACTTGGAGGCATAATGTTTAAATAAGCTTTGAAATGTGTACATACATAAAAATGATTCTCAGGGAATTCTGGTTGACGGAGGAAGGGGAAGGATATAAGGAAGCGAAAGTTGAGCTAATGATTCAATATCAGTATATTATAGTGTACATCATAGAAAATGGAAAATAATATTATAAAATACAAAGATATGAATTACATCCACAATATTGTTATAGAATCAGGGGAGTGAAAAGGTGGTCGGAGAGGACATTAAGTCTTAAAATGAAAAAATCGCATTGAGATTGTTCAATCCTTTTCAAACTTAACAATAAATCTGGTCCACATAAAATGTGTTTCAATCCAAACCATAAAAATGCAGTGAACTGTGATCTGATCAGGGTGAAGTGACAGTGACACCATATTTTGCGGCCATATTTATAATGGCATCTCTCAATACTTCTTCTTCCACCTCTTCATTACTCTGCACCCAATTTTAATCAGTTAAGTATATTGAGATTGAGATTAAAATGTAAGGTGTTTAAAACCGATGCTTAAGAATTTGTACCTTGGCAATAACAGTAATGATGACGTGGCCATCAAAACAGGTAACATTACAATTTTGTACATCCAACAGTTGCACAGAGACGGAGTCGAGGGCCCTTGTGAGATGAACTAATACACGTGGCGCCTTTTCGCAATATATCCGAATGTGAAATGTCATTTCCTCCATCTTGGAAATATCAATCTGTACCTAGTTAATAAGAAGAAATTAGACAGTGCTCATGAGTCATCACGATGGCTATGAAATGAGTTCATGCTTACCTGCAGAGCCATGCACATGACATGTTGTGATTGGTGAGTGTTGTCATCCAGGTCAGCAGTGGCAGATGTTAAGCAGGAAGAATTAGAAGAGCATTCGTTGTTGTTGGTGGAGGAATGAAGGGCACAAATCTCAGCCTTGATATCTCTCGCTTGTCTTTGCAAGTCTTGAATGTATTTAATTGCATCTGCTATTATTGATGCCTTGTCCATCTGTTCACATTTCATCACAAATCACCATTTAATTACATAACACTCGGAATTGAACTCAACCGGTCTTATTGTTATCGGTTTCCCTGAAAATTAAGAAGCAGCACTTTTATATATAATCGTTTCCAGTTAATAGAATGTAGTGTGGCAAGTGCTTGCCGAAACGTATTCGGAGGTCCAAGGGACAACGTTCCATGGATCTGTTGTATGCGTATTCACAAATAATATTGACTAGCGAATGCATCCCTCAAGTAACGAATGACTCCTCAACAAATTGAAGAAAAAAAAAAGCAAAAGGGTTATGTTTTAACTATGACAGAAAATATGGACCAGGTCATAAATGTGCTGAGAAAAATTGTTTTACATTGAAGGGACCGGTGATGAGGAAGAATATGAGGAAACATCAAGTGAGGAAGTGGAAAAATTAGAGGAAGAATCTGAAGATCCCCAGCCCACTATTTCATGCCATGCTCTATCAGGTATTAGCACTCCAAAACCCCTTCAAGGTTGTGGGTTATCTTAAGAAGCAGAAGGTGACAATATTGATTGATTTGGGGAGCACACATAATTTCATCAATCATAAGCTGGCAACAAGGCTAAATTGTTTCATCTACCCAACACCTGAATTTCAAGTAATGATTACAGATGGTGGCACAGTCTAATGTTTAGGTAAATGCCATAAAATCAGACTTATGATGGGTGACTACACATTAGAATCTATGATGTTTTTTATTCCCATGGGCGGAGCTGATATTGTCTTAGGTGTTCAGTGGCTCACAACTTTGGGCACCATAGAGCTAAATTTCCAGAAATTGTTCATGTACTTTCATTATAAGGGTAAACAATTTTAACTTCAAGGAATATAGGAAAAAAATCCTCAAGTGGTTAGTTCTCACCAAATACGAAGATTCTTAAAAGGGGGTTGAAGGATTTGTAGCACGATTGTTCTCCATGGAAGTTCAAGCACCAATGATGGTAGTGCATCTTGGTCTTCATAAGGTTATTAATCAACATGCGCTTGTCTTCGAGGATCCTACAGATTGCCTCTTGAAAGAGATCATGATCATGCCATTAAGTTGATTCCAAGAAGCCAACCCCCAACATCGGCTGATAGATACCCATACGTGCAAAAGAGTGAGATCAAGAAGATGGTAGAGGAAATGTTGAAAATGGGTATTATTCGTCCCAATCAAAGTGTTTATTCTACTCCAAAGTGGTGATGGTGCGCTACAAGAATGGAATATGGTACATGTGTCCGGACTACGAGAGAACTTAACAAGTACACTATCAAAGATAAGTTTCCTATTCCCGTGATCAATGATTTATTAGATGAGTCACATGGTGCAATTTATTTTACAATACTAGATCTACGTTTTGGGTATCACCAAATTTATGCAGGGAGCATCATATGTAAGAAAATTATTTACTCATCATACACCGAGATCCATTTGTATTCATGTGATCTAGGAATGATGAAGAACTAATTTTCCCTCCATTTGTAATTGTTTGAATTCAAATTATATGTAAACTAGACTAGAAAGAGTAAATGTAATTGTAAATGGGTTTGACTAGGTAAATTAGGTGGAATAAGTAAGTAGTTATGCTAAATAAGAAACTTTGAGCATGTTAACAGTTGGAACTTATCATCTATGATTTTTGGAGACAGTTTGGATGAAGATTATCCTATAATTCTATGTTAGGAGTATGGTTGAGCTCGTATAGCGAAGACTATGTCATTTAGGAGTGAGAATAGGAGTTGTTTTGCTCGAGGATCAAATTTTGGATCTATAAATCTATGAATAATGGTTTGTAATATGGATTCAATCCTGAATAAACGAAGCATGAGGTTTTGGTCAAAAAAAATTTTGTCTCTATCTTTGTAATTTGTATGTTGTATGGAATGTGTGCAAGAAGGTGTTAGGAAATAAGAGATAAAATATGCGGAAAAATCCCTCACAGAATCACAACAGTAGAAACTAATATGCAGAAAATATTACAGATCTCAAATAAAAGTGCAAAATAAAATAACACAACACAAAGAGACAATATTTAACGTGGTTCACCCAATTTGGGCTACGTCCACCAAGAATCACTTGCTTAGATTTTATTACAAGCCACCACTCTCTCAATACAATACCCAAATCTGTTTGGAGCTATGCTCAACAAACTCTACAAAATTCACACCCGAATTCAAAGCACATCTGCAATGTTTTTTATACATCTATCATATGCATAAAACCATATAAATAGACAACTACTTAAGAAGTTTTACAAAATCGTGGGTATCAAAACCATGGGAAAAAACCGTCCCATAAACCTATGGGTCAAAATCCCGCCCATATGAGAAAATCACGTTTCCCAATATATCGGGCACGTTTTAAGGCCCAATTTTTTTTTTTCTGGGGATTGTGCCCCCCGAACCCCAGTGAGGATACATGAAAAGTGTAAATTACTCTTAGTGTACAGTCTTCAACACTTTCACACATGAAAATATGCTCCACAACCTAACAATCTCCCACTTGGAGACTAGTTTTCCTCTGAGCAAACTTCTCAACCCTTCACTATTTTCCATGAAGACCAACCAAAGCTGAACATAACTTCATTTTTTCCCTTGTGACCACCTTGGTCATCATGTCTGAGGATTCTGTTGGTTTGGATTTTCTCTAACTTCAACTTCTCTTCCTCCAAAGTTGTCCTGATGAAATGGTACCTTAACTGTATATGCTTCGTCCTAGAGTGGAAAGAAGAGTTCTTAGCTAGGTGTATAGCACTTTGACTATCACTATGTAGCTTTCCTTCCTCCTGCTTATGCCCCAACTCCTCAAGCAATTGTTGTAACCAAATCATTTCTTTTCTTGCCACTGTGGCAGCAACATACTCACATACTCGGCCTCGTGGTTGACAAAGCCACCAAACTTCGTAGTCATGAAATCTAGCTCATTGTTGTCCCACCTACAGTGTAAACATAACTTGTCATTCTCCTCCTGTTGTCTACATCTCCAGCCATATCTGAATCTACATAACCACATAGAGTTGTGTCTGATCCACTCAGTATCACAAAGCTGTCTCTATGGTCCCTCTCAAATACCGAAGGATCCACTTTCTTGCCTGCCAATGATCTCTCGCCTCTGATCACTCATAAATATACTCACCGCTCCCACTACATGGGAAATATTAGGCCTGGTACACACCATGGCATACATCAAACTACCAACCACTGATGAGTAAGGTACCTTGGATATTTGGTTTCTCTCCTACTCTGTCTTGGGACACTACTCCTTTGATAACTTGAGATGGTCTCCAAAGGAGTCCCAACCGGTTTAGCATCCTGCATATTAAACCTCTCCAAGACTTTCTTAATGTACTCTTCCTGAGATAAAGTTAGCTTCCATTCCTTCCTATCCCGAGATATCCTCATACCAAGGATTTGTTTGGTTGCCCCCAAATCCTTCATAACAAAGGATTCACTTAGTTTGCTTCTTGAGTACTTTTATTTCCTGCATGTTTTTACCTGCAACCAACATGTCATCCACATACAGACACAAGATAATATAACTGTCATCCTCAAATTTCTTTGTATACACACAATGGTCAAAATGACATCTAATATAACCTTGCTCCATCATGAAGCTATCAAATTTCTTATACCATTGACATGGAGCTTGTTTCAAGCCATACAAGCTCTTCTTTAGTTTGCACACCATCTCCTCTTTACCTTTGGCCTCATAGCCCTCTGGTTACTACATATATACTTCCTCCTCCAAATCACCATGGAGAAATGTAGTCTTTACATCAAGCTGTTCTAAATGCAAGTCTTCTACTGCAACTATTCCTAGAACAGTTCTAATAGAAGTCATTTTTACTACAGGAGAAAAAATCTCATCAAAATCTATATCTTTTATCATGCAAACCCTTGACCACCAACCGGGCCTTGTAGTCTTTTCTTGCCTCCTTCTTCCTCTTTGACTCGAACACCCACTTGTGTTGTAATTCTCTTTTGCCTTCGGGTAGCTTCACCAAATCCCATGTCTAGTTCTCCAAGAGAGCCCGATGCTCCTCATCCATGGCTTGCTCCCACTTCTTCTTTGCATCTACCCGAATTGCTTCATCAAAGTTCTCTAGTTCTCCACTATCGGTGAGTAATAAATAATAAAGAGATGGATAAAAACATTCAGGTTCTCTTCTTACCCTAGAAGTCCTTCTCAATATAGGAGTTTGGGGTTCCTGTTGAGGAGGTTCCTGAATTGATTCATGTGTCACTTTTCCATCCGGAAGATCCTCTACCGCTACATATTCTTTCTTGGATTCTTCCCTGTTTTCCCGCAATCTTTTTTCTTATACGTGACTTTCTCATTAAATAATACATCCCTAGATCAAATGATTTTGTTGTCCTTAATACTCCAACATTTATATCCAAATTCATCGCCACCACAACCAATGAAAGTACATTTTTCTGACTTAGCCTCTAGCTTGGTCCTATCATCCTTATCTATATGAACAAACACCTCACATCCAAAGACTCTAAGAAATGAATAATCAAATTTTTTACCATACCAAGCCTCCTCAAGTATGCCTCCATCCAAGGAAATTGAGGGTCCTCTGTTTATCAAGTACACAATTGTGCTCACCGCTTCTGCCCAAAAAGAAAGAGGCAGTCCTGCATGTAACCTCATGCTCCTAACATGTTCCATTATTGTTCTGTTCATCCTTTCTGATACCCCATTCTACTGCGGAGTTCCTGGAACCATATTTTACCTGCGGATTCCATTCTTAGAACAATAATCATCAAATTCATTGCTGCAATACTCCCCTCCATTATCTGACCTGAGACATTTTATCTTAAGACATATTTCATTCTCTACCAAGGCTTTCCATTTAACAAAATTTTCAAATACATCAGATTTGTTTCTAATATAATAAACCCAAACTTTCCTTATTACATCATCAATAAAAGAAACATAATAACTTGAACCCCCAAGAGATGATACTTGAGCCAACCCCCACACATCAGAATGCACCAACTCTAACTTACTCTCTTTTCTTTGTACAACCTTGAGAAACCTTACTCACTTTTGTTTCCCATATATGCAGTCCTCACAAAAATCCAAACTTGTTTTTGTATATCCAGGTAAATCTTTCTTTATGATCGTCATGCCCTTATGGCTCATATGATTGAGTCTATAGTGCCACAATGTTGTATCTACTTACAAGCCACAAGATTACAAACATTAGTGCTATGAGCGGTTAAATACAATGTTCCAACCTTCTTACCTCTTGCCACCATAAGAGCACCCTTGGTAACCTTCCAAGAGTCCACTGTAAATATCACAGTACAACCATCACTTCCCAACTGCCTGCCGATATCAAATTTCATCTTAATGTAGGCACATGTCTGACATCCTTTAATAGCCAAGTATTCTCATTTTGCATCTTAACCTAAACATAACATTTTCCAACTATGCTACAAGGCTCATCATCACCAAGAAAAACATGCCCAAAATCTCCTTGAACATAATCAACAAAATAATGCCTATGTGGAGAAGCATGGAAAGAAGCCCCCGAATCTAAAACCCAAGATTCAATAATATTGTGCAAAGAAAGAATCAAAGCATCCTGACATACATTACCCGTTGCCACATTTGCCTCCTTGTTTTCTTCCTGTTGTTTCTTCTTGTCCCGAAGCTCCCAATAGTCCTTCTTTGCATGCCCAGACTTTCCATAGTGCCAACATACTATCTTGCTTTTTGATTTTGACCTTTCCTGATCCTTTGATTTTCCACAGCTTCCTCTATTCTTCTGTCTCCCTCTAGTTTCCACTGTCAAAGCATTCCCTGAAGTAGAATATTCACCAGAGCTTTTTCTTTGCATTTCCTCGCTTAGAATCACCCCTACAACATCCTCAAACTTCAACTTTGAGTTAGCAGGAACTAAGTTGCTTACCGCCATTACTAGGCTATTCCAACTCTCAGGTAAAGAGCACAAAACTAATAAATCCCTAACTTCTTCATCAAATTCTATTATAACCAAAGCTAGCATATTTACAACCGTATTAAAATCATTTAGATGATCTGCTACTAAACCATTCTCAGACATCTTCATATTAAACAACTTTTTCATTAAAAATATCTTATTAGAGGTAGAGGGTTTTTCATACAACTTCCCTAATGCATCCATCAATTCTTTTGTAGTCTTTTCCTTTGAAACATTAAATAATACCGAAGATGCAAGACACATCCGGATTGTCCCAAGTGCCTTCCTATCTAGAAAATCCCATTCTCGCATCTATCATGCTCAAGGGTTTGTTCACCTTCTCGACAATGGAGTATAAAGATCCTTCTAATAAAGGTAATCTTCCATTTACATCTTCCAAAGACTGAAATTCTGCTCGTTGAATTTATCAACCCTAGATCTTCCATCATCTGCCATAGCTCCCACTCAAGATAAAAATTTCCCTGCGATTCAACACTTCAGCAAACCAAACCACAATCTGATACCAATTGTTAGGAAATAAGAGATAAAATATGCGAAAAAATCCCTCACAGAATCGTAACAATAGAAACTAATATGTAGAAAATATTACAGATCTCAAATAAAAGTGTAGAATAAAATAACACAATACAAAGAGACAATATTTAACGTGGTTCACCCAATTTGGGCTACGTCCACCAAGAATCACTTGCTCATATTTTATTACAAACTACCACTCTCTCAATATAATACCCAAATCTGTTTGGAGCTATGCTCAACAAAATCTACGTAATTCACACACAATTCAAAGCACATCTGTAATGTTTTTCATACATCTATCATATGCATAAAACCATATAAATAGAAAACTGCTTAAGCAATTTTACGTAACCGTGGGTATCAAAACCATGGGCAAAAACCGTCGAGATAAACCTATGGGTCAAAGTCCCGCCCATATGAGAAAATCATGTTTCCCGATATATCGGTCACGTTTTAAGGCCCCAAAAATTTAGGGGCTGCACCCCGGACCCCGACTCAAGGCCCGACCCGGCCCCAAACCCCGGTGAGGATACATGAAAAGTGTAAAGTACTCTTAGTGTACAGTCTTCAACACTTTCACACATGAAAATAGGCTCCACAACCTAACAACGTTTCAACAGACAATGAGCTTGAATTTTGTTGGTCCGAAAATCACATTGCCTAGACAGATCTATGGATAGACGAGCCAACAGCAAAGCGGGGCTTAGCCCCTCTTTGAGTAAGCAAAGCGAAACTGGCGGTTTATTGCTTATTCTACCAGCGAGGAATCTATGCAAGTCTCACAGATTCTCGCCTTCGGGGTTTGGGATCTCATCCCGTAGAGAGTGTTTCAGTGCGAAAAGAAAGGAATGAAAGAGGGAAAAGAGAAAGAACAGATCCGAAGGAAGAAAAGAAATGAATTCCAAAGCGAGAAGGTCGAAGATTTATGTTTTTGGGTTGGTAGTAAACGAGCCAAACCTACTTACATAAATAAAAAAGCAATACTTGATGAGCAAATGACAAAAAGTAGATATGAATCCAATAGATTAAACACATACGAGATCTAACGTAAGGAAGATCCAATGCATAACACAACTATTGAGCACAAAGTCTTAATATTTGTATTCTTGTTTTCTTCATTACATAAGAAAGCTCAAAGTCTTTCTCTCCTCACTTCTATTTTCATCTAAAAATGTTCACCCCGAATACAACAAGTATTCCAATATTTATAGAAGAGAGGAGAAGGAAAAAGGCAAAAAGGAGCCAACAAATATTTACAAAGATATTTAAAAGTCAACAATTGACTTGGGCAAGTTTTGGATGGCAACATCCCATGGTGCAACATGGATGAAGTCATCGTGTATGCCAACATGCTTTTAAATATCTTACAAAAATGATCAATGGATCCCAAGAAGAAACCACTCTTGTGTAAAATGGCGCACTTTTCAAAGCATGTCGACAATGCGACTTCTCAGCGCCTTGGCGCACATTTCAGCATGTCGACATCACATTGTCAGCGCCTTTGGAAATGGGCGCACTTATCAAAGATGTCAACAGGAACTTATCGCGCTTGCTCAAAAAGGCTGAAAAATGGCTAAGTCCTTAAAAATTGATTTTCGGAAGAGAATTTTGGGCTTCTTTCGAACGTTGTCAAACTTCCTTGGGGCCAAAACAAAATTTTTGGGTATGGTTACCTGCAAATTTCCCTTGACAATTTTACAGGATAACAGCTGGCTCTTTCTGGGGACTATCTTTGAGTGAAACTTAAGGGTAGAGAATCCCAGATCTCATGTGCCTATCCATTGGGTAACAGAGTCAAAAACAAGGGGGACCGGGGAGAACAAAGGAAACACACAACAAACCGAAAGCAAACACACGACGAAAGCAAACACACAACATAAAGCAAATTGTACAAAGAAGAGATCAAACTCTACTTCACGAAGATCTTCGATGCTTTGCCCGCTATAGGAAGCGGGAGCTCGATTCCATCCGGATACGAGAGATAGAAACTATTCTCTCCGTTGAGTTGCTTGATTTTGAAGGGCCCTCTCCATAGGGAATCAAACTTTCCGTGCATGCCCTTTGGCTCTCTTCGCTTGTCCCACAAAAGGACGAGATCTCCCACTTGAAAATCTCTCTGCTTGGCTTTCTTATCGAAAAGCCTCTTAACTTGATTCTGATGTTCAGTGATCCTATCGACCACCTTCACTCTCTTTTCTTCAAGTTCTGCCAGATACATGATTCTCTTTTCTAGAGAATTCTGGAAAGTTTCATCTTCAATCGCTCGTGCCAAGCGCAGAGCAGGAAGTTCCGCGAAATGGGAAGTTCGGCATCAGTGCCATATAACACTTGAAAAGGTGACATGCCGAGAGATCTCTTGGGAGTAATGCGGTCCGCCCACAAAGCGTCGTACAAAGACTTGTGCCACATCCGCTGATTTGATTCCACCAGTTTTCGTATGATGGCCACCAAGTTCTTGTTGCTGGATTCCGCTTGACCATTTCCCTGAGGATAATAGTCGGATGCGTGAGCCAAGGTTATCCCATATTCATAGCAAAAACTAATAACTTCTCGTGAGGAGAAGTTAGAAGCATTATCAGCAACGATTTTGTTTGGAACGCCGAACCTGACAATGATATTTTCTTTAATGAAATTGCAAACCACCTCAGAAGTGGCATGCTTGACAGGTATGGCTTCCACCCACTTGGTGAAGTAATCCGTTGCTGTAAGGACATAGCTATGTCCGGCACTCGATTGAGGATTGAGTGCGCCAATAAAATCAATTCCCCATTGCCTGAATGGTTCATTGATAATGACCGGCCTTAGGGGAAAGGCAGCCAACTTGGGCTTGCCGACGAATTGCTGACAGGGTTCACACTTTGCCACCCAGGTGGCTGTATCTTGAAAGAGCGTTGGCCAATAGTACCTGGCCCGAATGATCTTGTGTGCCGTCACGGAGGAAGAAAAATGTCCTCCACAAGCTGAATTGTGAAAACTTTCCAGTAGTTTTACTTGTTGGGGCTTGTCGACACATCGCAGGAAGATGCCATCTATCCCGCGCTTATATAAGCCGTCATCCCAGATGACGTATTTAGCCGCCCTGAGCTTTATAGTGCGCTTCTCCTTTGCAGTTAGGTGCATCGGGCATTCGCCGTAGGTAAGGAAGAAAGCGATGTCGGAGTACCACTCATCACTAGTTGCAACAAATAGAACCAGAGGCAGAGAATCAGGCCCTTCTTGCCGGTCCTGCGCTTCTTCGATGTAGTCACCCCTCTCATCAGGATTTTCTGAATCTTTGTTTTCAGCCATTAGCTGACACAGGCCCTTGCCCCTTACCAGCTTGGTTGGTTTAATATCCAGGTCATACTCCTGGACCTTTGCGATCCAATTTCCCCGCAAACTTCCTAACTCCTGCTGAGTTAGAATTGATTTCACCACCGTGTCAGGGACCAGCACCACCGTATGCGAGTTTAGAATGTAATACCTGAAATTCTTCACTGCTTTGACAACGGCAAAGGCATGCTTTTCCAGCTGAGTCATCTTTAGTTCGTGAAGCTTGAGGGGAGAACTCATGAATGCAATCGGGGATTCAATGTCTTCTGAATTCTTTTGCATTAAGATGGCAGACACAGTATGCTCAGATGCATAACTATACATGATGAAGTCCTTGGAGAAGTCTGGACATACCAGGACTGGTGCATGAGCAACAGAAGCTTTTATTTCTTCAAATGACCTTTTCCCCTCTTCACTCCATCTGAAAGTTGGTGACCCCTTCATCATGTTCAATATGTGACGGGTCTTCTCGGCAAAGTCAGGAACAAAACGCCTGAGAAAGTTCACCTTTCCAAAGAAATAATGAACACCAGTCTTGCTTGTAGGCAGAGTAAGGCTTTGAATAGCCTTAACTCTTTCAGTATCTATCTTTGTTCCTTCTTTTCTGACCACATGGCCTAGCAACTTCCCTTCCGTGACTCCAAAATAGACTTTTTTGGGTTTAGGGAAATCCCATGTTCTCGGCACTTGGCCAACACTTGCTCCAAATGATCACAATGATCATTTCGCTATTTAGAGAACACGGTTAAGTCATCTAGGTAAACTACAATGACCTTCCCCATCATACCTTTGAATGCAAAGTCCATGGCCCGCTGAAAAGTGGCACCAGCATTAGTTAGGCCGAAAGGCATCCTGCTGTAGGCAAATGTACCCCAGGGAGTAGTGAATGCTGTTTTGAATTGATCTTCAGGTGAAACCTCAATCTGATTGTAACCTGAAAAACCGTCAAGCATGGACAACATCTCTGATCTAGTTACTGCTTGCAGAACTTGATCCATTATCGGAAGAGGGTAGTTGTCTTTCAGCGAAGCTTGATTCAAATTTCGAAAGTCTACGCAGATGCGTATTTCACCATTTTTCTTGCGCACTGGCACAATATTTGCTACCCAAGTACTGTGATGGATAGGGAAGATGATTCTTGCGTCTAGCATCTTCTGAATTTCGGCCTGGATGGTACCCAAAATCTTGGGATTATAGTGCCTCTGCTTCTGGCGGAAGGCTTTGGCATCGTCTTTCAACGGAATATCGTGCTGAACGTCCTTTGGCTTGAAGGACTTTAAATCGGCATAAGACCATGCCAATACATCCATATATTTTTTCAGCAACTTGACAAATTTTCGCTTCTCTTCAGGCGTGCAACATTTGCCAATGTTCACGAATTGCGGGTGTTCTATCGAACCTATATTGACCGGTTCGGTTTCTGGGGACGAGCCAGGATCATCTCGCCTCTTCTTTCTTACAAAACAAATCATGCTCACAAACAGTGTTCCAGAGAAACCAGGCCCTTCGGAATTTTATTTCCTTTGAGCTGACATATGCCGTCGTTCTCCTTTGATTCGTGGTTTTGACCGTCGATTGATTCACGGCATGTAGAGGTGGATCCTTCGAAATACAATTCTTTAAAATTTTCTGCCTTCTCCAGAAAGGAAATGAGTTGATTATCATCATTGAACACCTGCCAATGCTGAGAATTGTCTGGTACGCTCGGTGGAAAACCACCTCAATGGTGTACTTGTTCGTTTTCAAACCTGGATGTGGGAGCATGAGAGATGCTGAGACAGCCAATGAATCAGCCATGTCATTTTGAGCTCTTGGAATTGATTCAATTGAAAAGGCATCAAACTCCTCAATGTTGTCCCATACCGCATTGCGGTAGTGCCTGAGTCTTTCATTCTTTACTTGATAAATCCTTTTGACTTGATTTACAACCAGCTCAGCATCACCTTGTACTTTTAGATTTTTTATTCCTCTTTCTTTTGCGGCTTGCATACCGAGTAAGAGAGATTCATACTCAGCAGTATTGTTGGTGTTGAAAAACTGCAATTTGAAAGAGAGAGGAATGACTTCTTCCTCAGGAGATATCAACACGACCCCAGCGCCACATCCACTAGTTGCACAGCTCCCATCGAATTGCAATGTCCAGATCTTATTAAGATCTCCTTCCTGAACGAGAACAACCCCTGTTTTATCCGTCTCAGTAGATAAGAAGTAATTCCCCATCCCTGATGATTCAAAAAGGATTTGAGCTTTGGGGTCTTCAGAGTTGGTAACCAAGTATTTCTTTTGTGATTCTGGCTCCAAAGTCTGCATTACGCCTTTGACTGGAATTCTAGCTTTGGACCAGTCCATATGAATTTCTCCACCAACTTCGCTGCAAAAACTTCTTCCCAGCAATATTCCATATCTGCTGGAATGTCAGCAACGAGGACTGTCATTTTTACTCTTTTATCCGGGAAAGCCACAAATGCAAATTGCGCGTCTTTGATTTGGCCAACCAACGGAACTTGCTTAGTTTCCAAAGAATAACATCTGCCAAAAGGCTTGGTAAGAGTGAGGCCCAAAGCATGGGTGACTTTTGTCTGGCATGACATTATCAGAAGCCCCGGAATCAATTATGCAGTTACTCAGCTTATGTCCATTGATCAGAAGAGAGAGATAGAAAGGCTCTATCTTGCCTGACGCAGATGTTGAAGCAACATTTATATGGGATTCAGGGGGAGTGGAAAGGATTCCTTTTGGGGAAGCCTGATTAGGTATAACAGCTTGACTTTGGATATACTTAGTCAATCTTACAAGCTGTTCGGGGTTTGACTGAAGATACTCAGCTTCAGACATTTGGATCTTGGTCTTTTTTGCATGATCTATAATATCAAATGCGGCCAAGGGTTGCGTTGGTAAAGGAATGAGTCCCTCACCTCGCGATGATGGAATAGGATTGGTGGTCTTAGTAGGAATGTGAGAGGACTGATTTGGAGGAGAGATAGGGGGAAAAGATTTCCTCGTAAAAGATTTGCCAGGGAGTTGAGTAGGAAGAGGATTACCTCTTTTAGCAATGATCGGAGGCGCGTTTGACACGGCCTTCTCCTGCTGGACATGGGCAGCAACTTCCGCTTCTTTTCCTTGCGAACGAGTAAAAACAGCATATGACTGCCCGCTTGCGTACCCCTGGGTACCCTCTTCTTCATCAGATTCTTCCTCATCAAATTCCATATACCCGATAGTAGAGTCGCCAGTCGGTTCACCGACATCTTGATCATCTTCACCTTGAGACGAAGGTTCTTCATAATACTGCTCTTCTTCTTCAATCTCGGCCAGAGCATTGACCGGAGGGGCCTCAAGTGCCAACCGTGGAGCAGCTGTAGGTAAGCGCGGTCTTTGTGAAACATTGTTAGGAACGAAATTCCTCCGCGGGATATCCCGGTATGAGGAACTGGGAGAGGCCTGGGCCAACTGCTTCTTCAATGCAAGCAAATCGTTTGCCATCTTTTGGAATGCTGGATCAGACGAAGTGGTGGGTGAAGGGCCCAAAGATTTAGGCTTGGCTGATTCCTTTTTTAATTCGCCGGATATTATTAGATTATCCTCTATGCGAATGGCAGCGGCTTGGGCTAGAACCAAGGTGGCAACTCGTTCCTGAAGGAGCAAGAAACTAACTTTCGAGCTCATAGCGTTTACGAAGAAACACTTTTGATTTTCCGGCATTGGAAGCATGGCAACAGGGACACGGTTGATTAGTGCATTGAACCGGGCGACAAAATCGTGCATGGTCTCATTCGCCTCCTTCTTCAGGTGAGTGATTCGTGATAATAATGCAAATGCATCCTCTGAAGGCTTGTACCTATCTTCAAAAGCATCCCGCAAGGTGGCCCAACTGGTGATAGATCCGGCCGGCAAATGCTGAAACCATTCAGCTGCAGGTCCTTGTAGGGTTTCCAGAAAAAGGCGAACCGACACATCTTCGTGGGTCACATCCAAAATACTGCATGACATGATGAATGCAGATATGTGGGAATCCGTGCTTTGATTTCCGCTCCCGTCGAATTTGGGAAAATTCTTTCGATTTCCGTGAGGGAGCGCGTGAACTGGATGTGGTAGTGCAAGAGGACCCATAGCATTTCCCCATGGTACCGCCATTTGAAAGGCCGGAAAGAGAACACGAGCTGGAAGGGTGGTTCCACTGAGCAGCAAAGCACTACAAAGGGACGTGGAGGCTCCTTGTGAAAACCGGCTCTTCCGTGGGGGTGAGGCGCTTCTGGATGACCGGTCAGCTGAACTTAGTGATAAAAAGCGCGTCGGTGCTACACTGAAATTGTGCCTTTGAAGCCGATCGAAAGTAGGATCGACTTCTCCATGAGCTCGCCTGCCACGCGTAAATGGCTCACCTGCCAGCGTACCTTCCAGATCTGAAATGTTATGGCGCAGATTTAAACTTTCTTTTTGGTTGTACTTGCTGATTTTCTGGTTTTTCTGTCAAAAACCAGCAGCAGGCACTTTTCTAGATATTTAAAAACTATCCTCTTCAGAAAACCGATTGCGGTTAAATGACAAATTACAACGAGGATAAGACGGCAGGGAAGATTAGTAAGCTGATTTTCTGATCTGATTTTAACTTTTTTTTTTTTAGAGGGTTTCAAACTTTTTTGCAAACAGTCAAAAACTCAGATCTATGGCAAAATACTGATTTTTTCAAAAACTCAGCGAACTAAAGATCTTTAACTGGACCAGATCTATGACTCTCAGAAGAAAATTTTTCAATTTGAGCACTTTTGCAAATTTTTGGATTTTTAACAAAAAGTTCAGATTTGCAAACAGGCAGCAATCCTTTGATTTTTTCTGATTTTTTATCTTACTACCATCATAGATCTGACAGATCTATTCGATCCCCAGCGGAGTCGCCAAAAACTGTTGGTCCGAAAATTTTCGCCCGGACAGGATCTATGGATAGGCAGCCAACAGCAGTGTGCGGCTTAGCCCCTCTTTGAGTCAGCAAAGCGAAACTGGTTTATTGCTATTCTACCAGCAGGAATCTATGCAAGTCTCACAGATTCTGCCTTTGGGGGTTTGGGATCTCATCCCAGTAGAGTGTTTCAGGCTGCGAAAAGAAAGGAATGAAAGAGGGAAAAGAGAAAGAACAGATCCGAAGGAAGAAAAGAAATGAATTCCAAAGCAGAAAGGTCAGAAGATTTATGTTTTTGGGTTGGTAGTAAAAAGAGCCAAACCTACTTACATAAATAAACAAAGCAATACTTGATGAGCAAATGACAGAAAAGTAGATATGAATCCAACAGATTAAACACATACAGATCTAACGTAAGGAAGATCCAATGCATAACACAAATATATTGAGCACAAAGTCTTAATATTTTTATTACTTGTTTTCTTACATTCAAGAAAGCTCAAAGTCTTTCTCTCCTCACTTCTATTTTCATCTAAAAATGTTCACCCCGAATACAACAAGTATTCCAATATTTATAGAAGAGAGGAGAAGGAAAAAGGCAAAAAGGAGCCAACAAATATTTACAAAGATATTTAAAAAGTCAACAATTGACTTGGGCAAGTTTTTGGATGGCAACATCCCATGGTGCAACATGGATGAAGTCATCGTGTATGCCAACATGCTTTTTAAATATCTTACAAAAATGATCAATGGATCCCAAGAAGAAACCACTCTTGTGTAAAATGGCGCACTTTTCAAAGATGTCGACAATGACTTCTCGGCGCCTTGGCGCACATTTCAAAGCATGTCGACATCACATTGTCACGCCTTTGGAAATGGGCGCACTTATCAAGATGTCAACAGGAACTTATCAGCGCCCTTTGGCGCACTCTTTCAGCATGTCAACAGGAACTTATCAATGCCCTTTGGTGCACTCTTCATGTCGACAGAACTTATCGCGCCACCTGCTCAAAAAGGCTGAAAAATGGCTAAGTCCTTAAAAATTGATTTTCGGAAGAGAATTTTGGGCTTCTTTCGAATGTTGTCAAACTTCCTTGGGGCCAAAACAAATTTTTTGGGTATGGTTACCCGCAAATTTCCCTTGACAATTTTACAGATAACAAATTTTATAGTCCATCTCGTAAGGGATCTTACCATTTATTATTAATTTAAACATCAAAACAAGTAAATTATAAGCTTATTAAAAATTATTAGAAGTATTGAAACTTGATATTTTGATTTTTATAGCAATTTGAGGGTAGGCGGGCTTAAACTATGGAAAAAATATAATTTTTTAAAACCAACCAATCAACCTAAAAATTTCAAGGAATCTCTACCCTTGTAAAATGACCACGTCCATGAAAATTAAGATCTTGAAAGAACTTACAGGAGAATATATCAATGACAAATTTTTTTAGGTCGTGTAAGCTGAGATAGGGTTCTAAATTGTAATTTTTTTCCATTTCTTTGATCAATTGAATGTTTTCAAACCTCGAAATTGATAGAGATTAGTGTTGAGAATGTTTTATAAGTGATAGTGATAGATTCAAGGTGGAAATAAGTATGTTTAACCTTGTTGTCAACTTATACCATTAAAATCAGTTCTAATAAGATTGTCTATACCTTGTTTTGATCAATTTATGTCAAAGGAAAATCAAGAGAATTCTATATATGTTTCAAAAATCAATAAATGGGAAATCATATTAGTTTTCAAAGTTTCTTTATCATTGTGTTATCAAGAAAGAGTCCAAAAATCTATGCCTAAGATCTATTAGCTAATAAGAACAAGTAGAACCAAAGGAGACTTCAAGAACATATGGTGACAAGATTGAATACCTATGAGATCTTGTAAAGTGCAACTAGTGATGGTTAGTAAGGACCTAGTGGAGAATGAATAGAAGTGATTAATGTCTTGACTTGGATGAAGAGTTGAGTTTTCATGTTCTAAGAAGACATAGCTCTTGATATCACCTAGAAGGGTTGCATAAAGTCACATAGTTTTTGTCTAATGAAGGTTTCTTAGTGTAAGACTACAGAGTAAAGAGATCCCAATCAAAGAATACCTAGAAAATAAAGACTACTATTAGAAGAAACTAAATATTTCTAGCCATCCTTCAAATGAATTTTGATTGTAGGATTGGAATAAGATCACCTACAGTGGAAAGATACTTGACTAATACAAATTCCTATGTTCTAGGTTCAATGTTGATGTTATAGATTCTTAGGAGAAGTTGGAAGCTAGAGATGATTGAAATAAGGCAGGTACAGATGTGGGTAAGAATTGTATAATAGAGGTATGACGATCAAGACTTTAGAATTGATTATTTGAATAGAACTAGGTAAGATATAGTAGTGGTTGATTCTCGAAGTACTTTGAAAATTCATAAGGACTATTTTTTTATAACATTTGAGAATACATAATTAGGGCTAACCATTTCTTGTCATTCAAGTGAGGTTTAGATGGAAGAGTGGGATAAAGATGCATTATATGGCAATGAGTGTGAATGAGTCATTTAAACAAGTTAATACATGGTGTACTAATTAAGGTATCATTTCAAATTCCTAGAGATCCTACTATGCACCTTGAGTGGATTGATCACCAAGAAAATATGAATGCATGAGAGGTTGTTTGAAGATAGTGATCATACTAGAGTTTGTGTTTTTGTATCAAGGATAAACATTAAAAATCTCATGAGAACATAACATGACCAGTAGCAAACTACCGGTCCAACAAATATCCAAAATAAAACAATATATCAGCAAAAGTCAGTAGAAACACAACAAAAAGTCAGCAACAATGTTGCACTACTAGAGTTTGTGTTAAACAATAAGAAGGTGCATCATTTTTGGTATCGAGCCTGGTTTCTCTTGAAATGATGAATTATATTAATAATGTTGTGAAGAATATTTTTGGATGCATGGATATAGAGAAGTGGAATTGAGAAGAGAATTGAAAATAGCTACATTGTGGAGGTAAAACAAAGTGAAGTATTTTGTTTTGTTTGACTGATCAATATTGTGATTTGCAGGAAGCTTGAGAGCTTGAAGAGAGTTGGTAAAAAGAAGATAAGAGAGGAAAGAAGAAGAGATAGTGTGATAGTAGAAGCCCTATAGCCATTAAGGCTTGAAGAAGAGCAGTGAAGCTCAAGAAGAAAGAGAAGTCAATAGACCAAGGTGAGAGAGTCTTGGGTGAGACTTGAGTGAAGAAGAATATACCAAAAGATCAGGTTCAAGGAAGGAATCCTAGGTGAGGTATCTAGTAAGGTGAAATAGACTTGCTAGGAGAAAATAAGAAAGTGAAAGAAAGATTGAGAGAGAAAAGAGAAGAGATGAAGGGCTTAGAGGAAGAGAAGAGTCACAAGAAAGAAGAGATAGATGTGGAGAGAGAGATAGCTGAGATCAAGCTAATCTTGGCATGTATAGATAAATTATTGGGAGTGACAAGACAAATATTCTTTTTGAGAATCAAGAAAAGAGTAGAATGGCCTCTCGTAAAGATGATTGAATAGAGAAAGAGAAAGAAAGAAATCAGTCAGCTAAGGATTCAAATCAAATTATTGACAAAGCAACTTAAGAAGGAGAAAATGGAGACAAATCAGTCTCAATTGTTTATTTCTAATCATTTCTTGTCATGGGTGCATACAAGTGAAAAGGAAGATGAAAAATAACACTAGGAAAACATGATAAAAGAGGAGCAAAAACAAAATTTTGGTATGGAAGATCAAATGTATATGTCATTTGAGAAAGAAGAATTGGATATTTTCTATCCAGAGGAAGGGGAGATGCTAGGTGAAGGTGAAGAAGTATTTGAAGAAGATCAATTTCATCAAAAATTTCTTTCTAATGTTGTATTTGATAATGAAAATGTAAATTTGGAAGAGGATGAATCAGTATAAAGAAACAATAAAATTGTTTGATAAGTTAATGGGAAATGAATATATGGAAGAAACACTAGTGGAATATGATATGCAACAAGAAAAGGTGTCTCATATGACTCTAGAATAAAATTAATCAAAGTATTGAAACAAAACAAGAAAGAAGAAGAAAAGGAGTGGCAGCGTGATTGTGAGTAAATCATAAAATTTAAGTCTCATAGAGATGAGGAAGATATGAAGAAAGTAGAGATGAAGATATTGGATCTTTTGAATGAAGAAGATGTTGATGGAGGGGTAGTTTTGCCTAATTTTTTTGAATCTAACATTTCTTTTGAGTGTGTGTATACAGGTTTAGAAGATGAGTTAGAAAAAGAAGAAGTGGATAATTTATTCACTTATGAAATTCAAGAACAACTTGAAGTTGAGATGAAGAACTTGGAAAAGTTGATTTATAATGATAGTGTAGCCAAGAATGATTGTGAAAGGATGAAGAATAGAGAAACTCAAGAATATGTTGAAGGAAAAAATAGTTGCGAAGGATTTGATGAGACTTCAAGGTCTCAATGTTTTATATTTGATGATACATCTGATATTGTGGATGTAGAAGTGAATAACATAGAAATAAGATATCTTAAAAGAGTTCAAGTGGAGAAGATACAAGAATAAATCCTTATTTTAGAGGATGACACTATGGAGAAAGAAGATAAGCAAAATAATAACATTCATGAGGTAAGAGGAGTTGTACTAATTTAGTACAATTGGAAGACAAGGAAGAAAAATAAGTAACCTTTGAGCTGGAGCTCAAATTTTTATTTGATGGGGAATTTGATGCAAGATCATCATATGCAAGCAAGATTCTTCACTCATCATACACTGAGCTCCATTTGTAGTCATGTGATCTAGGATTGACGAAGAACTAATTTTCCCTCCATTTGTAGTTGTTTGAATTCAATTTTTAGGTAAACTAGACTAGTAAGAGTAAATGTACTTGTAAATGAGTTTGACTAGGTAAATTAGGTGGAGTAAGTAAATATTTATGCTAAATAAGACTCTTTGAACATGTTAATAGTTTTAACTTTGGTTGGAAACTGATGGTCGATTTGATCTTCGAAAATTATGGATTTTCCCATAACGAACGAATAATATCTGGTCTTGTTTCAACTTTTCCAGTCATTTTAGACACAATTTTCAAATATTGGATCTTCCAACATCATGCACGAGGAGATAGTTTGGATGAAGATTATCTTATATTTCTATGTTACGAGTATGGTTGAGCTCTTATAGCAAAGACTGGTCATTTAGGAGTGAAAATATGATTTATTTTGGTCAAGGATCCAATATCGGATCTAGAAATCTATGAATAATGGTTTGCGCAATATGGATTTAATCATGAATAAATGAATCGTGAGGTTTTGATTAAAAACAAGGTTTATGTCCTTGTAATTTGCATGTTTTATGGACTATGTGCAAGAAGGTTTCAACAAGACAATGAGCTTGAATTTTATAGTCCATCTTAGAATAGATCTTACCCCTTACTATTGATTCAAACATCAAGAGAAGACAATTATAATCTCATCAAAATCTATTAGAAGTTTCTGAAACTCGAGATTTTGATTTTTATAACAATTTGAGGGTACACGGGCCTGAACAAGGGAAAAATATATAACTTTGTTTAAACAACTAATCGAGCTTAAAATTTCAAGGAATCTATGACCTTATAAACCAACCATGTCCACAAAAATTCATCTCTCGAAAGCACTTACAAGCGAAGATATCGATGATTTTTTTTTCGTGTCATGTAAGTGAGATAGGGTTCCAAATTATAATTTTTTTCCATTTCTTTAATCAATTGAATGTTTTCAAACCTCCAAATCGATAGAGATTAATTTTGAGAACGTTTTATAAGTGATAGTGATAGATTCAAGGTAAAAAGAAGTTTTTTTACCCTATTGTCATCTTATACCATTAAAATTAGGCCTAATAAGACTGTTTATACCTTGTTTTGATCAATTTATGTCAAAGGAAAATCAAGAGAATTCTATATATGTTTCAAGGATCATTAAAGGGGAAATTTCATTAGTTTTCAAAGTTACTAATCATTGTCCTATTGAAGAAAGAGTCCAAAAATATAATCCTAAGATCTATTAGCTAAGAAGAACAAGTAGAACCAAAGGAGACTTCAAGAACACATGGTGACAAGAATGGATACCTATGAGCTCTTGTAAAGTGAAACTAGTGATGGTTAGTGAGGACCTAGTGGAGAATGAATAGAATTGATTCATGTCTTGGACTTGGGTGAAGAGTTGAGTTTTAATGTTCTAGGAAGACATAGCTCTTGATATCACCTAAAAGGATTATGTAAAGTCACATAGGTTTTTTCTAATGATGGTTTCTCAAAGTGTAAGAATACAGAGTAAATAGATCCCAATCAAAGAATACATATAAAAGAAAGACTACTATTACAAAAACTAAATATTTCTAACCATCATTCAATTTAATTATGAATGAGTGGGAAGATACTTGGCTAATACAGATTCCTATGTCCTAGGTTCAAATTTGATGTCGAGACGCTTAAGAGAAGTTGGAAGACAAAGATTATTGATATAAGGAAGGTAAAAATGTGGGTAAGAATTGTACAATAGAGGCATAAAGATCAAGAATTTAGAATTTATGATTTTAATAGAATTAGATAAGATATAGGAGTGGTTGACTCTCATATGTAATTTGAAAATTCATAAGGATTGTTTGATTTATTTAACAATTGAGAGTACATAATTAAGGCTAACCATTTCTTTTCATTCAAGTGAGGTTTAGATGGAAGAGTGGGATAAAGATGCATGATATGGCAAGGAGTGTGAATGATTCATTTAAACAAGTTTATGCATGGTGTACTAATTAAGGTATCATTTCAAATTCATAGAGATTCTTATATGCACCTTGAGTGGATTAATCACCAAGAAAATATGAATTTTCATGAGAGATTGTTTGAAGATAGTGATCATACTATAGTTTTTGTTTTTTTATTAAGGATAAACATTACAAAGATCATGAAAACATAACAAGACTCAGTAGTAGAAGATACCAAACAACAAACATCCAAAATACAACAATATGTCAACAAAAACTCAAAGCAGAAACGCAACAAAAATTCAACAACAATGATGCACTACTAGAGTTTATATTAAAGAATAAGATGGATGAGTCCATAGAAGAATTGTTATGTGTCATATCTATACTAAAGGAAAATTGGGTAGATAAAGCAAGGGAAGAATGACAGAAAGATGCAACAACCCATACTCTCATTCATAATCTCTAGAAAGATCCAACCATATCTAAAGAATAATTTATATGGAAGGGGGATACATCGTGGTACAAAGATAGGTTATATTTGAGTAATAATTCTACACTTAAACACCATGTTCTTTCAGAGATTCATTCTTCTCCACTAGATGACCATTTTGGGTTCTTGAAAACTTATCATAGAGTTAAATACAATTTCTTTTTGGAGGGGTTGAAAGGAGATGTTCAAAATTTCTAAGCGTGAATGTTTCATTTTTCAATGTAATAAGGGTAAGACCATTAAGACACCATGTATCCTCCAACCCTTATCTATTCCTAGTGAGAGATGGGAAGAGGTATCGCTGGATTTCATCATAGGATTGCCTGAATTAGAAGGGAAAAGTGCCATTATGGCCATGGTGGATAGAATTACCAATTATGTTCATTTTTGTGTCATGGCTCATCCTTTCACAAATAGTATAGTTTCCATCTCATTTATGGACACAGTTTAAAATCTCCATGGCATGCCCAAAATTATAGTAAGTGATCATGATTTGATATTTATAAGTAATTTTTGGACTGATTTGTTCTCTTGTTTGGGTACCCAACTGGCCCAAAGTTCATCTTATTATCCTAAATCATATGGGAAAAATGAGGTTGTAAATAAATGCTTGGAGGGATATCTTTGATGTTTTACTTCGATAAGCAAGAACGTTGGGTGCAATGGTTACCACTTATAGAATGGTTGTATAATACTTCGCTTTCATACCTCCTCCAAAATGTCTCCATTTCGACACTTTACTAGTACTATCCTCCATCACCATCTCTAGCTTGAAGGTCAAACCAAAGGTGAGAGAAATCAAAGATCACATTTAGCACTAGCATGAGGTACTCTCTATTCTTAGAGAAAAAATTTCAAGGGCACAAAATCTAATGAAGCAACATGATGATCAACATCTTAGTGAACAAAAATTTGAATGGGGTGACTTTCTTTCGTATGGTTGCATCCATATAAGTAGTTATCGTTAAAACAATAAATGAAGGATAATAAGATTTCTCCTAAATACTATGGTCATTACCAAGTGTTGCGAAAATTGGTAGTGCGGCATATAAGCTAGAGCTCCTCGAAGAAGTAAAATACATCTAGTCTTCCATGTTTCTTTCTTGAAAAACGTTATTGAATAGCACATTTCCACCCGATCGGTGCTTCCTAAAATGGATGAGGAAGGAAGGATCGTATTAGAACTTGAAGATATTCTTCGACATGCACTAAAATATTGAGGACCGTAGTCATTACCGAGTACTTGATCAAATGGAAGAATATGAATATTGAGGATGCATCATGGGAGAATGAAGCATTTGTGCAACATCATCCCAGCTTCCCAACATTGGGGACAATGTTGCTTTGAAGGAAGGGGCATGTTACACCCTTATTCCTATAACTTATATTGATATGTAGTGTTGATTTATGGATTACATAATCTCTCTTCTAGTCATATGTTATTCATTTATGCTTTCATATGTTTAGTAGGTCGGCCTTGGTGTTGGCCATATCATAGGATTGGTAGATATAGGTGGAAGTGAGTAGTAGTTAATTAAGATATTGAGCATCCGAGTCTAATTGTATGGTTTGGAGGTTTCCCCCTCAAAGTGACTAATCTATTTTACTTTTATATTGCTATCATTTATCTACAATCATGTGTTCTTTAGTCTTTTATTGCTGCTAATATTCAGATTTATACAAATAATGTCATTACGATCATTTGTAATTATAAGTGTTTCTCAATTTTCCTCGATTCATTTTCATAATACGTCAAAATTACAGAGGTGTTTATCAATTTTCCTTAGTCCATTTTCACATTAGGTTGTTGGAAAATATTTTTTGTAGATTCTCTAGTAAAGTATTTGAAGAAAAAGTGAATATACTACAGTTCAAAATTTAATGAAAGAAATGAAAAGAATAAATCCTTTCTTTCATTCTTGTTCTTCATTTCATTCCCATTTTTATACTACCTACAAATTTGATATTGTATCATCTTTATTTGATTTCATAGCTTGCTATAATAGGAGAAGAAACAATCCAAAATAGAAACTTCCCATTCCTTCTAGTTTAGAGGTGGACTTATTACACCTCAATTACGTAATATACAACTCTAATACATGCATATCCATGGGAATTGAGGTAATATGAGGTTACCCTTTCTCTACGCTTATGTATGCACCCTATGCACCAATTCATGAGGTGGGACTTGGTAATCAAGAAACCATGATTGTCCTAAGAAGCCACAATAACTCTATGTATTTACTCCAAAACTAGTTCCATAGAAATTGAAGAAGACCAAAATGGGTTCTGGAGCATACTTTAATTTTCCGCAAAATGCAAATTGATATTTTTATAACTGCAAGTTGTACTCAGTGATGAAATTATACTAATACAAAAATCCTCTCGCTGAAATGAAGGTTTCCACGGTAATTTACTCTTAATGATTTGATTGTTTGTTGATATCTCTTACATGGTGATCTTATGCCTTTTAAAAGAAATATTAATGATGAGAATTGTTGGAGTTGATGACCATCCTCCCCTCTTGGTAGGCATTTTGATTCCAGTTCCACCTTTCTTTGGATACCATGAAAGTTTCAAGTTGCATTTAGATCCATTAGAATTCATTTTCATTAGAAAAATCAACAAATTTCCTCAAAATATTTATAATACAAATCGGTAAAGGAAATACCAAAAGGTAGAGGATGACCATGATGATAAAAGATGTCATTATCAAGAAAAAAATATTCTAGAAAGAAATATCACCAATTAAGATAATACTTTTGAAAAATATGTTTCTCTCTAAACATTACTATTATTTGTGTGCTCTCTATTACTACAATTTTCTCATATAGATTATAAATCCATCACTCTTCACTCATGACTATTAGGCGGTTTGATTGACAAGTGTGCATTGTGTCAAAAAAAAAATATGGCATAGTGAAATCCTTAAATGTGGCACTTTCCATGGCATAACTTGGCATAGAGTTGCATTACATGTCGTTAATGTATCGTCAAAAACATGGCATTGTGTCATCTCTATGAAAGGGGTACTACCCTTGAACCTTACACTAGTTAATCCTTGTAAGAACATGTGTTATGCATATGTCAAGAGGATACAACAAGTTGTTTGCACCTAATGGTATATTGTGCGTAATGTGAGTTTCCCTTACAAATTTGTCATGGAGGTGTGTTAGACGATTATGAAGTCGATGTTAGGCATCGCAAAAGGTTTTGAACAATCATGCATGGTGCTGGATCCAACTTGAAAAGAGTGCAAGTTAACATTGTAGGAATGTGTGTGACATTTATTAGAAATGGATGGATGGTTGTGGAGGTACTACAAGCCTTTAATGGGTATTGTAACCATGGAAAAGGTTTCACAAGAGCCACAAGTTATGAGAATTGGCCTCATTGTATCATTGGAACAATTGTTTATAGATCTTCCTAGATTAGTCACCCTTGATTGTAAAACAATAGTCCTAATTGCATTAACTCTAGGAAACATGTGTGTAACCTTCACTTCTACCTAGCACCTCATGAACCATTTGGCTTGTTACAAGAGTCAACATGGTATGTACACTAGCGTATAATAATTTTGTGTATACACTATTTCTAGAATGTGATTTGTCTTTTCATTTGATATTGTGTGATAGTAGGTGAAGTTTGGAGTGTTGAATACGTAGATATTTATAGTAAAATCTTCTTTGGAGTTGACATGGTATGATTGTAGCATGGAATGAATTCATGAATCCAATATATCTAATCGAATTACATTGTGAGGATTATAATTGTACACATATTAGTTCAACTATGAACATGTTGATGCCCAAGGAGATGTACATCAAAAACATCAATTGATGCAACACCACAAACTAAATCCTTTGAAATGATGTATAGAATACACAATGTGAGATTCATGAGTGATGTGTATGCTTTATTGTAATAGGAAATCAGCACATGGGGGTATCACTTGCTAAGGTGGTACATGATACGTTTGATCATATTGTAATATCAAAATTGGGTTTAATCTAATTTATGATTAATTTAATATGTGTATATATGCATTAGAATTATAATTACAACAAATACTAATAAATCTTGTATTCTATAAAGGACATGTATTACAATTATTACTAACTCATAAAAGCTCTTCAAAGGTAGATAAAGAAAAACTATGGATTAGGATTAGAAGAGATTGTGCCAATTTACTAGTTCGGAGAAAGTGATAGCGATTTGAAAGTGTGTAGGAAGGTTTTACAAAGTTTCATTGAACTATCCTAAAATTGGGAATCCCAATCTAAAATAAGGAGGAAATATCTTATATAGGGTAAAGTCACCTAGATAGTTTTTCCTTCTATGAATGGCTTTGTCTTGTGCATGGTTTGAATGAGTCTCACATCGAGCACTATGAAATTGTGTGTTTATAACTTTGCTTCATACGTTTATAATTTCATGATTACATTTGTGCAATAGATTAGGATTTCTTCTTCAAACTCTAGCTCTCCTATTCAAATACCTAAAAATGGTTAGTATGATTGGGTTGTGTTTTTCCGTCAACACCTATATAGCAAGAATCCAAAGAGGAATCAAACCCTTTTAGTTCCTTACCTAATGAATGCATGAAATATCTGTAATAGTAATGTGTTTGGAAATGAATACCCCAATATAACCTCGACACTTAACAATTATATTTTATATATAGGATATAGCTTTTCTCATGGTTATAAAATGACTTCATCATGATTCATGGTTGAGACATACTTACGTGTAGAGCCAAGTAGAAACCTCCTCATTATTCAATGGAAATGGGACACATGAAATGTTGTGATTAGAGAGTGTTGTCATCCATGTCAACAAAGGGGAAAATATTAAGCATAAAGAATTATAAGAACATTTTTTTGTTTGTGGTCATGGAATGAAGGGCATAAATCTAAGTCCCAATATGTCCCACTTCTTTATGCAATTCTTGAATATACTTAATTGTTTATGGTATTATTAAGGACTTGTCTATCTATTCACATTTCATCATAAGTCGCCATTATAAACACTCAAAATGTAATGACATTCTAATATTTATCCAATCTGATTATTGTCGGTTTCCTTGAAAATTAAGAAGTGACACTTATATATATATATATATATATATATATATATATATATATATATATATATATATATATATATATATATATATATATCTAGTTAAAATAATGTAGACAAGAAACAAGTGTCATAATGTAACAATTTCTTCTCAAAACTTATTCGAAGGTCCAAGGGCAATGTTCTATATTAGAATATGCATGTTTATTCGAAATAATATTGATTAAGGAAATACTCTTGAGAAAGATATTTTACTCTTTGTGTTGCTATTGTCGACGTTATAATGTGCACAATACAATATAAATATGTGACTTTTCACTTATGATTATTATGTGGCTTCATTGAAAATTTAGTGTGTTATGCAAAAAAATTTATGGCATAATGAGAACCTTAAATGTGTCACCGATATAACACAACTTGGTACAATATGTTGTGGAGTTACATTGAATGATGTCAATTGACATAGTGGATTCCCTATGAAAGGAACATTTCCTTGGACCCTAAATTAGATAATCCTTTGAATAACATGTGTTATGCATCTATAAGGAGGAGGAAGTAAGTTGTCACCATGTGATGATACCGTGTAATGTGAGTTTATCTTTATAGTTTGCATGGAGGCAATTAGACCATTATGGAGTTGATGGTAGGTATTATAGAAGGGTTTTTTCAAGCATGGTAGGTCCAATTTTCAAAGATTTCATACCACTATAGGAGTGCATGTGTTACATTTGTTAGAAATATATGGATGAACATGGAGGTACTATAATCCTTTATGGTATATTATAGACCATTTAAGAGGGATCACAAGAACCACAAGTTCATTATTTATAGATAGTCCTATGTGTGAGGTTGTGGAGCTTGTTTTCATGTGTGAAAGTGTTGAAGATTGTACACTAAGATTACGGTACACTTTCCATAGTTGTCTCACTAGGGTTTGGGGCTAGGCCAAGGTTTATGCCCGATATACCATGAAATGTGATTTTTCTCATATGGGTGAGATTTTCAACCCATAGGTTTATGGGACGATTTTGGCTCGTGGTTTTGTAAAATTACTTAAGCAATTGTCTACTTATGTGGTTTTGTGCATATGGTAGGCATGATGTAACATTGTAGATGTGTTTTGAATTCGGGTGTGAATTCTATATATTTTTTTGAGCATTGCTCCACATAGATCCGGTATTGTATTGAGAGAGCGATGTCTTGTAATAAAATATGAGCAAGTGATTCTTGGTGGACGTAGCCCAATTGGATGAACAATGTTAAATATTGTCTCTTTGTGTTGTGTTATTATTTTTCCGCACTTTTATTTGAGATCTCGTAATATTTTTTGCATATTATTTTCTATTGTTACAATTATGTGAGAGATTATTCCACATATTTTATCCCTTATTTCCTAACAATTGGTATCAAAGTCTGGTTTGGTTTGCTAAAGTGTTGAATCACAGGAAATTTTTAGCTTGAGTGGGAGATATGGAAGATGATGGAAGATCAAGGGTTGATAAATTCAATGGGAAGAATTTTAGTCTTTGGAAGATGCAGATGGAAGATTACCTTTATCGAAGGATCTTTATATTTCGTTGTCTGAGAAGGTGAAAAAACCCTCGAGCATGATGGATGTGGAATGGGATTTTTGGATAGGAAGACACTTGGGACAATCCAACTATGTCTTGCATCTTCGGTATTATTTAATGCTTCAAAGGAAAAGACTACAAAATAATTGATGTATGCATTAGGGAAGTTGTATGAAAAACCCTCTACCGCTAACAAGATATTTTTAATGAAAAATTTGTTTAATATGAAGATGTCTGAGAATGGTTCGGTAACAGATCATTTAAATGATTTTAATACGGTTGTAAATATCTTAGCTTTGGTTACAATAGAATTTGATGAAGAAGTTAAGGATTTATTAATTATGTGATCTTTACCTAAGAGTTGGAATAGCCTGGTAATGGTGGTAAGCAACTAAACTCAAAGTTGAAGTTTGAGGATGTTGTATGGGTGATTCTAAGTGAGGAAATGTGAAGAAAAATATCTAGGGAATCTTTTATTTCAAGGAATGCTTTGATAGTGGAAACTAGAGGGAGATAGAAGAATAGAGGAAGCCGTGGAAAATTGAAAGATCGGGCAAGGTCAAAATCCAAAAGCAAGATAGTATGTTGGCACTGTGGAAAGTCTGAGCATGCAAAGAAAGATTGTTAGGAGCTTCAGGACAAGAAGAAACAACCGGAAGAAAACAAGGAGGTAAATGTGGCAATAGGTAATGTATGTCAGGATGCTTTGATTATTTCTTTGCACAATATTGTTGAATCTTGGGTTTTAGATTCGAGGATTCTTTCCATACTACTCCACATAGGCATTATTTTGTTGATTATGTTCAAGGGGACTTTGGGCATGTTTTTCTTGGTGATGATGAACCGTGTAGTATAGTTGGAAAAGGATTTGTTGGGGTTAAGATGCATAATGGGAATACATGGCTATTGAAGGATGTCAGACATGTGCCTAATTTAAAATCAAATCTAATATCGATGGGCTAGTTGGGAAGTGATGGTTGTATTGTGATATTTACATCAGACTCTTGGAAGGTTACCAAGGGTGCTCTTGTGGTGGCAAGAGGTAAGAAGGTTGGAACCTTGTATTTAACCACTTATAGCACTAATATTTGTAATCTTATGGCTTCAAGTATATACAACATTGTGGCACTATAGGCTCGATAATATGAGCCATAAGGGCATGGAGATAGTAAAGAAGGATTTTCCTATATATATAAAACAAGTTTGGAGTTCTCAGTGAGGACTGCATATATGGGGAAAAAATTGAGTAAGGCTTCTAAAGGTTGGATCTATAAAGAAAGAGAATAAGTTAGAGTTGGTGCATTCGATGTGTGGGGTTAGCTCAAGTATCATCTCTTGGGGGTTCAAGTTATTATGTTACTTTTATCGATGATGCAACAAGGAAAGTTTGGGTTTATTGTATTAGAAACAAATCTAATTTATTTGACACTTTTGTAAAATGGAAAGCCTTGGTTGAGAATAAAATAGGTCTTAAGCTAAAATGTCTCACTTAGATAATGGAGGGGAGTATTGCAAAAATGAATTTGAGGATTACTGTTCTAAGAATGGAATCCGTAGGCAAAATATGGTTCCAGGAACTCTGCAATAGAATGGGGTGTCAAAAAGGATGAACAGAACAATAATGGAACGTGCTAGGAGCATGAGGTTACATGCAGGACTACCTCTTTCTTTTTGGGTAGAAGCGGTGAGCACAACTATGTACTTGATAAACAGAGGACCCTCAAGTTCCTTAGATGGAGGCATACCTGAGGAGGCTTGGTATGGTAAGAAAGTTGATTATTCATTTCTTAGATTCTTTGGATGTGAGGTGTTTGTCCATATAGATAAGGATGATAGGACCAAGCTAGAGGCTAAATCAGAAAAATGTACTTTCATTGGTTATGGTGGTGATGACTTTGGATATAAATGTTGGAGTATTAAGGACAAGAAAATCATTCAATCTAGGGATGTGGTCTTTAATGAGAAAGTCATGTATAAAAAGAACATGCAGGAAAACAAGGAAGAATCCAAAAAGAGTATGCGGTGGTATAGGATCTTCTAGATGGTAAAGTGACACATGAATCAATTTAGGAACCTCCTCAACAGTAATCACAAACTCCTATATTGAGGAGGTATTATAGGGTAAGAAGAGAACCTGAATGTTTTTCTCCTTCTCTTTATTATTTATTACTCACTGATAGTGGAGAGCCAAAGAGCTTTGATGAAGAAATGCAGGTAGATTCTAGGAAGAAGTGGGAGAAAGCCATGGATGAGGAGCATCAAGGCTCTCATGGAGAACCAGACATGGGATTTGGTGAAGCTACTCAAGGCAAAAGAGCATTACAGAACAAGTGGGTGTTCATAGTCAAAGAGGAAGAAGGAGGCAAGAAAAGATACAAGGCCCGGTTAGTGGTCAAGGGGTTTACATAAAAAAAAGGTATAGATTTTGATGAGATTTTTTCTCCTATAGTAAAAATGACTTCTATTAGAACTGTTCTTGGAATAGTTGCAATAGAATACTTGCACTTAGAGTAGCTTGATGTAAAGACTACATTTCTCCATGGTGATTTGGAGGAGGATCTATATATGCAACAACTAGAGGGCTATGAGGTCAAAGGTAAAGAGGAGATGGTGTGTAAACTGAAGAAGAGCTTGTATGGCTTAAAACAAGCTCCATGTCAATGGTATAATAAATTTGATAGATTTATGATGGAGCAAGGTTATATTAGATGTCATTCTGACCATTGCATGTATACAAAGAAATTTGAGGATGACAGCTTATATTATCATGTGTCTCGTATGTGGATGACATGTTGGTTGCGGGTAAAAACATGTAGGAATTAAAAGTACTCATAAAGAAACTAAGTGAATCATTTGTTATGAATGATTTGGGGGCAGCCAAAAAACCCTTGGTATGAGAATATCTTGGGATAGGAAGGAATAGAAGCTGAATTTATCTCGAAGAGTAAATTAAGAAGGTATTGAAGAGGTTTAATATGCATGATGCTAAACCATTGGGAATCCTTTGGCAAACCATTTCAAGTTATCAAAGGAGTAGTGTCCCAAGACAGAGCAGCATGAGAGAAACCAAATATCCAAGGTACCTTACTCATCAATGGTTGGCAGTTTGATGTCTGTCATGGTGTGCACCGTGCCTAATATTGCCCATGCAAAGGAAGCGATGAGTAGATTTATGAGTGATCCACGTAGAGATCACTCGGCAGATAGTAAAGTGGACCCTTCAGATTTGAGAGGGACCATGGGGACAATTTTATGCTACAAAGGATCGAGACACTACTTTGTGTGGTAATGTAGATTCGAGATATGGTGGAGATGTATACAATAGGAGGAGCACGACAAGTTATGTTTACACTATAGGTGGGACAACAGTAAGATGGATTTCACGACTACATAAGTTGGTGGCTTTGTCAAACATGGAGGCTGAGTATTCTTTTGCCACGAGAGGAAAGCAAAGAAATGACTTGGTTACAGCAATTGCTTGAGGATTTGGGGCATAAGCGGGAGGAATAAAATTTGCATAGTGATAGTTAGAGTGCTATACACCTAGCTAAGAACTCTGCTTTCCACTCTAGGATGAAGCATATACAGTTAAGGTACCATTTCATCGGGACAAATTTGGAGGAAGATAAGTTGAAGCTCAAGAATATTCATACCACTCAAAATCCTACGACATGATGACCAAGGTGGTCACAAGGAAAAACTAGAGCTATGTTTTTCTTCATGGAAACTAGTGAAGGATTGAGAAGCTTTCTCAAAGGAAAACTAGTCTCCAAGTGGGAGATTGTTAGGTTGTGGAGCCTATTTTCATGTGTGAAAGTGTTAAAGACTGTACACTAAGAGTATTGTACACTTTCCATAATTGTCTTTTCGGGGTTCAAAGCCGGGTCGGGCGAAGCCCCTAAGTAGAGGGTTCGGGGCACACCCCAAATTTTTGCCTTAAAACAAAATGTGCCCGATATACCAGAAATGTGCTTTTTCTCATATGGGTGGGATTTTTGACCCATAGGTTTATGGGATGGTTTTGGCCCATGGTTTTGATACCCACGGTTTTGTAAAAATACTTAAGCAATTGTCTACTTATGTGGTTTTGTGCATATGGTAGGTATGATGTAACATTGCATATGTGTTTTGAATTCAGGTGTGAATTCTGTAGAGTTTGTTGAGCATAGCTCCAAACAGATTTGGGTATTGTATTGAGAGAGTGGTGGCTTGTAATAAAATTTGAGCAAGTGATTCTTAGTGGACATAGCCCAAATTGGGTGAACCACATTAAATATTGTCTCTTTGTGTTGTGTTATTATTTTTCTGCACTTTTATTTGAGATCTGTAATATTCTATGCATATTGGTTTCTACTATTGCGATTCTCGTGAGGGATTATTCCTAATATTTTATCCCTTATTTCCTAACACTATGTTAGTCACCCCTCCTTGTAAAGAAATAGTCCTAAATGTATTGAGTTTATGAAACATGTGTACAACCTCAACTTCTACCCAAAACCTCATGAACCATTTGGTTTGTTATAGGATTCAACATGCTCGTACATCGACATATAACAATTTTTGTGTATAGTATTATTAGAATGTAATATTTCTTTGTTAATTGATATTGTGCATCAATAGTATGTGAATTTTTGAACATTGAATATGCATAGATTTATGGCACAATATTCTTGGGAATTGGCAAGACATGATTATAACATGGAATCACACTTCATGAATCCAACATATCTAATATAACCATATTTTGAGTATTGTCCTTGTACAAATATTAACAACTAAGCATGTATTGGCGACCATGGATTTATACATCACAAACATCAAGTGACACAACACTACAAACTACTCCTTTGAAATGTTATATGAAATATGATATGTGAGATTCATGATCGATGTATATACCTTTATTGTAAGGAACTTAACCCATGGGGGAATCAATCGCTAAGGTGGTACATAATACATGTGATCATATTGCATAATCAAAACTAGTTTTAATCTAGTTTATGATTAATTATAACATGTAAACATACATTAGAATCATAATCATATAAAATACTAATAAATCAAAGATTCTAATGAGATGTATTGCAATTATTAAATATCGAATACAAGATTTTAAAATATAGATAAAGAAAACTTATGGATTAGGGTTAGAAGATATTTCACTAATTTTGGTCGAGATGGAGTGACAAGTGATCTAAAAGTGTGTAGGAAGGTTGTGCAAAGTATCATTGAACCATCCTAAAAATTTGGGAGATTGGATCCAAAATAGGATGAAGTTAATTTTCTAGAGAAAATTTACCTAGCTATATTTTTATCATGTGGATGAATTTTTCTCGTGCATGGTTTGAATGTGTCTTGTATTTGAAACTATGATATTATGTTTTTGTACCTTTACTTCATGTGTTTGTAATTTTGTGATCACAATTGTGAAATTGATTATGGTTTTTCATTCTTCAAACACTATCTCTCCTCTTTGAATACCTAAAAGGGTTAGTCTAATTGGGTTGAGTTTGTCCCACCATGCCTACATAGAAATATTTTGGTGAGGTATCAAACCCTCATAGTTTCTATTTGCAAAAAGAATACAACAATAGTATTGGATGTTTTATTCAAGGTGAAAAGTAGCAAATATATACAAGGAAAACAAATCTATCAACAGTTGGTTAGAACATTCCAGTACACAACCATGTGATAGGTGTAACCATACAAAACCAAACAATGTCATACAATTATGTTAAATACAATTATTCTCATATACCCCCTTATTACATTGTTTATACGAATGTATCCTGAAATAGATCAAATTTCACCTTTCCAAGAGACTTAGTGAGAATTTTTATGACTGAGAATTTTTGGGAGTCTGGAGTTGGATGTGGTGGTTCAAAACTTGCTCTTGAATGTAATGACAATCGACCTCAATATTCTTGTTTTGTTCATGGAAAACTAGATTCTTCACAAGCTTCAACACACCTTAATTTTCACAATGAATAATCGGTGATTTTATTCAGAATTTCCATATCGAAAAAAATGTGACATAACCAAATCACTTCACACACAGAGATCCTCATGTGACCGATATTATTCCTTAATGGATGAGAGAGAAATAATAGTTTTATTCTTGCTAATCTACAAGATGGGTATAGATCTAAGATGAAAAACATATCTTGTAGTTGATTTCATGTCATCAATAGATCGACATAGTCCGAGTTGGTATATCCTTGCAAGAATAACTGAGAGTTCTTCTAATATTCCAAACCATAATCAAATGTACCTTAGACATATATAAGAACATGCTTTTCGCAACCAATGACATTTCTTTGCTTCCTACATGAATTTAGAAATATAGCTAACAAAAAAACATAGGTCTCGCCTAATATAAGTCAAGTAAATGAGACTCCTAACAAGCTTCATATAGTGAGTAGCATGTACTTGAGGTGAATCCTACAATCTACAACGTTAAAAATATTCTTACATTGGAGTGGACATAGGTTTACAATCAGACATCTCATACTTTTCTAGGAGTGTCTTGGCATATTTCATCTGGGAGATAAAAATGTGATGTTTCTTCTATCATATCTCCAAGATAAGATAGTATTGAAGTAGCCTCAAATATGTCATGTCAATGGATTTATTCATATCATTCTTAACATCTTCAACAAGATTATCTAGTTTCCTTGTGATCACAAGCTCATCTATATACAAAACAAGAATGAAAATATTTGTTCCTATCTAAACTTAATATACAAATTTAAATCAAAGGGGTTGCATGTGAATCCATGCTACAATAGGTGATCATCTATTTTAATGTACTATGCCCTAGGTGCTTGTTTGAGTCTAAAGAGAGGCTTAATTAGATGAAATACCTTTTAGGATGTTGTTCATCAACAAATCCTTTTGGTTGGTTCATGTATACTTCTTCTTTGAGATCATCATTCAAGAAAGAATTTTTATGTCCATCTACTGAAGTTTTCATCCTTTTGTGCTTCCAATGCACAAATAAATCTGACGGTTTTGATCTTCGTAGTGGGTGTAAAGGTCTCCTCATAGTCAATTCCTTTTTGCTGAGCATATAACTTTACAACTAATCATGAATTGTACTTTACAATAGATCCATATACCTTGTATTTGTTTTTGATAATCCATTTACAGATAATGAATTTCTTTCCTGCAAGTAGATCGAAAAGTTCCCATGTCCAATTCTGAATCAGAGAGTCATATTTTGTATCCATGGCCTCTTTCCACTATGGTTGAATTAGTGCCTCTCAAACTATATTAGGTTTGGAGCTGTCAACAACTAAACTAATCAATGTGATATTTACCTAATTTCTCAGCTTTATTCTAGTTCGACTCCCAATGAAGTATCTGGGAGAGAGTTCAGGTGGGAGTCCTTGATGATGATTTGGAACCATTTCGATGTTGATGTTACTGCTGATGTGAAGAATTATTTTCCAAATGACCAAGATCAACGAACAATTCTCCTTGTAACTCATCTTCCTTGTGTGAAGATTCTTCATGCTCATCATCTGACTATGAGAGAAATTTATGAGAGGAGGTTGAGTACTGACTCTTCTTTTGTGTGGGAATGAGTCAAATGATGACTCATCACAAACCACATCTCAACTCTCATATATCTTCTTTGTCTCAAGATCCATGAGATGATATGCCTTTGAGGTAGTATTGTACCCCAAAAATATACATTGGAGTGTCTTCGGATCAATATTATTCCTCTTCTTGGTTGGTACATGCATATATGTTGTATAACCAAACAATCTAAGATGGGAGATTGAAGGCTTGTGATTACTCCATACCTCTTCTAGTGTCTTTTCCTATAAGATCTTTGTAGGTTCCTGGTTCAGAAGATATACAATTGTCTTGACTACTTCTTCCTAAAATATATTCTCCAACTTAGCAGTTGAAAGCATGTAATGGTACATTTCCATGAAAATCTGATTACAACATTCTCCAATGCCATTCTATTGGGGTATATAGGGGTAATCAAGTGTTGTGTGATGTCCTTCTCCTTCAATAATGTCAAGGGTTTCATTGAATTGAATTCTCCTCCTTAATCTGAGTGGAGGACAAGAAGTGGCTTCCGGTCTACTAGACAACTCATTGATAGAAGGACTGAAAATTGGCAAATGCTTCACTCTTCTTTTAGATAAAGAACACCCATGTCTTATGAGAATATTAGTCTATTGATAAATGGAAGTACTGAAATCCCTAAAAGAAAGAAGTCAATGGTACACATAGATCGATATGTACATCCTTGAGATGGTTTTTGTCATGGAAGGTAATTGGATCAAACGGATCCCGATGTTGTTTTCCGCCGCACATTTAGGACATATAGGTAAGGAGTGGGAGAGTGGAGGAAGTCCTTGTACCATCTCCTTAGAACTGTAGATATAGGGATCTAGCATAAATGTGCCCATATCAATAATGCTAGAGTGCGGTAGACTCCACTTTGTAGAGCGAGAATGAGAAATTGCAAAGGATGAAATTGTATCTAGTGCAAATAAACAATATTTAAAAAAATCTCTACTAAGTATCATACCCTCGCATGAGATAAAACATGATTTGATGTCTTTCTAGACCATGAACTCCACCTTGAGCTTGTGATTTAAGAACTAAGAGATAGATAAGAGATTTTTGGTCAAGACAAGGTCCTAGAGCACCTTTGTGAGGGTACAACTTCTTGTCCCGAGAGGAATGGTGGCATTACCTATTCCTTCTATGATGTACTCCTTGTTATCTACAATTAAAATTTGATCTCCAGTGGGTTGATCATTTAATGAATCAAAAAGCTTTCTATCACCCATCATATGCTTTTTAACGTGAGAGTCAATCAGCCAAACATTCTAGGAGGGCTACGAAGTTTAGGAGACTAGAACAATTTTCTCGGTGTACACTTCAATTCACCGATTCTAGTACTTCCACATCCGAATCATCATCTAGTTGGTTTTTGATATGTCATTTTTGCTTCCTGTGGTGAGGGACGTCATCTCGTATTGTTGAGAATCACTAAGACCGGATGTTCTTTCCTTGTTGGGATTGCCTTGTGTGAGGTCATTATACCAATAGCTAGCAGTTGTTACGCATATTCATGGTGCGAGATGTGACACCATCGACTCACTTTCTCGATACTTTTGCTATTGTGGTTGCTTCAGGGTTTCTTCCGGGATTATTTCTCTTGTTTTCACTTTTGAGAAGTGTGTGCATCTTGATCTTCTAAGCGGCATAATTTGGCTCTTTCAAGAGTTGAACATTGGAGAGAAGCAATTTTAGTGCGAGACATAGATTATATACCATGTGTAGGTCTCCAAAATCATGGTTTCCACCAATGCATTCTTCACATGGATGTGGGTGGGGGTTGCAATGTTTCCATGTTTCTCCTTGGTTTTCATGTGGGGAGTCTCCGGTTTAGTTGACCTCTCACGAGCACGTCACCCAAACACACTCACACAAACAAAAGAAAATGGGTCTCTTACCGGTGCAAGAAGTTGTTCCGCTCCACAAGAGGAGAATGCCAACTCTACGTTGTCCATTAGAAATATATTTGCAAAAGAGAATATAGCAAAAAGAAATCAGTCATGTTTCTTCTTATTCTGTCGAACATGTAAAGGTTTAAAGGCTTTACTCGTTGCCAAAACAACAACGCTTTGGTGCCACAAGATGCCAAAAAAACTCCTTCACATGGTCGGCGCCGCACACTTCACGATCACCAATGCCAAGATAAGAATGCACACTTCCTCTATACCTTTTTTAATCACGTAGGCCACTAGACTTTACAACTCTAATACCAATGTTTGCAAAAGAAGATAGAAAAACTATTGGATATTTTATTCAATGAATAACAATGAATATATAGAAGGCAAAAGAAGTTAGCAACTTGATCAGTTAGAGAACAGTTGGTACACAACCGACTAGCCTTGCGATCAATCATAAAGTCAAATTTTTTAATAATGTTTGTTATAAATAGTTGTGGTGCAAAGAATAGGTAGCTTTGTTAATAGACGGAGGTCGTGGGTTCAATTTTACCTAATTCCGTCACAAACGTATGTGATTGATAAGGTCTTTCGTACACAACCATGTGATAGGTGTAACCATACGAAACCGAACAATGTAATACTAGGGAAATCATATAAAATGTATGCAAACTTAGTGTTGGTTGATGTTATTGAGAGAATGATTTAAAAATCGGGTACATTATCGTAATCCATAAGTAGTCCCAAAAGATGTTTGATAAGAGGCCCTTTCAATGGGTAGTGTGAGTATGTTTTTATGGATGAGCATTGTGAAAGGGTTTCACACTTAATTTCTAGGATGATTGAGCTAACTTGTGAATTTAAAAATGTGACTTTTAACAATTATGAGGATAAATCTATCACCTTAGGATAAAACTACCCAAATAATTTTTTCTCACATGGTCAACTTCATCCTATTATGGTTCAAATTGAATTTTGTGAGTTGGATATGGTGTTCAAATGTTTGAATATGTGACACATATTCTATAACTAGATTTTTGATTGTTCAATGACGAGTAAACGAGATTAACATAGTAGTTGGGAGTGTTAATTGAGCAATTTGCATATAGGAACTAATTATTTATGTGTGTGAAATGGTTAATGGGGTGAGATAAATGAAAATGATTAATTTCCAAATGTCATTTCTCTAAATTTAGGATACTACAATATCTCCATTTTAATGTATGGTAATTGAAAATTGTTTGATTAAAATAAATAACTTGAAGTTCACAAAATTTCCTCTAGTACAAGGAATACATGAGACTAGAATGTGCATTACTTTATCTTTTTCATACATGTTAAATTGTATGCCATATGAAAAAATGTTCCTTAAAGACCAATCAAGATGGTTATACAAAATAATTAAATAATATAAAATGAAAGGTAAAAAGTATGGAACATGTACGCTTGTTTTCCCTAGTATCATATGTGAGGGAAGAGAAATTCAAATAAAGAGAACTATAGCAATTGGGCATACTAATTGAAGCTTTCTCTAGAAATTGATCTTGCTAAGTAAATCTCTCTCTAGCAATTAGGCATGTTATGTGACTCCATCTCTAGAAATCATTCCAACTTAATCAAGGCTTCTCTTGCAATTATGCCTACTAAGTAAAGCCATATGTGGAAACAAAGGATGCTAAGTAAAGCCATGTAAATTTTGTAATGTAATATATTATAATTTATGTGTTCATATCAATATACCGTGTCATCTAAAGACTATATCTTAAGTTTTCATGAATATGTTAGATAAATCCAACAATATGCCCTCCTTTTTAGATGAGCGATGTTGTAAACGATCACTTAGCTCAAAAGAGAAATTATAAGTCCTATAAAATCAGATAACCAACATCATCAATGATATAAACCATATAGTGTGTCAAAAACACTAGTACAATGTGTATAGTTTGTAAGATAGAAACATTTACAAGAATCAATATTTGTAGCATTCACAAGATAAAGAATTTTTATTGTGGAAATTTGTAATATTTGTAAGATAAAATTACTTTAACGCCAATAATTTATAATATTCATAAGATAGAAGAATTTTAAGCATAATTATCTATGTATCATCAAAAGAGAGAAACATGTTATGCAAGTGTTATAGTAATATTTAGATTGATAACATAGCAATGATAGGATGAGTAGAACGATCAAAAACTATGAATAAATACCCAATGGGCCCATAGTGACCTAAGATGATACATGACTCAACATGACATATTAGACCCATCATAAAGAACGTGAATGAAAATATGCAATAAACTAACTAATGTTAGTAGTTTCATTTATTATCTAGTGTGTGGAAAAATTATTCTGCAACTAATGATATAAAGTCAAGCGTATAACAAGGAATTACATAAACATGAAAGTATAAAAAGAAATGTGTAGGAAACAATAATTATAATTGTTAAGTAAAACAAGAGATGTTCCCAAAGTAATGTGTAGCAGATCGTGATCAAAATAATTATGTAAAAAAATTAATGTGCTCATAGAAATGTGATCATATTAGTTAGCTAAAACAAGTAATGTTCTCAAAGAAATGTGCACGAAATTGTGATCATATCTATCAAGATGCTAAAATCTAATGTGTGAGAAGAAATGTCAAAATAAATTATCATGTAGTGTAATTTGACCATGATACTTAGAGCTAAAAACACAATCAAACAATTGGCATACTATGTATCAAAGACAATATATGTCATAAGTTAAGCCTATTATAACCATGTGTATGTAATGAAAATAACTCAGACTAGGTAAGAAAAATGTCATATGATATTCAATCTTATCAAAATATATAATAATAAATGTTTCGTAGGATATTAGTTCCATTATAAGGATATACTTATTGATGTATTGTAGTAATAAACATGGGTGGTATGCCCCTAATGTGAATTATCGACAAGTAAATAAGTAATGGAAATCATACATAGACATCCATGGTATATGAAAATAAAAAATAAAATTATGAAGCATTTGTAAGTGGACAAAGAAAACAAAACATAGATCACACAAGTAAATATGGGTGGTATGCCCCTAATGTGAATGATCAACAAGTAAATAAGTAATGGAAATCATGCATATACATCCATGGTATATGGAAAAAAATTATAAAGCATTTGTAAGTGCACAAAGAAAACAAAACATAGAGCATGCAAGTGTGTAAGGTAAACCTCGTGATATAACATACACTAATAAATTAAACACAATATATAGAATATACGTGCATGAAGAAATCAAAGTAGAAAATATCACAACTCAACTAATTTTATAAAGAAATCAAGGTAAACAATATCATACTATAATAATAATATAAATACATAGAGTAGATAATTCAATCAATTTAATTCAACAATTAGCAAATAAAACACTCAAGATCATGAAGAAGTCAAATCAATCAATATGATACATAAATAAAGGATTCCAACACACAAAAGCATGGAACCATCAAATCAATCAATGTCATATAACAATCAAGGATAAAAACACATGATCATGGAGAAGTCACGTCAATCAATTTCATACAATAGATCCAATGAATACACAAAAATTGGTACATATAAGTCAAATCAATCAATGGTATATTAATAGTCAATACATTTAATAAATAATTAAATAAAACAATCAAATCCACAATGTCCTAGATAAATTGATGGTATAAGAACTAATTAATGTAATAAAATAGTGTGGTGTAATAAATGGATGTGATGTAATACTTCAATGTGGTGTAAATAATCTATGTTAGCCACAACATGATCCTACAACCAATAGTAGTGAACTAGATAGAACAAGAAATGTAATTAAGCATGAATCATAGTAAAATTGGTGTTATAAATAATAAGTGTGATCATCTAATATAGTAAGGTATATCATGTGTTATAAGTAGTAAAGTAGTATGGTGCACACAAGGAGCTAGTGTAGAGAGATGTGATTATGATAACACTTAGTTGTGTAGATGCCCATGGTGTATGTATGTCCCAAACATCATGGGAGATCCTAGGGATAGAAGGTGGTAAGAAGCCATAAGGTGATAAATATGTGATCAAATAAGGATCATTATGTAAGATTCTAGTCCGTGTAGACATGTTCCATCGGTGGTAACATGCATAATGTCTATGGGTTGTAATTACTTAATTCATTTTATAAAGTTTGAGTATTAAGGTAATGTGGAGTGTTAAATCTTAATGATCATAAATCTCAAATCTAAGAAAGGATCGAGCATGCTACACGTAGGTCCTAATTTTGTATTTTTGTGATGTTATAATGTTTTACATATTTGGAACATGAGACTTCAAAGTATATTAATAACCTCAAGGGAAGTGAATAGAAACTATGAACAAGGAAAGGTGGGGTTGTGCTCATAATTACTATTCCCTTAACAATAACATCAAACTTTTTGAAATGTGTTGAATAATTAAGTAACGACTTAGTGAATAATTAGGAAATAAATTGTTAGTCAATATATAGTAATGTTATAATGTGTGTGTGAGGTTCTAGGTACAATATATGTATTATACTAGTATGTATGTGTCTCATGTAGAGGATCTTGTCCATTGTTATAGTACATTTTAGGTTGTGAAATAAAAGTGGTAGGAGTATCAAATGAGAAAAATAACATTTTTTAGACACAAAATCTTGGGGTTAAGTGAATATATTAATTAGATAATCAATAAAAAAAGAAACAATACACAAGATTTAACGTGGTTCACCCAATGTGGGCTACGTCCACCAAGAAACAACCAATTTATTATCACAAAGGAAATACAATGAAGATTTGCAATCTTCCACACCTTCTTGGATGTCCTGTACTTTCTTCTCTACAAATTTCTTTTTTCTCTCAAAGGAAACTTCTCTTAATTCTCAATTGAATTCTCTCTTCTAAACCCTAACTTTATGCTTATATATGCATCTACAATCTTAGGGCACTTTAGCTATGCAATTACAACCATTAGATTCACTTTACAACTAAAGATAGATCTAATTCCCACAACTTAATTATAATAGTCATGCATAGGCAACCGATGTTGGTTAGCCTTAACCAATGTCGGTTAGCCCTAACCGATGTTGGTTCCTCCTTTCCTAACCGATACTGGTCCATGGGTGACCAACTCGCGGTTTTTCAACCGATGTCATTATCGTGTATTCCAAAAAGTCTGTAAAAGCATGCCAGTGAAGAAATTAAGCTCCACAACTCAACAATCTCCCACTTGGAGATAAATTGTTGCACTGTACCATACAACTCCTTCCTCTGATCCTTTCCTTGGCATGTTTCTCCCTCCTCAAGTCTCAAACTCGAAGACCAACAAAAGTGGAGTGTAGCTCCAACTTCTCCTTTGCCAACGACTTCATTAACATATCCATCAGGGTTCTCCTTTTGTATGAATTTTCTCCAACTTCAGCTTCCCATCCTCCAATACCTATCGTATGAAGTGATATCTCAACTAAATGTGTTTCGTTCTAGAATGAAATGTTAAGTTCTTTGCCAGATGAATCACACTTTGACTATCACTTTACAATATGTAATCCTCTTGCTCCTTTCCCAACTCTCTCCATGAACTTGCTCATCCATATCATCTCCTTGCTAGCTTCTGTAGCTACAACATACTCAACCTCTATAGTAGACATGGCCACAACCTTCTGCAATCTAGAAATCTAGCTAAATCATCCCACCTACTATGAAAACATATCCAATGGTGTTCCTCCTACCATCCAAATCACCATCCATGTTTGAATCCACATAGCCACGTAAAGAAGTATTTGACCCTCCATAACATAACTGCATGCTAGATGTCCCTCTCAAATACCTGAGAATCCATTGACTATTTTCCAAATGCTCTTTACCTAGATTAGCCATAAATCTACTCACAACTCCCACTTCTTATGTAATGTCTGGTCTGGTACAAACCATAACATACATCAAGCTCCCAACTACTGAAGCATACAAAACTTGTGTCATGTACTCAACCTCCTCGTGTGATGTAGGACACTGATATTTTCTCAATTTGAAGTGTCCAACCATAGGTGTACTTACAGGTTTTGAATTTTACAAATTAAACCTTTCCAACACCTTATTGATATAATGCTCCTGAGACAAATACAACTTCCTGTTTTTCCTGTCTCTATGAATTTACATGCCAAGGATTCTCTTTACAGCTCCCAAATCCTTCATTGCAAATGTGTGAGCTAGCTTTTCTTTAAGCTCACCAATGTCCTGCATACTAGATCCTACAATAAACATATCATCCACATATAATAAAAAATAATATAGCTCTCATTTCCAAACATCTTGAAATAAACACAATGGTCGATTCACATCTCAAATAACCATGCTCATGCATGAAACTATCAAACCTCATATACCATTGTCTTGGAGCTTTTTTGAGCCCATATAGGATCTTTTTCAATCTACACACAAGTTTCTCCTTACCCTTGACTTCATACCCAAGTGACTGATTCATATAAATCTCTTCCTCTAAATCACCATGAAGAAATGTCATCTTGACATCAAGTTTCTCTAAATGCAAATCCTCTACTACAACTAAACTCAATATAATACGAATAGAAGTCATCTTAACAACAAGAGAAAATATTTCACCAAAGTCAATACCTGCTTTCTGTGCAAATCCCTTTACTACAAGCCTTTCCTTGTATCTCTTTTGTCCACCCTCTTCTTCCTTGATCCTATAAACCCACTTGTTTTGCAATGCTCTTTTACTTGCTGGAAACTTAACCAAATTCCATGTCTGGTTTTGCTCTAAGGAGTCCATCTCCTCATCCATGTCATGCTCCCACTACTTGTGGGATTTATCCTACATTGCTTCTTCAAAGCTTTCTGGTTCACCACTATCAATCAATAATAAATAAGACAAGGAAGGTGAAAATATTTCTGGAGGTCTACTTACCCTTTGTGACCTTCTCACTGAGATTTGGGGTGCCAAGGCTCAATCTACTCATCCTGTAGATTTGTATCTACTTCTCGATAAAGTGACCAATGACATGGTCACCTTCTACCGACACTAGTTCATCTAATCGACGTGGATCTATCTCTTATGTAACCGATGCCGGTATAGGGGACCGATGTCAGTCAGGGGTAACCGATGTTACTATGTAAACCTATAGGTGTTAATTTTAAATCCGAGAGTTCATTTTCATCCACAAAATTCTCCATCGGTTCACCTTTGGGTACCAAAACTTGATCCTTGTACATTCTCTTTTCATTCCAATCAATGTCACAACTCCTAATTATCTTAGAACCTTCTAAATCCCAAAATCAGAATCCAAAATCACCAAAGCCATAACCAATGAAAGTACATATTTTAGATTTAACATCCAATTTATTTCTATTTTCCTTATCAATATGCACAAAAGATTCTGAGCCAAATACTCTAAGAAAATAAATATCTACCTCTTTTCCAATCCAAGCTTCTTCTGGTATTCCACCATTCAGTGCACTTGAAGGTCCACGGTTAATCAAATAAACCACCGTGTCTACTACTTCCACCCAAAATTGTAAGGGAAATCCAACATGTATCCTCATGCTTCTAACACGTTCCATGATTGTCATGTTCATTCTCTCTAGCAACACCATTCTCCTGTGGTGTTCTAGAACCATCCTTTCTCTACATATTCCATTTACTGAACAATAATCATTAAAAGCCTTGTTGTAGTACTCACCACCATTGTCATATCTAAGGCACTTTAACTTTGAATTTGATTCATTTTCCACAAGGGCTTTCCATATTTTAAAATTTTCAAAAACATCATATTTATGATTAATACAATAAACCCATACCTTTCTTGTGGCATCATCAATGAAAGTAACATAGTATTGGGATCCTCCATGAGAAGCTACCTGGGTTGGTCCCCACACATCTGAGTGTACAAGCTCCAATTTATGCTTCTTCTTTGTTTCCCCAACTTTGAGAAATCTCACTCTCTTCTACTTTCCAAAAATACAATGCTCACAGAAATCAAGATCTACATATTTCAGATCTGATAACTTACCCTTTGCCTTTAAGATATACATTCCCTTTTCACTCATATGGCCTAGCCATTGTGCCACATGTTTGTATATAAATCTAAAGTAGATATAAATAAAAAAGGAATTAGTAATATAGGTAGACAAATACATAATGATCCTACCTTCTTGCCTCTTGCTACAACAAGATATCCCTTGGTAACTTTCCAAGATTCGGCTATGAGTGTAACCATGCAACTAGTTTCACACAATTGTCCTGCAGAAATTATATTTCTTTTGAGGCTTGGAACATGCCTCACATCTTTCAATATCCATGTATTTCCATTCTGCAATTTAAGATGAACTTCACCTCTACCAATAATATTGCATGGTTCATCATCTCCTAAATAAACATGCCCAAAATTACCCTAGACATAATTTCTGAAATAGCCCTTATTAGGGGTTGCATGGAAAGAAGCTCCTAATCTAAAACCCATGACTCAATTTTATTATCTAAGGAGAGAATTAGGGCATCTTTCATTACCTCTTTTGCAACAACATTTTCCTCTTTACCTTTCTCTAGTACATTCTCTTTGTTTTCCTTGAACCAACAATCCTTCTTTACATGACCTTTCTTTCCACAATTCCAGCAGATTATACCTCTACCTCTGGATTTAGATATGTCATTCTTAGACTTTGATTTCCCATTATTCTTGTCTCTTGATCTCTCCTTTTTCCTTCCCCTACTTTCTACATTCAAAGCATTCCCAGATGATGATTCTCCTATACTTTTCCTACATATTTCTTCATTCAGATTATACTAACCACATCATCAAACTTTAAAACATTAGTAGCAGACGTTGTATTACTAAAACCATTACCAAGTTATCCCAACTATCTAGAAAAGAGCATAATAATAAAAGTGCTTTCACTTCATCCTCAAATGGAATACTAACTGATTTTAATTGATTTACAATAGACTAGAAATCATTCAAATGACTTGATGCAGATCCACCTTCTTGCATCTTTAAATTAAACAATTTTTTCATCAAATAAACTTTATTTGAAGCACTAGGTTTTTCATATAGATTTGTTAAAGATTTCATCAACTCTACCATAGATCCTGCTTTGGTAATATTCAAAGCCACGATGCTGTCAGCTCAATCTTATAGATCCTAGAGCCTTTCTATCAAGAATTTTCCATTCTTCATCAGTCATCTTTAGCAGTCTTGCCTTCTCATCCAATGGTAAGTATAAATATTTCTGATACAAATAATCCTCCACCTACATCTTCCATAATAGATAGTCACACTGACATCAAATTTATCTACTATGAATTTTCCTTCTTCTCCCATTATTTTCTCTCACTCAATCAAAAATCCTCTGTGAGTAAATCTATCAACACACACAACCCTCAAACAAAGATGCTCTGATACTAATTGTTGGGTTAGCACATCGGTTGTAAAATATATTAATCATATCTAAGCATAAAATAAATCAATACAAAAATAAACAAGAAGAAACAATACACAAGATTTAACGTGGTTCACCCAGTGTGGGCTACGTCCACCAAGAAACAACCAATTTATTATCACAGAGGAAATACAATGAAGATTTGTAATCTTCCACACCTTCTTGATGTCATGTACTTTCTTCTCTACAAATTTCTCTTTTTCTCTCTAAGGAAACTTCTCTTAATTCTCAATGAATTATTTCTTCTAAACCCTAGCTTTATGCTTATATACACATCTACAATCTTAGGGCACTTTAGCTATGCAATTACAACCATTATATTCACTTTACAACTAAAGATAGATCTAATTCCCACAACTTAATTATAGTAGTCACGCACAAGAAACCGATGTCGGTTATCCTTAACCGATGTTGGTTCCTCCTTTCCTGACGGTACGGTACCAATCCATGGGTGACCGACGTTAGTTCATCAATCGAAATTGGTTAATGTGTATTCCATCAAGTCTCAAAGCATGCTAGTGAAGCAATTAAGCTCCACAACTCAGATCCCGACCCTCTGTGCCCTTTTTTTTATCAAGTTCTTATGGGCCTCTTTTACTTCTTGGGCATATTTTACACTTTTGGGTCATCCTTTTAGTTGTCAATTACAAAATTCAAACAAGGGAATCATATATATACATAGTTATAGCTCTCAAATAAAGGACCAAACACTAGCATTATCTACTATCACCTAAGTTTGCATCCAAAGACACAAGAGCATTACAAAACATCCATCTAACACATTCACTCAAGGGAAAAGGGCTGCATCACTCTACATACACAACATAGGAGGGGAAGTCTATTCTATTCCATCTCACACATTCTATACATTTTTATATTATATATCTAGCCCGTTATCATTGTGCAACTTACACAAGGGAATCCTAGGGCATCATTACACACACATTCACACAAAACTACATGGATTCTGAAATGTAGTGCAATGCTTGGTACTAAGTTCACTCTTTGGGTAACCATCAAGGTCATTCCGACTCCCCATTATGTATCTTTATTTTTAGATTTGATGTGGTTTGTGGGTATGTGCATCTAGGTATCTATTTTTAAGGTTACATGTGTGAATAACAACATTGGGACAAATATAGAGCAATAAATAGATGGGTAGGTATAAGAGCGCTTAGGAGGATTATTTCAATAACATGCATTTATGCTTGGACTTGGGTAGGTATAAATTCATCACAAGTGGAAGAAATTAATGTTGGGACACTCCTTTCCTCCATATCAAGCCCCTTGTTTTCCATACTTAGCCAAACAATAAAAAAATGGGTCATTTGGGAAAAAATTGACTAAATCAAACTTGGGAGGAACAAGAGGAATTGTCCTCACGTTCTCCGCATTTCCACACTAGTTGTAGAATGAGTTTGGGGACTTAGAAGAGGGAAAATCAGGTATTTTGAGCACTGAAGGAATAGTACCACCGGGTCAATAGTTTTCCGCATTATCACACCGGTCATAGAAGGAGTTGAGGGGCATTGAGGTCAAGAATCGAGTTATTCAAAACCAATGTAAAAATTCCCATGTTTTTGTGTTATCCGCATGGCCAAGTCATCCAACTAAGTGACAAAAGAAACAGAGCGAGGGAAGAGAAAAAAATTGGGCCCAAACAAAACATGTGGAACTGTTCCACAGCCCAACCAAACCCCAATCCGTTGCATACACACAAGAACTACATCAAAATCAGATATGATGGGCACCGTGGGAATAATTAGAATAGTTCCCATGTTCCTCCAATATGCCGATCGGATGATGTCTACACCCAACACATAACACATTAAAGCAGACTGTAACATCCCATAAGGAACACCGTCGTGCTTCTCTCAAGCCTGTGAACTTCGTGAGGGACACAAATTTCACTCTATAACTTCAAAATTCACAAAATTGGACTCATTGGAAAGGTCTCATCATGTAATACACCATGGAAATTAGAATTCTTAAATTTTGTGAGGGTAGGTGGGTGTAAGAGGGTAAAAATATTCTAGCATTAAAAGATGTAATTCCAGGTAGCTCAAATACCAAATTTGATGAGGTATGGTGCCCATTCTTTCTCCTATAAGCAAAGTATCATGGGGAATGGCCTTGGCAGGGTGCTCATGCCTATTTTCATACATTCAATGCATGATGTTCATGGTTGAAAGTGGATATCATTTATCATGGACATTGAATATACTATGTGTTCCTAGTTTCATCATGGAATATGAAAACACCAAGAAAAACATGGAAAATTAAAAATCAAACATTTGAGAATAGACAAAGTGTGTTTACACACTCAAGTATATTTCCCTTTAAGAATGCAATTTTTATTTCATACTCGAGGGGATAAATGTAAACATTAAAATTTGAAAATTTATAATTTGATGGCAATTGATTTGGCAATTCACTCTTATTACGATAAATACCATCCCTTTACTCCCACTCAAAGAATTTTCAAGTTCTCTTGTGTATATTTTTTATCCTTACACACTAACATGTTGACAAAGTATGAGAATACAATACACAAAATCCATAGAAAAACATCAATTGACAAGGTCCAAACTTTATTTTGCATTTTTATGTCCCTAGTTAGGGCTACACATGCTTCATCGGGGATTTGTATCTGGTCTTGCTAACTTGTACATTCTTGGGCGAATGTGTCCTCCAAATATGATTTTAAATTGATACATTTTGTTGCATCTTATAATTCATTTGGGTTGCCCCTAATTGGAAAAAACACCTACAAAACACTATATAAGCAAGTAAACATTACCTAATTTTCTAACCTAGAAATCATATGGCAATGCATTGATACACTTACTTCCTACACTTGCAAAAGGCATTCCGTAGATCCTAAAATCTTGTAATAACACCTCCACATTCATTAGGGAAACACTCACATCAATTCCCAAGCTTCTTGTCAGGTCAATAGAACATTATCTCTCATCCACAAGCACTCAAACATCATCTCTTTAAGTATTTTAACAAGTTCCAAATCCAAATAACACATTGTGAAAGAAGCTATCACCAAATGTAATTGATTTATCTAGATATCACATACTATGTGGAGAATGGCTTGTTATTTAAGGCCTCCTCGAGTAGTGAAAACATCAATGTTGCATGAGGTTGCCCATAAACCTTCTAATGTTCATTTTTAGGAATTTTCATCCATGGATAGGGTTTTAGGTGAATATTAGTCCATTCTGAGCTTTGTTGTATGTGTGACAACTAGGATTTGACATTGATAGATAAATATAGGAAAGTGGGCACCAAAGGAAGTTATATAAGTTGATTCGAGAGCAAGTCCAAGACTATATAGTAGTGTTAGGACCATATGTTACGGCCTTAACAATTTGGTACAAACTTTACCCGGGTGCATTTACAGCACAGTTCTAGTTTTGAGGTTTATTCAAGCTCAAATCACCCATTTCCAAAGAGTGTACAAATCCAAAATTTCCCAAATTCATGTGTAGTAAGCTAAGTGCACTCATTCCTTTGTGTTTTCAAGTTCATATCTTGTATTGCATGCTTTAGAACATTATTTTGATATTGTATGGTTAATGTTGGAAGTTAATTAATCAAAATAGCCACATGTATCTAACCTACATCCATTTAGTGTAAATCTAACCTCACTAAATCAAATTTAGATTAACATATCAAGTATTAATCTAAAAGGGTATAAACAATAACTAAATTATAGTTCTAAATGTTGAGTTGTGGAGCTCAATTACTTCATTTTATCATGCAATTGGAACTTGCTGGAAAACACAGTAACCGACATTGGTTAAGGGTAGACCGACATCGGTCAAGGGCAAGTAGGAACTAGCGACGGTTAGGTAGAACCGACATCGGTTACCTGTGCGACAAAGTTTTAATTAACTCTTAGGAATTATATCTATTTTTAGCATTAAAATAGATTTATTGATTGTAATTGTAAGGCTAAGTGCCCTAAGTCTATAAATAACTATATAAGCACAAAATCTAGGGTTTAGAAGTAATGATAAACAAGAATTGGAAAGAACTTGAAAAAGGTTAGTGAGAGAGAATTCTTAGTGGTAGAGCAAAATCTTGAAAAAGAAAGTACTAAACATCTGAGAGGTGTGGAAGATTGTAAATCTTCATTTTATATCTTGTCAAAGCTTTAGATAATAGATTGGCTTGTTTCTTGGTGGACGTAGCCCACACTGGGTGAACCACGTTAAATCTAGTGTTGATTTATGTCTCTTGTTTTGTATATTTCTTCTGGTAGAATATCCACTTTTATTTGCATGTATGCTTAGATCTGATATATTGTCTATACAACCGGTGTGCTAACCCCAACAACTGGTATTAGAGATTTGTTTGAGGTTTTTGTGTTGACAGATTTACTCATAGAGGGTTTTCTGATTGAGTGGGAGCTACAACAATGAAAAAGATAATAAATACAAGGTAGAGAAATTTGATGGCCGAAATTATTAATTATGGAAGATGTAGATTGAGGATTATCTGTATCAAAGAGATTTGTACTTACCGTTGGATGAGAAGTCTAGACCTACGAAGATGACTGATGAAGAATGGAAGATTCTTGACAGAAAGACTTTGGGATCTATAAGATTGAGCCTCACAAAGATCTCAGTGGCTTCCAATATTACAGTATAGCTTCTACGGTAGACTTAATGAAATCTCTTGCTAATTTATATGAAAATCCTAGTGCTTCAAATAAAGTTTATTTGATGAAGAAACTATTTAGTTATAAGATATATGAAGGTGAATTTGTCTCAAGTCATTTGAATGATTTCCAATCTATTGTAAATCAATTAAAATCAGTTGTTATACCATTTGATGATGAAGTAAAAGCACTTTTATTCTTATGTTATTTGCCTAATATTTGGGACAACTTGGTAATGGTTGTTAGTAATACAACATCTGCTAATAATATTTTGAAGTTTGATGATGTGGTTAGTATAATCTTGAATGAAGAAATTTGTAAGAAGATTATAGAGGAAACAACATCCGGAAATGCTTTGAATGCGAAAGCGGGGAAGGCAGAAGGAGAGATCTAAGAGTAAGAGTAATGGGAAATCAAAGTCAAGGGAAAGTAGATCTAAATCCATAAGTAAGGGAATTACTTGTTGGAAATGTGGAAAGAAAGGACATGCAAAGAAAGATTTTTGGTCAAAGGATAAAGAGAATCAACAACCAGACAAAAGGTAAAGAGGTGAATCTTACTTCATCAGAGGTAATGCAAGATGCTCTTATTCTTTCTTTGGACAATAGAATTGAATCATGGGTTTTAGATTCAAGAGCTTCTTTCCATGCAACCCCTAATAAGGGTTATTTCAGAAATTATGTCCAGGGAAATTTTGGGCATGTTTATTTGGGTGATGATGAACCTTGCAGTATTACTGGTAAAGGGGAAGTTCATCTAAAATTGTAGAATGGAAATACATGGGTATTGAAATATGTGAGGCATGTGCCAAGCCTTAGGAGGAATCTTATTTCTGTAGGGCAACTAGGTGAATTTGGTTGCATGGTTACTTTTATAGGAGACTCTTGGAAAGTCACCAAGGGTGCTTTTGTTGTGGCAAGAGGTAAGAAGGTAGGAACATTATATTTATCTACCTATATTACTGATTCATTTTCTACATTATCTACTTCAGATTTAGATGCATGCATGTGGCATAATCGGCTAGGTCATATGAGTCAAAAAGGAATGTAGATCTTAAAGGATAAGGGTAAGTTATCATATTTGAAAGATTTAGATCTTGATTTTGTGAGCATTATATCTTTGGAAAGCAAAAGAGAGTGAGATTTCTCAAAGTTGGGGCAACTAATAAGGAGTAGAAATTGGAGCTTGTACACTCAGATGTGTGGGGACCAACTCAGGTAGCTTCTCATGGAGGATCCCAATATTATGTTACTTTCATTGATGATGTTATAAGAAAGGTATGAGTTTATTGTATTAAATGTAAATCTAATGTTTTTGAGACTTTTAAAAGATAGAAAGCCCTTGTTGAGAATGAATCAAATTCTAAGTTAAAGTGCCTTAGATCTAATAATGGTGGTGAATATTATAGTAAGGCTTTCAATGATTATTTTTCAGTGAATGGGATACATAGAGAAAGAATGGTTCCAAGAACACCACAAGAGAATGGTGTTGTAGAAAGAATGAATATGACAATCATGGAACATGCTAGAAGTATGAAGATAAATTCTAGATTGTCCTTGTAGTTTTGGGCAGAAGCAGTTCATACAACAGGTTTATTTGATTAATCGTGGCCCTTAAAGTTCACTAGATGGAGGAATACCAAAGGAATCTTGGACCGAAAAGAGGTAGATCTTTCTTTTCTTAAATTTTTGGTTCGAAGCTTTTGTGCATGTTGATATGAAAATAGAAAAAAAATGGATGCAAAATCTAAGAGGTGCACTTTCATTGATTATGGATCTGGTGATTTTGGTTTCCATTTTTGGGATTTAGAGAATTCTAAAATTATTAGGAGTCGTGATGTTGAATGGAATGAAAAGAGAATGTATATGGATCAAATTTTGGTACCCAAGGATGATAAAATTTAGAAGTTTATTGATGAAAATGAACTCTCAGGTTTTAAAGAAACACCTACAGAAATACACAGTAACCGTGGTCGGTTAGTCCCTAACCGAAATCAATCAGATAAACTGCTGACGGTTATAGAGGATTAGAACCAAAGCATCGGTTAGCAAAATCGACGCGTCGGGTCACTGTCATAAGTTGATACTAATGTTTAGGAGGCCTAGATAGAGCCTCCGGTACCCCAAACTCCTGTGAGAAGGTCACAAAGGGTAAGTAAACTTCCAGAAATATTTATACCTTCTCTATTTTATTTATTATTGAATAATAGTGGTGAACTAGAGAGCTTTGAAGAAGCAATGCAGATAAGACTCACGTTCAGTGGGAGCATGGCATGGATGAGGAGATGGACTCCTTAGAACAAAACCAAACTTGGGATTTGGTTAAGTTGCCAATAGGTAAGAGGAAATTATAGAACAAGTGGGTTTATAGGATTAAGGAAGAAGAGGGTGGATAGAAAAGGTACAAGGCAAGACTTGTAGTAAAAGTATTTACACAGAAAGTAGGTATTGACTTTGGTGAAATATTTTCTCTGTTTTTAAGATGAATTCTATTCGTACTGTATTGAGTTTAGTTATAGTAGAATATTTTCATTTAGAGCAACTAGATGTGAAGATGGCTTTCCTTCATGGTGATTTGGATGAAGAAATTTATATGCAGCAATTGCTTGGGTATGAAGTCAAGGGTAAGGAGAAACTAGTGTGCAAGTTGAAAAAGAGCCTATATGGGCTCAAGCAAGCTCCAAGGCAATGGTACATGAGGTTTGATAGTTTTATGCATGAGCATGGTTACTTGAGATGTGAATCTGACCATTGTGTTTATTTCAAGAAGCTTGAAAATGGGAGCTATATTATTTTGTTACTATATGTGGATGATATGCTTATTGCAGGATCTAGTATGCAAGACATTGGTGAGATTAAGAGAAAGCTAGCTCACACATTTGCTATGAAGGATTTAGGATTTGTAAAAAAAATCATTGGCATGCAAATACATAGAGACATGAAAAACAAGAAATTGTATTTGTCTCAGGAGGATTATATCTACAAGGTGTTAGAAAGGTTCAACATGCGAATATAAAACATGTAGCACACCTATGGTCGGGACACTTTAAATTGAGAAAAGATAAGTTCCCTTTATCACTTGAGGAGGTCAAATACATGACACAAGTGCCATATGCTTCAGCAATTGGAAGTCTCATGTATACTATGGTTTGTACTAGACCGGACATTGCACAAGTAGTGGGGAGTTGTGAGTAGATAAATGGTTAATCCAGTAAAGAGAATTGGAAAGCAGTCCAATGGATACTTAGGTATTTTAAAGGGAAATCTAGCATGCGGTTATGCTATGGAGGTTCGGATATTTCATTACGTGGCTATGTTGATTCGGATATGGCTGGAGATCTCGATGATAGGAGGAGCACTAATCGCTAGATATATTTTCACAAGTAGGTGGAAAGAAAGTTAGCTGAATTTTGATATCAGTAGAAGGTTATGGCTTTGTCTACTACAGAGGTAGAGTATGTTACAAATGGCAGAGGCTAGCAAGGAGATGATATGGATGAGTAGTTTCATGGAAGAGTTGGGAAAAGAGAAAATTATTGTAAACTATTTAGTGACAGTCAGAGTGCAATTCATTTGGCAAAGAACTCTGTTTCATTTGAGAATGAAACACATTCAATTGAGGTATCACTTCATACGGCAAGTATTGGAGGATGGACAAATTGAATCTGGAAAAGATTCATACGAGAAAGAACCCTATGAATATGCTAACGAAACCATTAGCAAAGAAGAATTTGGAGCTACACTCCACTTCTGTTGGTCTTCAAGTTTGAGAATTGAAGAGGAAGAAACAAAGCCAAGGAAGGATCTAAGAATGACGTTGTATAGATATGGTGCAAGAATTAAACTCCAAGTGGAAGATTTTTGAGTTGTGGAGCTCAATTACTTTATTTTAGCATGCAATCGAACTTGCTTGGAAAAGACAATAATCAACATCGCTTAAGGGAAGACCGCATCGGTCAAGGGAAAGAAGGAACCAAAGGATGCTTAGGCGTAACCGACGTCGGTTACTCTGTGACAAAGTTTTAATTAACTCTCTAGAATTATATCTATTTTTAGCATGTTAGAATAGATTTATTGATTGTAATTGCATGGCTAAATTCCCTAAGTCTATAAATGACTATATAAGCACAAAATCTAGGGTTTAGAAGTAATTATAAACAAGAATTAGAAAGAACTTGAAAAAGGTTGGTAAGAGAGAATTCTTGGTGGTAAAGAAAAAGCTTGAAGGAAGAAAGTACTGAACATCTGAGAAGTGTGGAAGATTGTAAATCTTCATTGTATATCTTGTCAAAGCTTTGGATAATAGATTGACTTGTTTCTTGGTGGACGTAGCCCACACTAGGTGAACCACGTTAAATCTGGTGTTGATTTATGTCTCTTGTTTTGTATATTTCTTCTGGTAGAATATCTGCTTTTATTTTCATGTATTCTTAGATCTAATATATTTTTTACACACCAAAGGTGCTAATCCCAACACTAAATCACTCAACCAAGTCGAATATTTTATCTTCCCTCATTTCCAAGCACACCAAGTTCCCTACTTCAAATTCTTAGCAAGAGAAAAATCTTATTAAGTATGTTGAAAGTGGTTTATGCTACTAGCTAGTTACATTCATATATATGTTACATGATAGGTAGATAACTACTTGTGGTTTGGGGCCTCTTCAAAGTAGTGGTGATGTAAGCAATGCATAGATTACATTTCAACTCAAATACTAACCTTATTTAAGGGTATTTCACCGATGGTTATGGTTTTGGAGTGATTCAGATGATAACATATGGTTTCGAGGATTGTGTGACAATTAAGGTTTGAAAAGAAACAAATTTCCATATCACCAAACAACCTCAAAATCTATATATTTTTATCATTAATTTTAAAATAAATAATACATTACTCGATAGTGCATAATTAATCTTGGAAAATAAATTGGAGTAGCTCCTAGTTTCCAAACATTACATTCCTTTTTTAGTGTTTTGTATGTCCAAAACATTTAATCTACTAAGGTTAAAGAGTCTATAAATAATTTTACATCATTTGATGTGTCATGCACTATGACACTAGTAATCTTTATCCCATGATGTTTCAATGATAATATTGTACATAAGGATCTACATGTGTTGTATGTGTATGAAAAATCTATATTGAATAAGACAAAGATTAGAGAAAGTGATATAATTGTAAGAATATGATTTTGTACATTACATACTTTGATAAATATGTATGGCTATCTAATAAATTATTATTATGTTCATTCTCTCTAAATTTATAGATACTTTCACATATATTACAAAGATGTGAAATAATACTAGAATATTATTAAAGTTGAAAAATTATTGGATTTCATGTATGACTCTTCACCTTCTCGTCCATTATGTGGCTTGATTAATATTTTTGTATTATGCTTTGACATATATGTTCTAACGTGATGATAGGATTAGAAATTCATCTTGGATTAACACCATATAGTGTGAAGTTTTTCCAAATGGATTCAATATGATAATTAAAAAGTTAGTGTGGGGTGTTTCCTATTGAAGAGAGTGGTATCCCTTAGATTCATATCGATTAATCCTTTGAAGAATTCAAGTTGTGTACCTTTTAGGACGAAGAAAGGTGTTGGAATCCATAACTTCACGTATGTTAGTTATCCTTTACACTTTGGAATAGAGGTGTGTAAGACCTTGGTCAAACCTTGTTGTATTTAATGGTATGTACCACATGTTTTCTACTTTTGGTTGTTTCTATTCTTTTCGAAAAAGCTCCAAAATTTTTTAAGATAACTTATGACCTTTGAAAAGCCAAGCCACATAAACTCATGGCTAGGCCATAGGATTCAACAAAGTTTCCTATAGAACTTTCTCACGGACTTTGGAAGTTATAACCTCACAAACAAACATGATGAAAAATTTGTCTTTCCACAATGAACGTTTTGCCACTAATTTCACTCAAATATGCTTTCATATTTGAGAGAAATCAACTAAAAATTTCATTAAAGTCCCTCTAAGGGTGAATTTTTTTCCTTTGAAAATTTGGTATCTCAAAGATTACCTTAAGCATTGTTGTCTCTCGTAGAATAGTGGATGATGCCACATAACTCTATTTTGAACTTGTATGCTCTCACGGACTTGATTTATAGTAATTTTAGTGGTGAAAATTAAATCCAAATGTGATCTTCTAGAGTTATTTGTATTGTTTATCTTACCCCTTTTGGGTGGGTGACCCTTATTTCTCCTCTATTAATCACCAAAATGCCATGAAAAGTTTTACTTAGATGTTTTGGTTCATTAAAGATGTAATGGTGAAGTCTATTTTAGCTTATGATTCTCTTGGGACCCGTTATTGGCCTTTCCTCCTAAGGATTAGGACCACATCTACTTTACATCTCCTTTTGAACATGGTCTTACCCCTTTAGTTAGTTTATCCTTCTTGGACTTGTCTAGCCTCTCTATTGCCCTTCTTTATAGAGTTTTGAATTATTTCACATGTTTATGCTCCCTATGATCAACCATTGACCACATTGGGACCAAGTGGAAATTTTTTTGTCTTTCCACATGTGACCTACCTTTACTTGGTCTTTCTCGACATTTGATTGGATAGGGTTCGTACACCCATCCCTCTTGGGACACCTTATGGTGGGAATCTCCTTCATCTCATGTGTGTTAGTAGTTCAACATATCTCATAATTTTTGTCCCTCACAATTGTCTACTAACCCTCTTCCTTGTGTGCGTGGTTTCTCTTCATCTTATTATGTTTGCCTCTTCTCCATTCATCTGTTTCAATTTTTCAATATGCCAAAAATTTTGGTTGTCCATTATGTCACTTAAGGTGCATTTCCACTACATATATGTAATATGCATTGTTTACCATCTCATTTTTTCTATTTTTTATGTTTCATCACTATGTGGTGATTCAATTTGATGGAGGTAATTGAGAAATATGATAACCGTAATGACCTTGTGGGTTATTGATGATTCTTGGGGTGGAAACTAGTTAATTCCTAAATAGGTTCACCAATAATTTGGTAGAGTGCCAAATGAGTATAAGAGATTTAATTTATACCTTTTAACTAGTTATATATTACATGTACTTGTTTTTCACTCGTGGTTTATTAATTCCCAACTCTCAAGTGACTCAAATGTCTTGATCCATAAACTAATTCCTCTCTTTAATGAGGCCCTTGACTTGTTGGCTTAATTTTATCACTTCCATCTCACCCATATTATGAGATCTTAAAGCACTTAAGATGATGTTTTGGTCAATGGAATCTTAGATCATATTGAATGGTGAGCCTTCCTTATCCCCACTCAAGGATGCTAGAGCGACTTAGAGCGCGAAGCTAGGCTTTATGTTCTATTGCTATCTTTGCCAAGCATCATCATTATTAAGTACAAGTGGTATTTCTTATATTCTTCACATTTGAATTCAAGGTACTTAAGAACCTTGAAATGTCACACATCTCAACTATTCAAACATTGAGGGAAAATGTAATTCTTATTTCCCACATTTACCACACACACATCCATTGTTGATTATATTTCAACCTACACAACATATTTCCATTCAGGTTTAAAGTTGGTTTAATAATTATACATTAAGGTTTTGGGCAATCATTTTTACCTTTAAATATTCTATAAGTCAAACTATGGAATAATGTTATTAATGGAGTGGAAAAGAAGTTGGTTTTGTCCTCTCCTCCCAACTATAGGTTTGGTACTTGTCCTTCCCATTGTTGATTTTTACCTTTTAGTTGTTATGGTGGTTGGTTTCCCTGCAAGATTGAGGTTATCGACCTGGGGGATGGGATTACAAAAGAATGTTTCCTTGCTTGAATATTTCTATTGAGCTCCTCCATGGTCGTAGGTTGAGGAAAACGATGAATAACAAAAAGTGAAGCAAGTAGGCTAGGATTCCATAGTTGACATTATGCATCATCTAAAGGTGTTGGTTGGGGAAACAAACATAATACTCTCTAAAATGTCCTCCTCAATAGCGCCGACAACATTGGCAGAATTTCAACATGAGGCTTGCATGCTTATCTCAATATGCTTTCATAGCACCTTCCTTTTTAATTAAAAGGATACATTTATGTTTTCATCTTTTAAAATATAATCACATGCTATTAGTGCAAAGATAATGTTATGTTTGATGATGATTTCATACCTTATAAGTCATGAAATAACACTTTTGTGCAACACTTTAATATGATTATACGCGTAAGTATCTCCATTTAAATTTATTGTATGGTTTCTCATTTAATGTTCTACATTTGAAGAAGTGGAACTTGCACAAAAACACTAAATTGTACTTCCAATGTGAGGTGTACAAACCCTACTTCTCATACAATTCAAACTTGTAGTCTCTCTTTCAAGAACACAAATTTCTTATATAAATTATGGAACATCACAAAATCACACAAGCTATAATATCTAAAAGTGGAATCCAATTCGTCAAATCTTAGCAGTGGTGTAACGCATTGTTTGAGTTTGGCAAATGAATTAGAATCACATTAAAGGATACTTGAATACAAAGTTTGTATATGTAATACCTAATTCGTGTTATGCTATTTTGGGTTTACCAAAGAAGGTAGATGGGTTTGAATGAAGAGGTACCTTGGTGATGTAGGGAATAAGGAGCGCAACGCATAAAGCCTGTCGTTCAGCTTCCTGCGTCTCTTCCTCTCTGAAACCACATTCTTCTTCTCTGTCAAATGCCCTGCAATATTCACTCCTCGTGAATAAAAGCCCCGATCTCGTTTCTGGTTCTGTTTCTTTACAAATCTTCCCACCTCAGAGTGATTGAGTAGGTTTCCATCAAATATGATCGGCACACCAGCTGCATTCACCGGCGTTGGAATTAGATTATGATCAGATCCCGAACCCTCCAAGGAAGTTGGAATATAGGAATCCCCAGTCCCGTCATGTGTCGTAAAGCTCCATGGTTGTGCGAGATGAAGAAGAGTGGGTTCATTAAAGAAATCTGGGAGGGATACGTCGGTTAAACAATCGAACGATTCCATTCTGATTTCCGTCCAAACTGTGGAACGGACAGATAATATATTGATGGATCATAGGCATATAAAAATACCCACGAACGACTGAGGAGCGTAAAAGTCTTTGCGAGGCCGCGTGGGCTTGTCGAGTTGTTGTACCATTTAAGACATTTAATTTCCTCTTTATATTCCGCAGCCACCGCACGCACAGGGAAAATTGTGGGCGCAATTATTAGAGGCACCTACGTCACCACTCACGATTGCATCTGATATGCTGATTAATCATTGAAAGGCATGTCTTTTGTTTGTCGTTAACATTTGACGGCCATCTCAAATAATTTTGAGGTGAATTTTTTATGTTGCCAGTCAAAAATACAAAATAATGGTATTTATACATTATATATAAAATTTATAAATGACTATTCTATATTTATTTAATTATGTTTAATGTATATTAATATAATTTACATATAATTGTATCTAAAAATAACGATCACATTTTAACCCCTAATAACTTGTGTCTAGTATTTAAAAGGCAACGTGTTTATTTTGTAAGTGGATGTTGCTTCTTACCATAATTAATCATAAAAAAATTAATAAGAATAATAATTTATTATTTTGGTGAGGCTGAGTCATTGGCTGCACTATTATAATTCTGATCTACGCTTCTTTTTAAAGCCGAGGCCTCGCTTTTATTTCATTAAATATAAGCGATACAAAAAGAATGAATTCTTTCGACTTTATTATAAAACATTCAATCAACTTGACAAAAGTGTGAAGTGGCAATATCTTAGAAGATTGACATATATTATTTCGAACAAAACTTAAGAACAGCTTCAAAACTAAATTAATTTTACTAGAAGCGAAGTCTCTCAAGTCTTTCTCAAACTTTCGATTAACAAAAGGCGATGATTGAAGTTTATGTCATCCACATGATAAAGTTCTTCAAAACAAGGGTAAAAATAAGCAAATGAAACCTAATCGAATAGTATTGCAAACTTGAGCACTTATGGCTAATCTTCAACACATGAATGATACAATTAATAAAACTTTTAAAACAAAGATTTCAACAAGCTTGATAACCAAATTGAGCTTTCCTCTAACATAGAGCCAATTGATATTATTGTGGTAGCTAAAATTTGGTAGGACTAAGATATTTGACAATAATTATTTGACATAATTTATCTCAAAATTATTCTATTTACATATTTATCGACAATCCTTACATTCTAAGTCCACTACGTAATGACTTACTATTCAACTTAAGACCTCTAAAATCAATACAAACCTACAAAACACATCTTCATATTCTCAACAATTTGCCCTATGTCCGATCGATTCCATCCTAAGCCTAGATAAGTTCATTGTACAAGAATATGTTCAATCGAAGACCTTGTTTATTATATTTGTAATGGTCACATTTTCAAATGTATGCAAGTTACTCTAGCTAGATGAGTGTCGATTGCATGAGAAATAATTCATAAACTTCACATATATAAGCACACGTATAGTAACTTATTAGGGGCATCTAAGGATCCCATATCCAAGCACACTCTAAGAAGGATTTTGAACCCAATCAATAAAGCATCTTTCTTTTAAAGAACATTATAACACGTTATGCAAATATGAATACATTATCTTTATTTATCCTAGATCATTACCATTTGCCAATGTTCAAGTCAAAAACATCATCGCCAAGTTTTGAAGACTATTTAGGGTTTATCCTATATCATTTTTCACATGTTCTCACACACCCACGAGGAGAGAAAACTACATGGGTCCGAGGCATCTTCAAAATAGTGTTGTGTAGGCAACACTTAATCATCATGGGAGCGTTGCGGAAGATCAAATCAATTTCAGATTAACCTTGTTTTAGGCTATAAGAGGAAAGGGGAGGGTTTAAACTCATGAAGAAGATATTTGTAGCTAAATAAGTGCAATTCCTTGAATCTAAACACAATTGTATCAAGTACCATAATTAAGTTGTAGGTTATACTAGTAGAGGAAAATTTTATAGTGTCGGAAGAAATCCTTAGAAGAACCCATCCCAGGATGGCTAACCTATTATCTACTCCATTTCAAGCTCTCAAAATTAATTATGGACATCCTTACGAAACTCTACACAACATCCTTGCCTAGTTTAAGATCATTATCACACAACCGAGATCTCGTCTTGGGTGAATATATTTCAAACCCTAACCCTAGTTTCTACTACAAGTTTTTAAAAGTTGTGTTTAAGTATATAAATCATCTTATCATAATCTAGGTTTATTGTATTTATTAGAGGCATAGGCGGTGGGCACTCGCTACGTCACCACCGCAATCATTGAAAGGCATGTCTTTGGTTTGTCGTTAACATTTGACACCACCTATGCCTCTCAAATAATATTGAGGTGAATTTTTTATGTTGCTACCAAAAATACAAAACAATGGTATTTATACATTAAATATAAAATTTATAAAAGACTATTCTCTATTTATTTAACTATGTTTAATATATACTAATATAATTTACATATAATCAGTATATAAAAATTGACGATCACATTTTAAATATACAAGTCAAACGTGATTGTTTTATGAAATATTTTCAAGTATTTTTTTGCCTAAAATAAGAAAAATGTCTAAACACCATCAAATTTAACCCCTAATAACTTGTGTCCGGCATTTAAAAGGCAACGTGTCTATTTTGTAAGTGGATGTTGCTTACCACAATTAATCATTAAAAATTAATAAGAATAATAATTTATTATTTTGGTGAGGTCAATATCATTGGGTGCATTATATTATAATTCGATATACAATTCTTTTTAAAGTCGGAGGCCCGACTTTATTTCATTAAATATAAGCAACATATGAAAAGAATGGATTCTTTCAATTTATTATAAAACATTCAATCAACTTGACAAAAGTGTGAAGTGGCAATATCTTAGAAGATTGACATTTTTGAAAAACAACTCTCAAGACTTTGACATATATTATTTCGAACAAAACTTAAGAACAATTCAAAACTAAATTAATTTTACTAGAAGTGAAGTCTCTCAAGTCTTTCTCAAACTTTCAATTAACAAAAGGCGATGATTGAAGTTTACGGCATCCACATGATAAAGTTCTTCAAAACAAGGGTAGACCAACCGAAAATTAAAAAGAAGAAAATGAAACCTAATCGAATAGTATTGCAAACTTGAGCCGCTTATGGCTAATCTTCAACACATGAATGATACAATTAATAAAACTTTTAAAACAAAGATTTCAACAAGCTTGGATAACCAAATTGAGCTTTCCTCTAAGATAGAGCCAGTTGATATTATTGTGGTAGCTAAAATTTGGTAGGACTAAGATATTTGACAATAATTACTTGACATAATTTATCTCAAAATTATTTTATTTACATATTTATTGACTAACCTTGAACGCATCCTACTCAATCCTTACATACTAAGTCCGCTACGTTATGACTTACTATTCAACTTAAGCACCTCTCAAATCAATACAAACCTACAAAACACATCTTCATACTCTCAACAATTTGCCCTATGTCCGATCAAATTCCATCCTAAGCCTAGATAAGTTCATTGTACAAGAATATGTTCAATCGAATACTCTGTTTATTGTATTTGTAATGGTCACATTTTCAAATGTATGCAAGTTACTCTAGCTAGATGAGTGTCAATTGAGTGATAAATCATTCATAAACTTCACATATATAAGCACATGTATAGTAACTTATTAGGGGCATCTAAGGATCCCATATCCAAGCACACTCTAAGAAGGATTTTGAACCCAATCAATAAAGCATCTTTCTTTTAAAGAACATTATAACATGTTATTCAAATATGAATACATTATCTTTATGTATCCTAGATCATTACCATGTGCTAATATTAAAGTCAAAAACATCATCGCCAAGTGTTGAAGACTATTTAGGGTTTATCCTATATCATTTTTCACATGTTCTCATAACACACCCACAAGGAGAGAAAATTACATGGGTCCGAGGCATCTTCAAAATAGTGTTATGTAGGCAACACTTAATCATCATGGGAGTGTTGAGGAAGATCAAATAAATTTCTGGACTAACCTTGTTTTAGGTTACAAGAAGAAAGGGGAGGGTTTAAACTCATGAAGAAGATATTTGTAGCTAAATAAGTGCAATTCCTTGAATCTAAACACAATTCTACAATCCAAAGACACAATTGTATCAAGTATAATATAATTAAGATGTAGGTCATACTAGTAGAGGAAAAATTTATAGTGTTAGGAAGAAATCGTTAGAAGAACCCATCCTAGATGGCTAACCTATTATCTACTCCATTTCAAGCTCTCAAAATTAATTATGGACATCCTTACGACACTCTACACAACATCCTTGCCTAGTTTAAGATCATTATCACACAACCAAATCTTGTCTTGGGTGAATATATTTCAAACCCTAACCCTAGTTTCTGCTACCGCTTTTAAAAGTTGTGTTTAAGTATACAAATCCTCTTATCATAATCTAGGTTCATTTTATTTACTATATTTATGTGTTTATTTTTCCGTACTAAATTATTACACATATTACAATATCTTAATTTGAAGAACCTATTATCGCCCGAAGTTGAACCCCTCACGAGACCAAACTTAGCACCTCATTGAAACACAAAAAGATCGCCAAAGTGTCGGACAATGGCACTTTTTGAGGTCAATCTCCAAAAACATTAGCTCCTCCTATCCTAGTTCAATGCAACTAACCAACACTACGTTACCACTATCTAATCTTATCCTAAGTGTTCTAAGGGACCATGGTTGAGAGAGAGAAATGATGAAAATAAAAAGGTGATGAAACAAACTAGAATAGGGTTTGATTTCATATCCAAGAAACATATATAATAATACATGCAAAGATACAAGATAATGCACATATAAATTTGAAAAAATGAACATAGTAAGACCAAAATTAAGAAAGAGGACTCAAGTATTGTCATTAAACACTATCGTATTCAAAGGAAAGAGATCACACTTGCATACAATATCAATAACTTGTCCATTTACATCTAATAGAGTCGAGGTGCATGAAACCTTCAAAATTATGTTACAAAGGTCTATGAGAAAAAGCTTTGAGATCAAAAGGGTGGAGCTCTTAGGCTTAGCGTTAGAAAAACAGTTTGCATGTGTTCTCACACTTACATATATAGAAATTTTTAGAGAGAGAAAGATAAGGAACTCGATCACATCCAACAATGAATGGACTCAACCACACTACCACTAAAAGGACCAATTTTTATTGAGATTGTAGAAAAGTATGGGCACATGACATTTCTCTAATTGTACACCATCGATCATCATTACAAGAGGGCGACGATGTTCAAAACTTAATGTTGGTTATTGGAATGGTTGAGCTCTTGATCTAAATTAGGTGCAACTTTGTCGAGTTTTATGGATTTTAATGTTCCACCACCTTTCTCTCTTCTTTCACAATTTTATGTGTGTTTAGAAAACTTTTGATGTCCCATAGATCCATTTTAATCTCCTCCTTTATCTACAAACAATCTCTATCTCCGAAATTATTTTCTTTCACCCACACCTCATCCTGCAGAGTATACCGCATTTCACGAATCTTTTCCTTCCCGTGGAATTTTCTTTGTATCGTGGACTCTTTGTTCTATGAAATTTCAAAATTTTCTTATGTCACGAGACTTATGAATTTTCCTTGTTTAGCAGGTGCATTTCAACCTACACAACTTATTTTGAATCATTGAATTCTTTATCACCCCAAAATTATATTTTTTCACTTTGTGGTGTCGCGTGACTCTTTTCCTTTTTTCTGCAAACTTTACCAACCCCATGGAACATTGAATTTCCTCCTTCCCATGAAACACTAAGTTACTTCATTTCATAAATCTCTTTATGAAGCCTCCTAAGTCTATCAATTGGATGAAGTTTTCCAAATAACATGGGTGTTAATTTGGACAATAGAACCTAGTTTTGTTATTATATTTTGGTGAACCTACTTTATTTATTGATCACATGAACCCATAGCTTCCTTCCTCGTCTCAGAGAGTTCTATAAGTCTAAATATAGTTGTTATAGACATAATTATTCTTTGAGATTATATCAAAACCTTAAGTTGGCTTAACCTAGTAACCATGATCACCATGCTTATTTTTCACATATCATCCATAACACCGTTATGAATTCCATAATGTTCCCTATAATTACTCGTCGAGAGTGGGATCATAACACCCCTTTCATCCCCCTCCCTCATATTCAATTTCTTCCAATAATACAACTCCTAACTATATAAAAATTATTCTTAATCATATACCTAGCCATAAGATAGTCACACTCACACCATGATGTTGTAGACATTTGCCCAATCCTTTTCCCATCGGGGATATATAACCAAATACTAACTTGATAATTCCTCTACCACCTAGATCTCATATAACAACAACCAAGGATTATGATCTTCTATAAAAATCAGTATGTACATGAAAAATCTTTATATTAGAGTTGCTCAAGCACTCTCCTTCGCATAAAGATATTCTTTATCAAGTAGTACAAGAGGAAATTGTCCCATCTAGTGGTAAAGTTGCATAATTTACATCTATCATAAATACTCTTAAGACAAGTGAACATAATTTTATAATAAAGATGACATTCCACTGCAACACAATTTATTAATATTTACCTTTACACATTCAACTCAAAATTGTGTAAAAATGACTCAAAATAGTAATTATCAATGAAGGATATCACTTAAACATATACGCAACATCAAATTTCTCCATGTCATTAGCCTAGAATTAGATAATCTAACCCCATATAATCCAAAATAAAAGGTTTCAACAATGTCTCTAAACAAACATTATATAAAATCATCTTAAACATCATAATTGGAATAACTACTCTTACAACATCATGTAAGGTAATGCACAATAACTTGAATTATAATCTTGTACTTGGTGGATCTTAGATTCGTGATATGACCAGGGTTCCTTCTACATTATGTCATTACTTTAAATAGATTCATGATGATCTACATTATATATTTTCTGAATTATGAGGTACCCTTCAAATTTTGTAGTCAAGATGATCCCATAATTTGAAAAACCAAACCCAACCATTAAACCACCACTCTAACAAATTCCACTTAAATGCATACCTACTTATGACATTAGATATTTCACTTTTTGTGAATCTATTTCATTCCATTTTAATTTTTAGAGTGTTTCTAATTAACATATATAAAAAGGATTAAATAATGCAATAGGTGGATATTCTGATTTAATTAACTTTCGACATTAGTTTCACAAATCGAATAACACTTTTCAAAGTGACTATTGATCTAACAACTATCAAAAGACAAAGGATAAATTATAATTAGTTGATTCATTATGGTTATGAAAGAGTCTAAGTGATCTAAATGTAGGAACATGCTAATATGAGAATGAAAATGCTTCGTTGCAAACGGCACCAAACTAAACCTAGTCAAAATTGTATAACTAAGTAAAAATGTATATATGGTCCCGACCCTTCCATGACGGTCTTGCACCTACTTGGTATATGGATATGTGACTTTTTGAGTTCTTCACCTACCTATAAATGAGTGTCATCGCGTGTCAATCTTCTTCGCTCACCTTTGGAATGGATTTGTAAACTTTTCTCAAACCCTAAAACCATTGTAGTGAAAGAAAGGGTTTTTGTAAAAATAATTAGTTGGGTTGTGAGAACCCTTGTGCACCATAGAAATCACCACTACTATGAATATGGATCAAATTGCACTTCATTATCCTAGTATGTGATATCTATTGTATTGCAATCGAACCCGACAACCATGCTTTTACTATTCTTTTCTTGAGTTTCACACTTGCTCAAATACTTAGGAAGGGTCACTTTGATTTCTTGTAGAACGAAGATGGAAATTAATAGACCTAGAAAGATACTTCATACCAGCAGAGGGTGCTTCCTAATGGATGTACATGAGTTATTTTATATTTTAAGAAGTTTGGAGGGCCTTGTATATTTTCTTTTACACGAGGAGTTATTCAAGTTCCGTGTCCACAAATGAGGTGTGATTTACTTTCTTATGATTATGAAGCTTTTATGTCATGAATGACCAGCCAAGGGGACATATTTTCTTATAATAATGTGACAGAACTGAAAGAATTATCCCAAAGCATTTCGATCCAAAATTATACATTAAGATAAGCTTGTAGATGTGTAGAAATCCGACTCAAACTAACAGCTTTTGATTGGAGGAAAAAACATGTTTTGACTTTATGGGTCAGAGGATGGATGTCTCTGCATGTGTTTTATGCAATTAAAATTTAGAAACTGATGATAGAGAGATGTGTAAAGATAAACAAGTAATCGAAGAGTTATTAGGGTGTGCATGTAGTCACTAAATCACACACTCTACTATGTACATATAACATCTTAATATTTCATCGTATGTATGATTCCTAAGAAATATAATTGGCCATTAACAACACTTGTTTTTTTACATTTCTTTTATCCTCTTTATCTTTATCGCTTGTTGTTTCTAGACTACACCTTACGCTTTACATACTATCCGACATCATACTCTTTTCTAATTCCATTATTTTATGTCTTTCACCTCAGTACAAAACCACCCATTAGGGACAAGAGCACACACACGCTACTATACCCTATGGGATCTTCTCATCCTCCTCTCTTTCCCTATTTTTTGGATGTTACTTATTTATTATCTTTATTTATCACCATTAGTTATCCTTTCACTTATTAATGATGAAACTTAAGCAAAGGAATTGTTGACCCAAATGGCACCCTTACAATTTTTGACAACTTATCAAATTTTGGACTTAGGTGGATTTTGATACAAAATATGCGAGTGGTGGAAAAAAAGGAAAGACTTTGGGAGGAAAAAAATGGCTAAGTATGAAAGCCGCAAAGATGAGCTCGTAATATTGTGATCCATAGATTTTCCTTATTCCCATAACAAAGGAGTTACTTTTCGGGTCTTCCATGGCTGTCAAAGGTGGTATCCCATGAGTTTTAAGTGAAATGGATCTCTTTGGAGTTGTTTGCATCTTATTAGATTCAAATTCATCTAAGTACCCAATCCACGGAGAAGGAGTAAAGATAGACAATGCTTTGTGACAAAAATGAAGTAATAGTATTTCATGGATTTTGTCAAAATTAGTAGGAGCTAAACAAGGGTAGATTTCCATGACATGAGAAAATTAATGGCATTTCATGGGAATACAAGGTAAAATCCGTAGTATACGTAAGAAGCGTCACCAAAACTCGCAAGGTTGTGGAACAAGTTGAAAATTGACTAAGTCAAAAAAAAGCGTGAAATGTTTCCTAGTGTTCCGTATATTTTCCAACCACAATGTTCTACTGATTTATAATTCCATGGAACAAAGGAAACAAATTAAAGGAAAAAAATCATCTTTTAGTGCAAGTGATAAATTGCAAAGGAAAAGTATGAGAAGTTGGAAGTAGCCATGGAGGATGTGACGAAGGTTACATAACATTTAAATTCTGAAAGCGAAGGAAGAACCATGAAACATTGTTAAATTTGGCATAATAAAGAAGCTTCATTGATGAGGGTGTAAAATATGTGGGAAACCATGAAAATCATCTAAATTTTTATATTGCACATAGGAGCCACGCCTAATTTTCCATTGATGACCAAACAATTCACTAACCAAAATTTAATGAAGTATAGGCGTCATCCTCCTCCCGTATATTAGATGACATGTGATATGAGCCATGTTAGGTGCCCATACCTATCTGTAGGAATTTATGGAGATTGGTCCTTGGTGGTTGAATCTCTCTCCTATTGGCACCTCTCTCTCCTCTCTTATTCTCCCATTTTATATAAGTATGGAGTATATCCTTTGTAAAAAGAGAGTGTTGGAAACACGATGATTGAGAGGTGGGGTGAATCAGTCCTTTAAAACTTTCATTCAATTAACCATGCACAATTGTAAACCTTTAAGCATTAAGATGATTAAACCATGCACATTCAAACATACACATGAGAAAATGACACAATGACACAAGATATAAAGTGGGAAACCCTCAAGGGAAGAAAAACCACTGAACCTCTGCATATATTACTCAACACAAAGGACTCCTATGAATATTACACATCACAAGAGATTTCTTTAGTGAGGCACCAACCCCACAAGGAGCACCAACCCCTATTTAGTATAGCACCCACTCTACAAGGAGGCTACAACCCCCAAGATGACCAAGCACCCACTTAGCCACTTGAATATGAAGATCATTTGATGACCTTGTTGCTCAAACAATTGATTGTGATCACTTTGTTAGCTCTCTTTACTCACAAACCTCTCAAAATACTCTCTCCTTTTTTGATCATGTATGCACCAAAATGTGTTGATTAGGTCATATGACCTTAAAGTTATGATCCTCTTCTCTTCTCATCTTCTCACACTCTTCCTTTATATTCCCTAGATCCCTTTAACCTCTTCACACACTTCCTCTTGCTCACTCAAATCTCCACACCTCTCCGCTATCTCAAATGATCTTTACACTTTACTTTATATACATGACTCATGCCACAAAACCATATAGCACTGGAAAATATCATTAGTCCGTGTAGGTTTGGTAATAAAAAACATAATAAGACACATTATAAAATTAATCACATGACATGATAAGACCATATAGGTCGGCATAAGCCTTACAATACAAACTTTCTCAACTAAGCCTAAAACACTAGGTCTTCACTCCAACGGTCACAATTTGAATTTCAAGGGCATAAGGAAGCTCCACCAAGACTCCGTCATATCCATAAACTTTAGTAACATCTTCTCAATGTCATCTACAATCATAAACAACTATGCAGCCTTGATCTTCAACCTAGACCACTCCATTGGGAAAGCACCATCAATTAGGTCTCAAACACCTACTTATTCAATTTCCAAAAGCAAACAACTTCACACTTAAAAACACCTCTTCAAGACACATGTGACACATCAATGGAAATATCTCATCCTCAAGAAACTCACATAACCATTAGTAACCTCCAAATCTTGACATAAGGCTCAAATATGCTTCCTTCTCTTAAACTCGCTCTAACTTGCAATTAGGACTCAAGAATCGAGACTCGAGCTTATCAAGCTCCAACACCTCGAAATCCATTTCCAAACTCTACCACTACATGAAACACTTCACCAAGGACCTAACACACCTCCTCAAATACTTTCAAACATATTCCAACCACCTTCTTGATAATCCTAATAAGGATGGTTAGGCCATTAGGGCTTAAGCCAAAATACATCACTTCTGATCAAACCATGAACTCAAACACATCATTTCAGACCTCTACAAGCTATCCATGCTCATATTTCATTACTACACTATGCATTTCTATCAAAAACCTCTCAGACCTTCATGACCAATTTTTGCTTGTTTAGGCCATTAGAGGTAAGCAAATTTGGGAGAGAAGTTTCACCAAATTATTACATAAAACCTATCCCAATATTTTCATAAGAATTTAGCACACATACCAAGCTTTCTCCACAACTTATCTTTCACCATGACACCTATAACACATGCATGTACATGCACATCTTCACAAAATAAAGGTTTTGTTGTATCTTACCATCACACCTAGAGCATGCCACCACCAAAAAAATGAGATATGATGAATTATCTACATTCCTGAACCTTTATAATATCCTTCCCAAGTCATTACATGGCCAAACCTTTCATATTTTTTCCATCACTACAATACTAGGGTTTTACAAGGGTTTAAACCCACTTAACTTCTTAACAATCATTCATAAAGGATAGGGCATCATTTTACCT